>CM056744.1:106605762-107198587 GCA_029851415.1 Eretmocerus hayati
AACTGTTACCGATACTGTCTCATGGGTATCGGATGATGAGAAAATCATGACAATAGGTTCTACATAAAATGATATATGTAGACGTAAGGTAAGTGTACCCAACTTGCCTCTGTACCCAACTTGCCCCCATATGCCGATCTCGGGGATGGGCACTCCTTGGCCTCCCGGCAATTTTTTTTACGTTTGTTATGTTGAAATATGAGAAAGTAAATAGTTTGCGTCGACCCCGAATCATTCCTGCGTTCTTCAGAAAATCTAAAGTGATTTTTCTATTTTTCGTGATTGCTTAGCTAAGAAAGCACCGAGGGAATTGCGTTCAGTAAAATCGGTGCCAAATTGTTTGAGTTCAACCAATCTTAACGTACCTTAGCGCATTCGATTCCTTGTTTCAAGACCTTCAAAATTCATTTTCTAAAATTGCAAAATTTGAATATGGAGCTGTTTTATGTGCAAAACACGGAGACGATTTGTAAACAAGGATGTCAACATCGGAGTGTACCTAACATGCCCCCATACGTTTATCTCGAAAGGGTGTGCAGAACGACTTTTTTTACCACTTAGAACGTGTTTATCACGTCAAAATGGGTCAGAAACAGTGTTTCGAACCACCAAAAAGCTCCAAATGTGCGTGCACGGCGATAAAAACACTTTATCGCCGATTTACATCATTTATTTCGGAAGAATTGAGATAGTTCGGTTCCAATTGATCCAAATTGGACGTAACTTAATGCATTTTAAAGGTCTTTAAACAAGCTTCAAAATGAGCTAAAGCACGTTGAAAATCGTTGAAGTAAACCAAAGTTATTAAGAAAAAGGCTTAATGGGGGCAAGTTGGGTACACACTTTTGTAAACTCTCAAAAATCACCTTTTAGGAGAATTTAAACAGTTTGGCTCCAGTTAGTTCAAATTTGATGTACTCTAACTTGTTTTGAAGGTCTTAAAACAAGCTTTAAAATGAGCTGAGGTACGTTGGAAAATATGGAGATGGGCCGAAGTTATTAAGAAAATGGCTTAATGGGGGCAAGTTGGGTACACTGACCTTAGATGTTGTAAAATTCGTTTGGCCTTTTGCGGTTGTGATTTCGGCAAAAATCTTCATATATGTATGGTGCCTTCTTCAAAGCGAAAACTCGTTGGTGTACTGTATCAATTTGTATGCAGAGGACGCACGCAATCTTCCTTGAGAGCCCAGTTTCACATAATTTATTGCGTTGTTGTTTTATAAAAATTTCATGCTATGAGCAGAGCGTGACTTAATTTTTTTAACTGAACACTTCATGATGTGTGGAATTCAGGGAGCGGTTGCTTGGTATCAACAATTTAGTTTTTGCAAATGCGTGAAATTTTGATACCAATGTTCAATTTGGTCCTAGCACGATTTTTTTTACAAACGTAATGTAGAAGAAGGAAGGCGTTTTCCGCCTATTCTTGAAGTTGATACTGGTCCAAAAGGGTCAATTTATTCTGCACCAAATGAGAATTTTTTTCAAATTTATTTTGTTACTTAAAGACACTTCTTATGACATGTGTGATATTCAGCCAACACTCACGGATAATGATATCGAGAAAATATTCTTAGTTTAGCCTAGTCACATTGGTAAATCAGCAGTCCATCGTAGAAAGTAGGATGCAAAATAACAGTCAGATACTGAGACGCTCAGACCAAAGTTGAATGTATCGTAATAGTACATTTCGATACAAGGTTATAAAATTTTTGTTTCGCGTCCGAGTGATGGGTTTCCAGCTAGGGTCGAAATCATCACGAGGATGCGAAAAATAGGCCTCACTCCCGTGTATCGACACATACTTTTTGACGAATTCTGAGTAAAAGTTGGTAAAATGTGCACGAAGTACTTATTTACGCACAGCGTATCGAAAAATTAATTTTACAATGAAGTCTCAGAACTATCCAATACAAAGCCTGCGATTAGCCTTACACAAGAGAAATCCAAATTCGAAGTATAACTAGATATTTTCAAGAAAGGGACTAGGCGGTTAAGCATGGTGAAGTGGACCTTGTCAGGTATGGCCCGGAAAGTATTTTTCCCCACTTTTTAACCCCAAATTATGACGAAAGCGAAGGTTTGTAGGTCCCAAAGTGACCTCTGTTTTCTACGGCACCCTAGGAATCCTCTAAAAAACCCTCGAAATCGATGTTCCTTCTACCAAATCGCATTGTGATGCATTTCAACGAATCAATCTGAAAATTTTTTGACATATTTTTGAAACTCCATCAAATAGAAGGAAGATATTTGCATACTGACAACTTTGGATTTAGGCCCCGAAAAAAATTCTTGAATATTGAAAAACGATTTTTCTCATAGAGGTTGGGGATTAGCACGGAATTTGAACATTCCACCGTGTTTGTCAGGTTATTTTACATCGAAAACTGCTTAGAAACATATAACTTCAGGTGGTGGAACATGGTCAAAAATGCAAAAAACCATTTTCAAAGCAAATTTTGAGTCAGTAATTTGCATCTTCTGCGCATGCGCGTCCTCCTATACATCTCTGAAAGTATTCTTAATCGATAGCTGATGTAATTTTCTTTCAAAATGATCCCTTGAGGAGGTCGATTTGATGCAGTAAAACCTGAGATCTAGCTGGTCCAAGAAATGAAGAAATCCAAGGTATCAAATCCGTGAAGCCGTGGCTCCTTCAATGGGCCCGAAAAGTGCAAATTTTGAGTCGGACTGTTTCAAAGATGTGAACATGTATTTTCGATGTAATTTTTGACGTAGAAACCGAATCCGTGGTCAGTTTTGTTCCAAACCTTCAAGATTTTTGATGATTCCCAAAAAACCGACCGGAGGGTGTACTGCCATTTCCAGCCTTTTTCTACCCATTTGAGATGTATGTTGGGTATAGGCAAAGGTTTGGACTTGTCGCGTAAAAGATGCAAGTATGTTTTTCTTTGTATTTTGAAAAGCTGAAGACGATAGCGATGGTTTCAAGGCTCGGGAATGAGTTGGGAGTCAGATTTGGACTGATGGAGCTATATTTTGTTTTATGATCTTAACAGAGAGAACTGCATCATGCACCTCATATCTCTCTCTCTCAAGTTATTCCTGTGCCTCAAAACCCTCGCTATCGTCTTCAGCTGGTCAAAATACAAAGGAAAACGTACTTGCATCCTCTAGTATCAAGTTCAAACTTTTGCCTATACTCAACATACATCTCAAATGGGTAGAAAAAGGCTGGAAATGGCCGTACACCCTCCGGTCGGTTTTTTGGGAATCATCAAAAATCTTGAAGGTTTGGAACAAAACTGACCACGGATTCGATTTCTACGTCAAAAATTACATCCAAAACACATGTTTACATCTTTGGAACAGTCCGACTCAAAATTCGCACTTTTCGGGCCCATTGAAGGAGCCACGGCTTCACGGATTTGATACCTTGGATTTCTTCATTTCTTGGACCAGCTAGATCTCAGGTTTTACTGCATCAAATCGACCTCCTCAAGGGGTCATTTTGAAGGAAATTGCATCAGCTATCGATTAAGAATACTTTCAGAGATGTAGGAGGACGCGCATGCGCAGAAGATGCAAATTACTGACTCAAAATTTGCTTTGAAAATGATTTTTTGCATTTTTGACCATGTTCCACCACCTGAAGTTATATGTTTCTAAGCAGTTTTCGATGTAAAATAACGTGACAAACACGGTGGAATGTTCAAATTCCGTGCTAATCCCCAACCTCTATGAGAAAAATCGTTTTTCAATATTCAAGAATTTTTTTCGGGGCCTAAATCCAAAGTTGTCAGTATGCAAATATCTTCCTGCTATTTGATGGAGTTTCAAAAATATGTCAAAAAATTTTCTGATTGATTCGTTGAAATGCATCACAATGCGATTTGGTAGAAGGAACATCGATTTCGAGGGTTTTTTAGAGGATTCCTAGGGTGCCGTAGAAAACAGGGGTCACTTTGGGACCTACAAACCTTTGCTTTTGTCATAATTTGGGGTTAGAAAGTGGGAAAAAATACTTTCTGGGCCATACCTGACAAGGTCCACTTCACCATGCTTAACCGCCTAGTCCCTTTGAAGAAAGACCTGGAATAATGAAGCCTTACTTCTTAAACATTCTCGAGTAGTTTTGGAAAAACTCAAATATGTGAGGTAGATTTTCTTCTCATACAATTGAGCCTTGAAGTGATGAGTCGAATTCGGCTAAAATACATTATTGCTCGCATTATTGAGTAAGGTTCGATTTTCGCAATTGAAGAAGTTTACATTCTTCTCATCCATGTAGTCTATAAGCCAGTTATTAACTTCTGTAGGAAAATCGAGGTCGGTAACGCAGCTTTTTTTTTTGCAATCAATTCATCTTGACTTGCTGATAACAAATATCCAATTTTTGGTCCAAAAAGCATGTCGACTTTTTTTTAGTAACAAAATACTGCAAATTCTTATAATCGACGCTCAAAAGTGTAAACGTTGACATCTCAATCAATCACCCTTTATTTCTATACAAATCATGCGAGCGTGAGAATTCTTGCAAGGTAATGAAGTTCTTTTTAAGACCTTCAAAATTCTTTTTTATACGTTGCTCTACGATTCCTTAGACCCGAGTTACAAGTGATCGCGCGAAAAGTTTTGTAAGGGTTATTATGTATCAAAAATGAAATAACGGTGATAATCCACGATTGACGAAAAATCTTCCTGATTCCATTGAATTATATTCAGGCTTATCCCAACGATTACTTGGAAAGACTTTCGTCCGTTTCAACTCAGGGAGAACGTATGACTCCTTACTTTCAATACCCTCAACCCGTACAAAACTCCTTCTGCGAGATCGCCCATAACTCGGGTCTAAAAAATCGTAGAACAATGCGGGTGAAAAAAGATTTCAAGGGTCTTAAAAAGAGCTACAAGATCATTCAATAGTTTTCACTCTGGCATGATTTGCAAAGAAATGAAGGGTGATTGATTGAAATGGAGATTTTTAAAGTTTTGTGCGTCGATTATATGAGCAAGAAATTTCAATCAAAATAATTTTTAAAAGACATGATTGATAGATTTTTTTCTCATCTTTCAAATGTTTTTTGAAAAACTGCTGTAGACCCTAGGGCGTCAAAGTACTCGCTCTTCGAGTGAAGGTCTCCGTGTTCAATTTTTTCTGCAGGGTGTACTGTATATGATATAAATTGGGAAGAATTCATAAAATATATCAATTTTCATAGATGTCTTGCTCAGCGCATAACCGGGGCTATTTTCATTTTTCATCACGATATTCCGGTTCACAAAGGAAACACAAACTGTGATGAATCAGGTATTGCATTGATTTATCACTGAACATTTCTCACAAATTTTGAATAGCAGTTTCTGATACAAAACACCGAAATCAATGAAATCGTTAGGTGTACAAACGAAAATCAGAAAATCCCACGACTTGTAGGTGCAGTCCAATGACAACAAAAGCTTCCTTGTTTCTCAATTTTTTTCTTCAACCCTTCAGAAGTAATTTGAGAGTATCTCTATTGAGGAAGTGTCTATAATAGTGCGTGCACGTTTTTTATGTTCATTGCACATACGTTTACAATAATCTATTTTAAGCTCTTCAAAGTGAGCAATCAACATGGGATCTCTCTTTCGAGTATTACATACAAAGAAACATAATGTCATTGTCACGCGGCACGAATTATGCGATCAAGCATTTCACACGTTTAACCGGCCCACCCCTTTCAAATTTTAAAGTGAAAAGGGGCTGCACTGCCACACGCATATGCTTGCGCATTTAGCATTACTCCAAGTACTGTGGTGGTGTTCAGTTTCATATTTATTAACTCGTCATTGTGGGCTGATTTGTAAAGCGTGTGATTATATCGTGTAGTGTTATTGCGGGTGTCGCAGAAGAGCATCTTTATCATTTTTCAATTAGATTACCATGAAACGAGTGGTTTGTGAGAAATAAGAAACAGAATCTGTGTATTGAGTGTTATACATCTGACAAAACCTAGAATAGCCGAGTTAAATTCTGTTCAATTTTACACTTTTCAAAACATACCGTCAACCGGGGGAACTTTGGAATACGGGGGTAACTTTGGAACAACGCATGAAAGAGTGGTTATCACGCACAGTTGGCTAGGCAGATGATCCTGGGACTCCAATACAGATTTCTCCTACTTGTGGCACGCATAAACAACCTTTTGCACCGGCGCGAAGGCCTCGAACAGCGTTTAATCCATTTATAATCTGACTTCGTCAGAAGTATGTTTTCGACCTAGCAAATAGTCTCTCGGAAAAAGTGGTGTATTCCCGACTTTAGTAGGTCGAATCCAAGGTACCTGAGCGGGATTCCACTTGTCTGTACACATACCTGGACGAATCCATTGTTACGATGGAGTATTTTCACGAGGTTTCAATTTTGTAGAGTAAAAACTGACGAGTTCGTAGTTTTTTTCAGAAACTGGGGTAACTTTGGAACACCTGTTCATGTGCTCGGAATTATCCCCCAAGATCTATATCATAGTCGGTTTCTAATTACTCGAGTAGTCCTTGATGAGAGCTCCAAAATGAGCCAAAGAACGTCCCATTTCGACCCACAGAAGCCGAGTTATGGCAGTTTTCGTCAGAAACCGGCTGTGAAGGTATTGTTTCCCTCGAGAGTTAGCCGTGTTACAGACAGTGAGGTATGCTGAAGGTGTCTATGCTCGATTGTCGAAGTTAAATTCAACCAAATGGACTTTTATAATAGGTCAATGGAAAGCTAAGACACTCAGCTTCTGATTACCGGTGGTGAAAATCGATTGCGTGATCTAGTTTATGAATTAATTGATGAATAAATATTAATAACAATTTCTGTTCCAAAGTTACCGCAGTCCGTGTCTAACGTTGGATCACGACTTTCAGCGCGCATTGCTCCAACCCAAGATCTCCAAATGGACCTTATAAGCACCGTAATCAAAAGCTGAAAATGTCAGCTTTTGATTGACTACAGATACAATGCGCTTCTGATGCAAAATGTACAAGTTTCGCGAGGTTTGAGGAAAAAATGCGATTTTTGTTCCAAAGTTACCCCGGTTGACGGTACCGAGGACGGTACTTGAAAATTTGAGATTAGCGGAGAGGTTACTTGTGATACTGAGGGCGAAATTACATGACCGGAAAAATTTGGTCGGAACGGTAAAGTGATTCGGCCGGAAGAAATCCGACCAATCAGAGCGAAGCCGTCGCCGGAGAAACAGACGATTCCAATTTACATGGACGGAAAAAATACCAGAACGGCCGGAATCGTGAATTTTGCAATGCGAATTATAAAATGTATGAAGCTTTTGGCGTGGCTTGAGACTGTCAATATCGATTATTGGTCGATTATTAATCGGTTTTGATAATTAGTACAAGAGATCTTTACTGCTTTCCCGAACAATGATTAGATCCGGACGGCAAAATTCGACTTTTTTCCGTCCATGTAAATTGTAGAACCCCATATTTGCCAGCGACGGAAAGTTTGTTCAAACGTCAACAACGATAGCTCATCAAGTTTATATTTCATACGAATACCTTATATTATGATAAAGCTATCTACTGATGTAGATTATGAAGTTTATAGATTATTGCGAGTCGGTAGAATGTGAAACTGTGAATAGAAATCATTGAAATATCATTCGATGGCAGACCTAACCTCCACAAGTAGCAGACTACAATTTTTTTCCGGCGGCTTTTTTTCCGTTCCGGCCGAATTTTTTCCGGTCATGTAATTTCACCCTGAAGTTAGAAGAAGATGGGAGAATATTCATTTTCCAAATTATAAATTGGCACGAAATATCCAATCGCTGATTATTATCATTTTAAGACTTCTCCGTATCTCATACCTGTATCTATAGCCTCAGGCTCCGACCTCTGACGGCTCTGACCCTCAGAAGCGATGGTGCAGAGTGGCCAAATTCGAATTATTCAAATCGAATTCAAAATTCAAATGACCGACTTCTGTTTTGTTTTCGACGAAACTCCGCGAGAGGCATGAATGACTGAATGCTATAATATAAGGACCCTAAAATGCTAGGTGGTCCTTTCCTAGGGATCCTATCCTTTCTCTTCATCCGTTCCGCGATTGGCTGAGCTGAGATTTGCATGACCTCCGAGTCTCCGAGTCTTGCATGCAGAGAATTTCGTGATAGGCAAGTAATAAGTATTATAAAATATATATTATAACATGCAAGTGCTTTTTCGTGGATGAGACCTTTTTGTTTCTGTTCTGTGGATATAAGCATAAGATAACAGCACTGACCAGGAGAGGTCATCACATCCGGATCACGGATTTGGCTGAAACTTCGGGAATAGTCTTCTATTATCACAAAAAGATCAAATCCAAAATTATAGACCCTAACGCTCAAGCGTTTCCGAGCCACAGCCACGGACATTAGCATTGCAGGTATACCTATATGTATGATTTTTAACATGGGCCTATATCGGCAATGCTAATGTTCTTGGCTGTAGCTCGGAAACGCTTGAGCGTTAGGGTCTATAATTTTGGGTTACATCTTTTGGCACTAAAAGAAGACTATTCCCAAAGTTTCAGCCAAATCCGTGATCCGGATGTGATGACCTCTCCTGGTGTAGCAAGGGAGCTGACGATTTTTTTTGTGCTAGACTCCGGGAGAGCTGAAAAAGAGATATGTTATGTGCGGCACCTTAACTAAGCCTTTGGCGTTGGTCGGCGATCTCGAAACCGATACGAACTATTTTTTATTGAATTTTTTATAATTTTTTCAAAAAAGTTCTTGTGCTATATGTTCGTATTTCTGTATTTTTCACAGATGGTAGATTGCGATGTGTAATTACGAAAAAAAATGGTCGGCGATCCGTAACTTGTTACGAAGATGGTTAGCGCGAGGATTAAACAATTTTTTGTTACCAACAAAATGGATTTTTGACAAAATTATAATTCGACCTCGTAAACTAATTGTTCTTATTCTGCACTACTTGAAAATCATAATTATTTAATTTGCACACAGTTATGACATCTCCTGATGGCCACAGAACCTTGTGGCGCTTGTACAGGTGCGCCATTAAAATCGGATACCCAAAAAATCTGAAAAAACTCCATGATTCGTGTGACGGCTTTAGTATTCAATATACATTTGCTCACCTCACTGCAAGGTCCAGAAATAGTATAGAAAAAGCTATGACCATTACCAGCATGTCGCTACATGACCCTTGAATGTTATTTTGACTTTTGCTCAAAATCTACGGCAGGTACAAATTTTTTTGTCAGGACCTTTTTTGTTCATTTTAAAATTGTCTACAAACTTATTCCTCATCATTTTTCCTCTAAAATGAGCCCTTCCCGAGATACAAGCGTTCAAACACGGGAAAAGTATTTTTCTTGTATGCAAAGGAATAAAAATACCAATCTAGCCCATATTAACTTTATGCAACGAAGATTTTTGCTTAATTACAAGTGATTATCCATAATGGTGAAATTTCAGACGCAATGAAAGAATAATGCAATTGTACAGGGCTATCTATCAATACAAGGAAGTTTGAAAGGTGTAGTATTCTATCTCAATCGTGTTCTTCTTCTTCGATGTCAGTATCGCTGTCCTCGTCGCTACCACAATGGGCCCTATATCTTCTATAATCGATATCATACAGTATGTGTGCGTCCTCATCCTCCGAGCTTGAAGACGTCTCTTCATCATCACCTGTACAGTAAGATAATGATGGTTGGCAAAAAATAGTGAGCGAAAAAGTTCAGATGAAATGGAATAGTTTCATACAGTTTTATCTATTCTACCAAAAAAGCTCTTAAGAGGGATGTTGCTAACGTGAACGATTTTTTTTGCACCGATATCCATCGTAAGGTCCAGACGGAATTTTGGTCCAGTGGGTCCAAAGATGTTGAAAGTAGAGTTGTTGGTGACAATTTTTTTTTTCCCCTAATAGAAACTTCATTTGAATAATGTCTCATGAATTTCCAAAATAATTGGTATCGGCCAATGGAATTACGATCGAGAGAACGTATACCTTTAGGCCATTGAAATTGAGAAAAATGAGTCGTAGGGGAAGTTCCAAGAGGAGAACCACCGCAACTTTTCCATACACCCAAATATAGAAAAAGATTAATTTCCACACTTTGGGGAGGACGTTTCCGCAAAAATCTAGTATTGCTAAATTTTTATGTCAGGTCAGTGTGGTATTAGTGTGACCCCTAATTGCAAGACTACAAAGGATCTAGTCACTTTTTTCCAAAGTATGTGATGGTCTAATTACAATTTCAAAACCCCGAAGCTGTAGCTCAAACCCTTTGGCCGTGAGATCAATTTTAGTGGCGAAATTTCAGGTCCGTGTGTTGCTTCAAAATGTCAGATCCGTGTGACGCTACCGCGTCTCCATGTTATCCCTGTGGTACCGATAAGGGGGAAAATTCACATCCATGCGCGAGTTTATTCATACATCATATTTTTCGAAGAGTCAAAAAATACATCTTAGAAGCTTTGGAAGTGAGATTTAGGCCTGGCACATTTTCAAAACCCAAATATCGAAGTTTCCACGAAACTACCGATGTACATACAAACGACGGATTCATTTTGTGGAACTTGCTGCAGTGAACGTGTCAAAGATTATCAAGAGCTCCAAATTTTATCCGTATCGAGAACGTATGTGAGCCCGTCCACTGCGACGATAGAATATAGCATTCCGTCGTACAGTGCCAGAGAGTACAAACCCATGATTTTGCACCTAAAAAAGTCAAGCATATTTGGATTTCATCAGTGTCATGTATATTCACGAAATCCCAACGAATTTAGTGCACGGTGTGCGGGTACCGCATCGCCTCAAATGGAATGAAAATTATAAAATTAGAGATCTTTTGGGTTTTTCGCTTTCTTCCAAAATATGAGTCCGTGTAAATTCCATCATCGCCCTCTCCATAGTTCACTACAGTCTATCTCTACCGACTGGGCATTTGCACCTGGAATTTGGAAAGGCTGTCTATATAAATTATGCTTCTGATAGTTGTTACAGAGTTTTCAGTTATTATTGGAGAAGGTGACTGCGACAAAGAGTAGTCACTTTTTCGGTCGAACTCGCGAGGAGGTGCACCAACCTAGCGGGTCCTGGATCTTGACGAAACTTTGGGAATCACCCTATTTTTGTGTAAAATGAAGCTATCTCCAAGGGTCTAATCCAATGGGCTTTCCCCTGTCTTAAGATACAGCCATGGAGGTTATCATTGTCAGTATATCTATATATGTGTCATCTTAACCTAGGCCTAAATGGACAATGCTAATCTCCATAGCTGTATCTCGGGATGAGAGGCCCATTGGACGAAACCCTTCCGGGTATCTTCATTTTTCACCAAAACAAGAAATTCTCAAAGTTTCGTCAAGTCGCAGGGTCTGCAAGGTTGGTGTTCCCTTTGTCAGCCTCGATAGCCGTTCCGCTATTTTCCCTATCCCTCCTATCATTCGAGATTCCCTCACCATCCCCCTGAAATCGGAATTTTGCCTGATTTAAGGGCAATAGTGGCCATGAAGCCTACGGATTGTATTTTAGCTCCTTCAGACAGGCAATTGATTTGTGCTTTCTTTAATTGTTACATAATACAAAAAAATCGAAATTTCCTCCAAAAGCTCCATCATAATCATTCCCAAATCCACTGCATTGAAATTCTGGCTCAACCAGCCGATAGATATTCTCAAAAAAATCGTGATTAGTCAGCACGGAATTCCAACCCCCGAGATTTTGATGAGGATGAAAAGGCGTTTCAAAATCTCTTTTAGTTTCGGTCGATATCTTGGTCCCAGATTCATCTCTAAGTATTTGTCTGACCCATTGATTTTGTAGTCCAGGAACCAATAACACGTATTTTTAACCCCCTAGAGCCATAGGTATAAATTTCGGGTGCCACAATGCCACGTGAGCACATTTTTGAATAAGAAAAATCGTATTTCTTGCCAAAAATATGAATGTAGGTCTTCAGGAGCGCTTCACATAGAATGTTTTATCACATATTTCAAATTTTGACACTATTTTCCGTCAATCACATGCACTCCAAATTTTTTTGTAGGCTATTTTGCACTCAAAAGTGAGTCCCAAGATGATGGAATGAATGGGTCAATCCAGGTGACAATGAGTTAATATTGTTTTCGATACACTGTGCGTAAAAGTGCACTTTGCGCACAGTTTGTCGACTTTTACTCACAGTTTATCGAAAAGTATAGTTAGATACACGGCCGTAAAACCTATTATTCGCATCCTCGTGATGATTCCGACCCTCGCCTGCGGCTCGGGCCGGAAACCCATCACTCGGACGCGAATAAAACGTTTTACGCCCTTGGATCGAAATGTACTATTCTCCTCTTGGAACTTCCCCTACGACTCATTTTTCTCAAGTTCAATGGCCTAAAGGTATACTTTCTCTCGATCGTAATTCCATTGGCCGATACCAATTATTTTGGAAATTCATGAGACATTATTCAAATGAAGTTTCTATTAGGGGGGAAAAAAATTGTCACCAACAACTCTACTTTCAACATCTTTGGACCCACTGAACCAAAATTCCGTCTGGACCTTACGATGGATATCGGTGCAAAAAAAATCGTTCACGTTAGCAACATCCCTCTTAAGAGCTTTTTTGGTAGAATAGATGAAACTGTATGAAAATATTCCATTTCATCTGAACTTTTTCGCTCACTATTTTTTGCCAACCATCATTATCTTACTGTACAGGTGATGATGAAGAGACGTCTTCAAGCTCGGAGGATGAGGACGCAGACCTACTGTATGATATCGATTATAGAAGATATAGGGCCGATGGTGGTAGCGACGAGAACAGCGATACTGACATCGAAGAAGAAGAACACGATTGAGATAGAATACTACACCTTTCAAACTTCCTTGTATTGATAGATAGCCCTGTACAATTGCATTATTCTTTCATTGCGTCTGAAATTTCACCATTATGGATAATCACTTGTAATTAAGCAAAAATCTTCGTTGCATAAAGTTAATATGGGCTAGATTGGTATTTTTATTCCTTTGCATACAAGAAAAATACTTTTCCCGTGTTTGAACGCTTGTATCTCGGGAAGGGCTCATTTTAGAGGAAAAATGATGAGGAATAAGTTTGTAGACAATTTTAAAATGAACAAAAAAGGTCCTGACAAAAAAATTTGTACCTGCCGTAGATTTTGAGCAAAAGTCAAAATAACATTCAAGGGTCATGTAGCGACATGCTGGTAATGGTCATAGCTTTTTCTATACTATTTCTGGACCTTGCAGTGAGGTGAGCAAATGTATATTGAATACTAAAGCCGTCACACGAATCATGGAGTTTTTTCAGATTTTTTGGGTATCCGATTTTAATGGCGCACCTGTACAAGCGCCACAAGGTTCTGTGGCCATCAGGAGATGTCATAACTGTGTGCAAATTAAATAATTATAATTTTCAAGTAGTGCAAAATAAGAACAATTAGTTTACGAGGTTGAATTATAATTTTGTCAAAAATCCATTTTGTTGGTAACAAAAAATTGTTTAATCCTCGCGCTGACCATCTTCGTAACAAGTTACGGATCGCCGACCATTTTTTTTCGTAATTACACATCGCAATCTACCATCTGTGAAAAATACAGAAATACGAACATATAGCACAAGAATTTTTTTGAAAAAATTATAAAAAATTCAATAAAAAATAGTTCGTATCGGTTTCGAGATCGCCGACCAACGCCAAAGGCTTAGTTAAGGTGCCGCACATAACATATCTCTTTTTCAGCTCTCCCGGAGTCTAGCACAAAAAAAATCGTCAGCTCCCTTGCTAGTGAGCGCGAGGTGCAAATGTCGATTGTCGGTACATACACATTTGTTGAAAGAATAGGTTATATAAAAAGACGATCGATCAGTGTGACTAATTTTTTTAAATGATCGGTATATAATTGAATAGCATAGAATAACTCTAATAATTGGAGAATTTTTTGCTCTCTTCATTACAGAGTTGCAATTTAAGAAAGTTCGAAACTACAAAAGTAATATGTCCGGAGTTGATGAGAGCAAAGCATCTAACCTCAGCGTGCCTCGTGCCGAATCCGAAAAATCGGCTCCTACATCCACTCACGAACGGAGAATTCCCCAGCAAAGGTGCGTAAAAAATATATTAATAACATCCCTAATGAATCTATTCGATGCAAGATCTTAGAATTTACAAGTTGATTTTCTATCGATCGACTAGTTTGTATCTTTCTGATCCTCCCCTTTTTGTTATTATTGCTTTCACAAACACTACTCGAATGTCTGTTTACTAACCTATCCTGTCCCCTTACAATATTATCATTTTCATGCACAAATCTTTTTGCAGAAAGGAATCAACTAAAAGAGTGATAGAAGAAGTAATAGAAGTGAAGCCTATGAGTGTAACAGAATTTGGTAAAATGGCGAGTGATTACCATGATAGAGCGCAAGCTGCAAGAATGAGACGTCTGCAGTAAGGATAAAGTTTCAGCTCTTGAAAACTTCTCAATGTTAGAGACACTTCAATTGTTAGCTTTGTGATATTGTAATGAGCATCGCTTTTAGAGTGAAAATTAGAGCGATTGAGATGAAAGGGTTAAGAGCTCTTGATTTCAGTAGAAGAAATTAGGAGAAGTGCTTTGGCATCGTTGAAATTCCCAATTCAAAATGTTTTGAAGAACTTTGAGTCAATATTTTGGAGTAAATTTCCTCTTTTCTTCGAAGACATTCTCAATTATGTACATCAACTAAGATATGAAATAATTTGTTATTGGACTCGCAGGCAGAGCAGATAATGTCATAGATCAGTATCAGAAACCTGACACTTATGAGTGAAAATAGATAATACTAACATTTCTGAGCTCTGACTCTACAAAAAACATTGGTTTTTGATAACAATTGGAAATTCTTCTCTCCATCTCATTTCAATTAAATTATTGATCCCTTGGTTGAAATTCAATGTCTTTGTTGATTGTGTACTGTTGATCCTTCTCTGCCATCTAGAGTCAATGCAGTCTCGATGAAAGTAATGCATGACAGCTTCCATAATTCAGAATTTGATCTTCTTGCAATGACTTGAGAGTATGTAATTAGATTGTATGTTACTAGAACATTGCAAGACCGCGCGAGCTAATCCAGACCAATTTGATGGTTGAAAAATGAGACCTAAACTTTATATTCAATAGTTAAATATTATGACTTTTTTGAGATTTATAGAGATATTTTATTCCATAATTCCTATTTTTAATTTCAGGATCCGCTTCAAGTGAGCCAATTGCAGAGAAAGCAACTTGTTAGTTACGATGATTGTCTTGAAGTTTTGTTTATTTAATAAGTGTTTGTTTATGTGATAAGGCAATCGAGTATGATCAAGTATTCATGCATGCTACTCGAAATATTCTCGCAATTTATCCATCATTTATGAAAGTTTGTGGTATTTCTTGATCGTTTCATTGAGATGTTTCAATAAACTAAATAATCAAGCCTGAACTTAGTACTTCTATCTGTATATTTTATCGCATAATGCAACCAATCGTATTCAAAGAGAATGTTCTTAGTCTTCATTTTCTTTGCTCATTCATAGTGAACTACATGAACATTTGGAATTATTTTCTCTTGTGCAATTTTGAGGAGACATGGTCACTTTTATAAAATAAATTGACACCATGTAGATAATCATGCATCAACAGCAGAAAAATTTTGTTTCCATCATATAGACCATCATAATGTTCTTCATACCCATATTATTTGGCGCATTTTGCCGAAAAAAATTAGCCCTTTACAAGTTTACCATAAACCTATTTCTCAGTGTTTGACGGAGCTTTAAGTAGTAGCACAATATTTGAATTCGCTTCAGGAGCGGAGGAACATTTTAATAATATATAGTATAGAACTCGGTTATAATGATAACTCGGCTATAACAAGCAAATTTTCAAAATTTGGTTGGTTTCTGTAATAAGTCAATGGAATCAGCTTCGGTTATAACGAGACTCCGATTAGGATAACGAGCGAAAATTTTGCCGAAATTTAAATTTGGAACTTTTCTGTAGCGAGCAGATATACGATGTCAATACTATTGGCGATGGTGAATTTGAGAGCTTGGCACTAACTACAAACATGTATAGTATCATGTTGAAACCAGTACAATCGATACGAGCAACATGAGCTGTTAATAGAATAAAAAAAACTTATACGCTGAAATAAAAGTTGAAATATTGAGAGCATTCGACCAGGGGAAAAAGAATGCTGAATTTTGTTAAATCTACGGTGGGAGCAGTTCTACGATTTCAACAATCTTGAAGATTCGAACAACTTTTGTCTTTCTAATAAAAATATTGATTATGAGTTTTTCCACCACTATCCAGAATTAAAAAATATTGTTCTCAAACATGATCTTCGAGTCAAGAAACGAACATTGATTACTGAAGTTTACTTTAATTACTTTCATAAAGTATACAATCTTGTGGGTCGTGATCATGGTATAAGTGAGATGAAGTGTTCAATAGGTTTATTCGATTACGCCGGCCACGCCGGCGTGGCCCATCGGACCTCTCTCTCTTTCTCGCGATGTTAGAAAGAGAGGACCGATGGGCCACGCCGGCGTGGCCTGGCGTGGCCGCCGTAATCGAATAAACCTAATGTTGCATTTCTTAAATCGGCATTACATTTTTCATTCATCTTTTCGACTGCAAATCTATATCTATGTATACATCCAAAAGTATATCCTTTTCTCATTTCTTTTTTGTGTATAACATCGATAGTTCACTTTTGAAGGGAAATTCGATCAAATGACATTCTTCCCTGTAATATGATCAATGCAGCACTTATTTACATTACATAAAAGTAGATCCAATCATTTTTTGAGCCAACCTATATAACGATTGAATTTCCAGTCCCTTGGAGCTCGTTATAAACAATAATCAGTCTCATAATATGCTCGATCAATTAATCTTACTCTTACTCGTGACAGAAATTATGCATGACTCAGAATATGAAGTTACTAGACACTTTTTATTACATTCTATCATTTTCCCGGGAAGTGATGTTGAGTATTCCATACATTCTAAAAAAGTCGATCCCTTAGAAAAATGTTGATATAAACAGAAAAGACTTAATTGTCAGGATCCTTCATTCCTCGCGTAAATCATTGATGCAGCTTTGTGTAAGGCAATATTGATTGTGAAGAGTATCAAAACAGTATGAAAACCGTCATTTACAATATTCATCGATGCATGTATAAAAATCCAATTTCTTGTGTCACTCATGACATACAATTAGATACTTTCTTTGTAACATTTAGTGAAGTGGCTGAATATGTGTACCCAAGTTGACTTCGGTGACTTGAAATTTATTTTCACTTCGTGGAACTGAAATGAGTTTGAACAGCAAAAACTCTAATCGATTTACCACAAAAATATTTTAAGACTCATCCGAGTGAAAAAAAATTGGAAAAAATTACCCAAAAGCCTGTGACTTGAGGATTGCTTTTTACTTTTCATCGGCGTATTACGTATAAAAAAAAAAAAAAAAATCTAGTGATAAATCAATGATTGAATGCAGTTGGAGTTTTAATCACAGCTACAATTTGAATGTGATTATTTCGTGTTGATACAGATATTAATGTTCAGATTCGAATTCATTCAATAATCTTGAAAATATGTATTCCATTACTATGTATTTTTCTCCCTAAAATTTAGAAGGCCAAGAACAAGAATAGTTAGAGAAGGAGGCAGAATTATTGAAGTAACAGAAATAAATCTAACAGGAATGACTCCCGAGGATTTTATAAAACAAGCAACGGCTTATCAAGATAGAGCTGAATCAAGAAGATTGGCCAGAAAATGAGGGTAGATCCTACTTATCATTATCATACGCACACATTTCTCTGTTTAAAAGCTCTTAAAAATTTCTCGATAATTATTGAGAGAAGATATTAAGCCATAAAGTGAAAATAGCTTAGAACTAATAAGATAGGTTTGCCTATTTTGCTCCTAGTGCCTAAATTTCTCGCACTCAAGATCTCGAAAGAGAGTATCGGTAGTTCTTGCCACTACAGTTTCATCAGATTTGTTATGTTATAGAATATGGAGTAGTATGAGCGTTTTGGGATTATTCATAATTACCTATGCATTTTTCGAAACAAAATATCGCTGTCACAACTTTTGACTTTTTTCTTCTTGGACAGTGAAAATGACGTCAAAAAAATTAACCCGACCAATTCTAACGTACCTTATTTTATTTTCTTGTTGTTCGTTTCAACTTTGAAATGCTTTTGGTAGAGTGGCAGAGTTTGATTTTCAAACAAATTTACGAGCATATTTTTAAACAAAGTACTTTAACAGGTGTGCCTAATTTGCCCCATATACATATCTACTTCTGAATTTGTTCTTCATGTCGGAAAGACTCATAAATATAATTCACAAAATTTGAAAGGAACTTGAATAGCTACAAAATGAGCTCAAAAACGTCTCGTTTGGCCTCCGGTAAGCCAAAATATCTCAATTTCTCGAAAAACCTGTGCAATCTCAAGGAAATAGGCTTCTTCGAGTTCGTAAGTTCTAACGGCGTTGTGGATGGACGCAGGATTGTTGAATTTTGGAAAAAATTGAGTCATTGAAGGAAAGACGCTATGAAGTTTGATTTATATCATCTTTATGGATACATGTATTATCACGGATTAATAGTGATTAATGGTGTATAATTTTGGAGGCAGTTTGAAGTAGTTATGATACATTATTTGAGATTATTTGAGATGATTTCATAACTCACGACCAATTCTATAAACCTCCCATATTACAATATGACTATTTTGATTTTCAGGAGATATGAATTACGAGGAAATATTACAGACGTATTTTGAAGGTTCATAGATGAATAATGCGATGTTGAATCAGGTTCTATTATATCACTGTGGTCAGTTTTACAATGCACCCCTGATGAGAGGTCAATCATTACTTTTTGTTACTGAAACGAGAATAAAAGAGCAAACTCCTCCAAAAGATGCCAATTCAGTTATACAGCGTCTATCTAAATCTATCACAATTGGACCGACCCGGATCTGAAAGGTACGAGTAAATTTTCGTCGAAATTTTGTTAATAGTGTGCTAAAAAGTGAAGAATAAATATAGTATCCCGTATTTACAAATCAGCAAGCTGAATTGCATTGCAAATAGACAGAGCCCCGAAATATTAATATACGGAATAATTTTTCATATCTACGTTTCTCGGGAATACAAAGTTCACGAACTACTACTGATTTTGGATCTTCTTATGCTTCAATACTGAATGTTGAAGCATCAAGTATGAACATTATACACGTGAAAAGCATAAGGTACATCCTTTCAGAAACAATAAATTTTTGCTTGATTTAATGTCAATCATTTTTTATTAATCTTCCCAAGTCAAAAAATTTACAACTATACTTTACAAGTATATTGAATACCGCTGAGCGTCATGATGAGTACGACCTCCGTACATGGATGTTACAAGAGAAATATTTAACGAGAGTAACGTATGGGGACAAAGTTTATGGGGCGATCGAGTTATTTGGATAAAATATTACGTATGTACAACTGAGTTTTGATGAAACGTGTAGTTTACACTCATACAGCGTCAAATCGATACAGCGCGTACCTCATATTCGTGTCTTTCATTATCCAATCATGGAAAAAACCTTGCAAATAATCTTGACATCGATTACAATGAGTTTCAAATATACCATTGAATCTTGTGAGTACGAATGGTGTAAATATAAATACACAAACTTTATCAAAAATTATCGAATGAGAAATATTCATCCCATTTGTTGGATGGCAAAATTCGTGCGAATTGACATTTTAGAAAAATGCAAAATCCAACTCTATAATTTTTCTTAGGGCCAGAGAACTAAAACTAACTCATCGAGTCTTCCAACTATGGTCATTTTCAGTTTCAATAAATATATCATTACAATCTTCAATCATAACATTTTGTACACCAAGGTCACATATTTCATTGTACGCGTTTACTTTTGCTTTTACTATCACATTGTCTAGTGCTACGTAAGATAGACTTGAATTAAACAATTCTTCATTCCCTAAATCAACACACAGCTGCTCTATTTCAATTTTTTTACACGAGGACATCAAAACTCTATTTTTCGAAACGTTTAATTTTTCGCCATACTTTTTAAAGTCACACGTGACAAGATCTCCAACCAATTTTATTTTGTGAGCTTTTTGACAAGCTCCAAGATGTGAGTAATTGACTACTGTACAGAAAATTGTATGCAAAGATTGCAAAGTTTTGAAAAATGCCTGACAAGGTTGATTATTCATTTGATAAGGTAAGAAATTTTTTTCAGAATTGGGTTTCTCTATTTGTTCTAATACCATTTTGAGCATAGCATGTGCGTTTAGCTCCAAACTTGTATAAGTATTTAGTGAAATGAAGTTATCATGAAGTGATAAATCATTAATTTGGGTTAGAGATTTTTGCCAGTATCTGCAGAAGAATAGTGCATAAGTTATACAGTATACTCGTGTGAGAATATTCATTTTTATCGATAGATAAGAATGAGCAATGAAATTCATAACTCTCAGATACGCTTGTGTCCCTTCGCTTCTTGGAACATTTTGAAGTGCTTCGTATACTTTACGATGACATATTTTCAAAGTTGATGCAGACTCTATCTTATCATCATAATCATTAGACAAATCTGATGCTAACAAATGATGTTTGTCTTTTGAACTATTCTTGCACATGTTATCTAAATGAGCAGAGGAGACTATGTAAGAGCCTATTTTCAGTGCTTTCGAATGGTTTAGTAACAAAGTCTTCAAGGTGTTTACAAGATGAATGATATCGAAAACATAGTTCACATCAATTTCATATGACGCATGAAACCATTCAATTTTATGTTTACTATCTATAGGTTTTTCTCCTAGTTTTGTCATAATTTTCATTGCACTCAGTGTGCGAGAATCACTGTCAGCTGAGGAAAACCCTTTGACAATGATACTTTCTTTTTTTAGTTCTTCTCTTATACAACTGCACCTTTTCACATAATCTTCAACAGTTGTATCTGAAGAATCAGAAGGAATCATAGCTAAGCAGTATGGAATAGAATTCTCAGTTAAAGGCTGTACCATGAATACACGCAAATACTTTGCTAGTTTATAATTTTCCTTATAATTTTGTACATTTTCTGCTGAAGTAACTTTGAAAGCCCCCTCTATTGGGAATGAATTTTTGTCAAGAGGTGGAACAAGTCCATATAATTCACTAGTTACCTGATCAAATTCAACTTTTTCTTTAATTTTGGTTACGTCGTCGCAGACCCATACTTCTAAAGGATAATTTCTGCTAATCAAATGTTTTTTTAATCCAGCTATGTCCAATGGTCTTATATCGCGCGGATTATTTTTACCATTAAATCTGTATAATGAATTTGTCGATGGTATTGGAAGATTTTTTTCAAGAGTTTCATAGGCAAAGATACCTGTAAGTAAAAATATGTATGACCAAAATTTTTGAAACGGTTCCGTGTAACGTCTGTGTTGTTTTGATGGATCTGAATTATCTGCCAAATGCCGAAGTAACATTCTTAATAAAGTTGAATGGCTTTGAAATTCATTATTTTCAATATTATTGTAATGGTATTCAAGAATTAATTTTTCAAGCTTTTCTCTTTTACGCTCATTACCACGATTTGACTTTGGCATAATCCAAAATGTGTCCTCCTCCTCTTTGCATAGCTTGATAATTCTCATTAATAGTGCCTCATGTCCGAGTGAAAATCCAAATGCCGATGGGTTTGCATGAAAAAACCCGTAATAATCGATTAAATCAGCACCAGGAGGTATCATTTTTTTGTATGCATCACTTTGTACAAAAATCTCTAATTCATTAACAATATCCCGATCATAGCTTTTTAAAGTTATCCGATTATCTATATGTCGTAGTTTCAAGATGTTCTTGATATACATTGGTATTGGATAACCGATCATATATCGTTCAATAGCAGACCAAAAGTTACAACGTGCTTCTTCCAAATCTGGGTTCTCCATTTTTAATCTGAAAACAGGCGAGTGACATCAGATTTAAGTTGGTGGGATTCATGATCAGAAATCAAATCTCTCCATACACGCATCTATGATAATTAAAATCATAATCAGACAAATGTAGACCAGACGTGATCTCATCTATCGAAAAATTATCTCAGGTCGCGCCGTATGTATACCTGCTGTGTATGTAAAAGAATTTTTTGAGTCAGTACCCAAGAAATCTTTTCTAAAACAAATCTCGCGCACGAATGTAAATTTTCCCACTCATCGGTACCATAAGGATAACATGGAGAGACGCGGTAGCGACACACGGACCTGACCTCACAGCCAAACGGTTTGAGCTACAGCTTTGAGGTTTTAGAATTTTGATTTGACCACCAAATACTTCGAAAAAAGCTGACTGGGACCTCTGTAGTCTCGCGATTAAGGGTTGCACTAATACCACACGGACCTGACATAAAATTTTTTTTCGAAAAGTACTCCGCAAAGTGTAAAAATCCATTTTTTTCGAAATTCTGAGGCATGGAAGAGTTGCGCCTGACAATTTACTTTAAGAATAAGCTGACGGGGAAAAGTCTAGGATGAGGCAAATTCACTTTTGTCGAGGAAAACTAAGGGAGTAAAATTTTAGGTAAAATTGCGCCACAAAATGTACGTGCTCAGCGCACACCCAGAAAGTGGTCTTTGGGCTCTCATAGCAATGGAATTTGGTGCTTAATACCATCAAATTCGATAAGTTTGCCCGCCCAAAATCCGAGCGAGTCTCTCGGTGGTGCTATACACTCACAAAGGTCGAAGAAATGAAAAACCACAGCGCACGGACCTGACATTTTGACCCCTTTTTCGATAATAATTTCTTTAGCGACCCTGGATCACCAAATTAACGATTGCGCCAAAAAGAGCACCAAAAAATACGTCGAAAATGACCTGTACGAATTTTTTCCCAATCGTTTTAAGGGTTCGTACAAGCAGGCACACATTATTTCAAAGTTTCCACGGAACTACCCATATATACTACGTACTCGGTATACTAAAAGCTCGAAGCTGAAGCTCTGATAGATAACAAGTTATGTATGAATGAAGTAAACAGGCGTTCCGTAGCTTCTTTGTGTATTGTTGAGATCAAATGTTCTCAACGAACGTGAAACAAAGTTTTAGAAGGAGTATTTGAAATAAGATGAGTGACTTGAGCAGAAAAATAATGTAGAGGGGTCAGATAAGAGTTCACTCACCTTTGAGTGACGAGTTGATAACCTTTTCAAAAATTCAGGATTCAGGATAGTCAATAAGATGTTGATTCTTTGATTGAATTGTTGATGATCAATTGTTTGGACATACAGCAGAGACGATGCTGATGCATTAGGTTACTGCTACATTTGTTCCCATCAATACTGATTTTTGTTGAAGGCTGGTGAAAATCGAAGAAAAGAGAATGAGATTGTCACTCGTAAACAATCAGTAAGAGATGAAAATCGTAAATGGCTGAGACAAATCCAAAAATATTATTCACATCACCGAGTTGTTTTTGAACGAATGATGGGCTAGCTTTCATTCAAATATATAAATTTGTCGAGATAAATATCATCGATAACAACTGGACTAAATTTTGAAATAATTTCTTGATTTGTTGTCGAGTTGGTTGTCAATAGGAAAACTATACGAGAGAAAAGTCATAAGTATATCAACAAAGCCACTTGACATATAGGGGAGAGTGGGGCAAAATTGGACGGGGGCAAAATTGGATAAGTGAGATAGCTCGGTCGGAGGCGAGTCTAGGCTTTCGCCGCGTAAATTCTCTTTTAATACCATCACAGACAATGGTTTTTATGGAGGTTAGACCTCCCGAAACGATACTGGGAGTCCACGCTGACATAGGGGTGCTTTTCGAGGGCCTCACGCGGTTTATTTTCCAAATGCAAGATTACACGCTGCTTCTACCGAAGTGCACTGGCTCAATCGCCATTTGGGGGTCAAAAACTACATTACAAAACGAAGATTTTGAGCCGTCGTGGGCCAAAATCGGTTCACTTGGGCCCAAATAATCACAATTTTTCGAAAAAAAACGCCTGGGGGCATTTTTGGACGAATTGGTGGGGGCGAAATTGGACAATGCTAAATCCCATCTAAAATCGGTCGACCCATCGCCTGTCCAAGTTTTTCGATGGTAATTGCTCGTATCGAGGCGTGTATGCGTTTGCGCAAATTTTTCGAAGTGCGCGAGGTTGAGGGTTATAGTTAGGTGATTGAAAATGGGTGAGAAAATGAAGTTACGATGTCCAACGACCGTCTCAGGAGTCAGTTTAGAAGTCAGAAGTCGCTTTCAACGTGTTGAGAGTTAGTGCTCGATTTAAGCATTTTCACTCTCGCATTCGGTGACATTGCCTCGAATGTTACACACTATCAGCGGGATCGTTTATGTAGGGGCGAGTATGAATACCTCCAATATGAAGAAAAACCAATGACAGTCGACTCTTAGATGCTGCGAGTCGATTGCTGATTTGCTGAAGACGATAGTGCACCAATGAAGCGCCTATCTCATTAACGCCGAAGAATGGCACAAAAATGGCTCGCTTGCTCGGGATATGGGAGGATGTAAAAGTCTCAGGCGAGTTTTCCTCTTGATTTTGGGTTATTAATGCGTGTTTCGGTAGGTAAAAGCGACTCGAATAGGCGGAGAATATTGCCGTATACCTCAATTTTGGAAGGCTGTCCAAATTTGCTCCCAAAACTTGTCAAAAGTGCCCCCAAGCTCGGGGCGAATTTGGACAGATTTTTGTTTTTCAACTTCAAGAAAAAGTATGAACGCTGAGACCTAGGGGTCTGAAAATTTTTTTACAATGTATTCAATAGTTGAACTTCAAAGTCCCATAGCGCGCCTAGCCCCAAGTATCGCCAGATAGCCCCACTGCAAAATCCGTCCAATTTTGCCCCACTCTCCCCTACATATAATATATTTTAAAAGAACATATATACTGCAGTTACTGCACATAAACCTAGGTACCTACAATGCGCTCTTATGAAACGGGCGATCTCTCATCTCACGTGTGTGATTCACTGGATTCACGTCTGATCCAATCGATCGCAATCATCAGTACCTTACGCATACCTACGCCTCAAAACACTGATTCAATTTTGAAAAATTCGAATGGATTCGAGAACTCCATAACATTTGCGAATATATAGCAGAAGCTCATAAACCTCGTAATGAGTAATTCTTTCTTCCTGGCAATTGAACAAAATATGGGAAAGTTATATTTTGTTTTCGAATTAGTTGAGGCGAAATTCAGTTATGACTTGTACTTTTTTCTCAGACAAAATGCTAGAATGCATATAGGCAGATAATTCACAAAAATTTCCACACACTTACCTGCTCTACCAGTCTTCCATCTGATGCAAAATGTACCAGGTTCTGAGTTACTCTCCATTACTCACTCAGCCTAATAATAGTCAGCTGTTGATGTTGATCATCAGGTTCATCTGATTAACTACCCGATAAGCCTTTCGTATTATGATTACGGTCACTTTGGCTTAACCTGTCCGAGCTTCTCTTGAATTACAATTGTACAAGCGAGAGAACGTCTTAATCGAAGCAGCATGAAGGGCACTTGATAATTAATTTAAACAATCTGGTTGCAAATCATCACAATACACGTCCATCAGAAAGGCTTAAGTAGTAGGGAAGTTTTATATCGCATAAGCAGTGCTCTTCTCATGCATAAAATGCATTACGCATTGCGAGTCGAGAGTGAACTGAGCAGTATGCGCTGATGATCCACCAGACCCAAACGTATGGCGGGATCTGTTCGTGCAGGGGCTTATTGTATAACTGCAGCTGTCAGGAACCATGATCAAAGCCTACATTACTCATATTAGAATCACAATCACCGAATATACTCCATTATTTGTTTTATCATTCATAATTGAAAAATAGCACTTTTGCGTTTACTCATTCTTGTTTTTTTGAAATATATGTCATGCATGGGGTCTACACCTCGATTCACGCAGTTCTCGATGGTGGTTATCTTCATTCTTTGCACATACCTTTATTGAAATATTTCATAAAATTATTAGTGTATCCAACGATTGAAGGAGGGAATGGATAGTCTATGGATTCATTTGTGATCTTCACGCAAAGTGTATAAGTCGCATGACATATCTTTTTTGAGAAAATAATACAATATCTTTCGTGCGTTCAACTATCCCCTTGGGATGAAAGAAAACATGAAAATAAATTAATGACAGATGTTTTCACCTCCCCATTTCAATTTTTCAATTAATCATCCCATTGTTTGAGTTCCTTTTTTGCAACTATCTCATCTCAAAATTTTGGAAACATCTCCCAGTGTTGACCTTGAAATCAACAGCATTGATGCGCTATCTGAATGTAAAGAAAGTGCAGAAGGGGAATTCACTCAAGATAGACTTCATCGTCTATTTACATGATCTGGATATGGTAATTTTCCCAGCTGAGAAATGTTCTCTTTGATGGTCATTTGATCGACAAACTATCAACTGATGACATTTTTTTAAAACGAAGCCACGCTGATTGATTGCCAAGTTATTGTTTTGAAACCTTTTGCTTTGGTATGACTAAAGAATGTTCTTAGGTGATCCTCGTTACACTTTCACGTGACAAAGTTGAAAATTGATGAAAACCTATGATCACCATGTGCTTCAAGTCATAGCTTCGAGCATAGCTTCGTACCGTGAATGCTCAATTATTCATTCATAAATCTTGAGATGATATTTCCTCAAAAACAAAAGTGACTACGATTTCCATTTCCGCGAAGGAAATTCACATTTACCACTAACTCTCCAATAGACACTTCAGCGGTTGATGGAAGTGGTTAAACTCGGTACAACAAGACAATTTAGGCCTCAAATGATAAGTGCCAATTGCCAAAAACCAATATCAACAAAAAATTTTGTTTGAAAGTTGGGGCGTGACATATATAAACAATAAAAACATGCGTTCCTTCACGTTTTCTCGGTTTATCCGTTTTAAGTTGGAGCGTTTTTCGTGGAAAGTATGGAAGTGATTTGTAGATCTCTAAACGATCTACATAAACGGTTTCTATACTTTTTCTCGGTAAATGCATCCCCTCGGAGTTGTCCTTGATCAAAGTTGAAATCGAATTGGTTCAAATAAATGAGCTAAAATTGTTCATAATGGGTTCAAACTATAAGGTCTTTTTGTATTTTTCCTAAGTTTGATCTTTTTCAAATTGCGAAAATCGCGGATTTTTGTAGTGCGAAATCAATCGAATTTAGCGGCAATACGAAGTGATCTTTATCATTCAAAATTGGCCCAGCCATCTCAGAAAAGTAGTTTGAATCCATTATAAGAATTTCTTAGCTAATTTATTTGAACAATTTCGATCATAACTTTGATCATTGATAGATCCGAAGGAATGCATTTTCCGGGAAAAAGTGTGGTAATCATTTTGGTAGATTTTTTAAGGATCTACAAATCACGTCACCACATATATTCACGAAAAACAATATTTTTCGTTCTATAACGGATAAACCGAAAAAACGCAAAGAAGCGCATGTTTTTATTTGCTTATATAATCGTTCATTCATACCAAGAACTACATTTGATGAATGATAAATTCATCCTTAGAATGTAATACTTGAGGGGGTGGGTGGAAAAAGGGCGTAACCGCCATTATGCCCTTTTTCCGGACGTCGCTTTTTTTGGGCCCCTATACCGAGGTCTACCACCCCCCGAAATCCGTTTTTCACAAGACCCCAAAAACCGTCTGGCAGATAAAAGGGCGTAAGTACGATGATAGAATGTTGAAAGGGCGTAACTACTACGATAAGATGTTAAAAGGGCGTAACTGCTGTGATAACATTTCAAAAGCAGGGCTTAATTTTTTGCTCAGCCCAACAGGATTTGGAAAAAGGGCTTAAGTACCTGACTGAAACGATTTAAAAGGGCGTAATTACTCTGTAACAGGGCGTAAGTGAGGGTGGATCTGGAAAAAGGGCCTAATTACCGAGGAAAAATTTTATAAAAATTCTCCTAATCCTGGAAACGCTTTTCCACCTAATATAACGATGAAAACATGTTGTTTTACCTTCAAATTGAGTGTTTTTACCCTCCCCTAGTAAAAAAAATTTCTCGTCATTTTCACGCGACTGATGGAAGCTTCTCGTGTCCATAGAACCGTGGAGCATGAATCGAACCACCCCCTAGCAATCACATATCTTTTAAAAGATGCCCAGGAACACTCTCAAAAAATTTGGAGGCGATTGGACTTGATCGCGAGATTCAATTCCACTTTTTGTGAGGAAGAAAGGGCGAAATTTGACCCTGTATTCGGAAAAAGGGCGTAATTGCATTTCTTGAAATTGCTGGAAAGAGCTCAAAATCAAATTTCATCCCCCGGCTCGGGTTGCGCTATTTCGAGAATGTTATTTTCTTCGAAATAAGTCAGGTCCACTCGTCCAATTATGTCTGTAGCGGTTTTTATTAAGTTTTTATTGATTTTCTCAAAATGACCATTTTGCAATTACGCCCTTTTTCCACCCACCCCCTCACTTGTTAGTTTTGGTTATCGGTTATGTGCCACCTATCATTTGAGCTCAAAATTGTCCTGTTGTGCCGAGTATAGTCTTGTGATTGAATTTTGAAGCTTGCTCACTAGTCACTTCGTATCAAAAAGAGGAGAAGTACCCTTGACTTAAATTCATGTTGGGCGCACCGTGTTCATCAGCCCCTTTTGTCTTTCAACAAATTCTTATTTTCATGCGAAAGAAATTTTTTCCTTGACCAGGAAGAATCCCCCCATATTCTTTTATTAATTTCATTTTATTTTATGAGATGAATATGAGCGATCCTTGTGAGAACTACAGAATTTCCTCTTCTGCAAATCTCTCCAAACAAAATTGGCCTGAACATCATGATACGCAGGCAGTCTCTGGAATTCAAGAGCCCATTTAAATCTCACACTGCAGGCATCAGCCAGAGTGGATAATTTAATAGCAATCAGAGTCAGAAAATTGTGAAATCGCCCGTAAAGAGACACGTGCCTTGTGTCAATTTAATTTGTTATATCATTGCTTGGTGGTTATACATATATGCACCGCCAAACTAATCGAGTGAACTGTGACATTGCCCATTTGCGGTGTGTCTCGATGAACTTTGCGAGAAAAATTGAGAGAGTACTGAGTCGATTTTCACACGCAGTGCCTAATATAGACTATTATAATGTAGTGTGAGCGTACTGAAGTGTGCTAAATAGGCAAGGGAAGGGCGATGATTTTCGTGCTTAGTCATGCGTGATAAAACGCGTGGACGTAATATAGCGGAAGGTTCATTTGGTTATAGTTAGTGGTAAGTGAACGTTGGCTCAGTTCATAATGCAATTTACTTATATGTGCTCATGAGATAGTAATGGAAACCGAGAACAGATATTGCGTGTGAATCTTCAGCGAAAATTGCAGCAGTCCACTTTTTACATGCATAACTTTTTGAAAACAATTTTCTTATTTTTTGTAGATAGAGGAACTTTGAGTAGTCTCACCGAAAAAATAATCGCCCAAAGTAGAGTTATATTTACACATGGGATGTTTCTGTCACTGGCTTGAAAATTTTCAATTGATGATTCAAATTTTGTGATAGACTTTTTTTTTATTCAAACGGGATCAGATTCACAAAGTTATCTTTTGTTCATAGATTAGTGTATACAATCCTGAGGAGGATCCGCAGCCTATGGACATTTCACCTCAAAGGTTCCCATGGGGTCAAATCTAACGGGACAAAGTCTCTCCAAGATAAATCCCTCCAAATTATACACTACCAGACAAAAGTTTGTGTACACCTGAAAAAGAAAAGTTTGATTTTGCTCACTCGACTGCTCGGATCTCCTTGGTCCTAACTAACTCTACTTGGGCTCATTTTGTAACTTTTTCAAGCTCTTTGAAAACTATTTGGTATTTTTTTCGCGCAGCTCAATACATTCTTGCAAAATCAATCTGAATCCTTGCCAAATTTCATATAATCCGGGTCAATACGCAAACCTCTGTAAGTCTGGCGGATATTGATGGATTTAGATGATTCGAATAGCATCTCAAAGTAGAAGTCAAGAGCCTCAGAATCCGTATTTGGAAATTATTCTAGGTTATTTCTGATTTGAGCTGTGACTCTTTTTGCACAGGAAGATTTCTCTCGAAAAAAGGACCAGTCATTGAGAAATTATGGATGGACTCAATTTATCATTTGTAGGAGTACTGATCTTGATCCCCACCACCAGCAACATGAAAAAATCTGGAAGATTTTAGGGAAATACCACCGTGAGATTGATTTCTTCACCTTTCATGGATTTTGGGAATCTTCTTCGAGAGAAATCTTCCTTCACAAGAGTAGTCACAGCTCGGACCAGCAACAAGCTGGAATAATCTCCAGAAACGGTTGTGAACATTCACGATTTTGATCACTCGACTGCTTGGATCTACTTGGTCAGAAATGACTCTACTTGAGGGCTCATTTTGTAGCTTTTTTCGAGCACTTTGAGGTTTCTTTGTGGGTCTTTTCCTCCGGTTGAACAGAATTTCAATGGGTCAAGTCGAATCCTTGGAAAAATTCATGAAAAATGGAGCAACACTCATGTTGCTCGAGAAAGGTTGCTCGAGTTCATGAAAATTGGGGCAACACTCAGACATCTGCAAGGTACCTTGCAGAGGTCTGAATGTTGCCCCAATTTTCATGAATTTTTCCAAGGATTCGATTTGATCCATTGGAGTTCCGTTGAGCCGGAGAAGAAGATAAATCAAGAAACCTGAAAGTACTCGAAAAAAGCTACAAAATGAGCCCAAGTATAGAGTCATTTCGGACCACGGTCGTATAAACCGTTATACGACCGTGTCTCGGATCAAGTAGATCCGAGCATGTCGAGTGATCAAAATTGAACTTTTTTTCTTCGTGTAGGTGTACACAAACTTTCGACCGGTAGTGTATGTCACGTGAAGATTCTACAGATGAGTTCCCAAAAAAATGCTTTAAGGCTGGCAAATTTATTAAAATTATGTATATGTCTATCATAAAATTGGGAGTCATATAATATAATCATTTCGTCGATCCGTCGTCGAGACCACCGTGATGTCGCCCATCATTAAAAACTAGCATAATACAAAATTAGAGCTAACCACCCCAAGAACCACCCACATGCTGAATTTTACCCACACAAAAAGTCCAATTTACACTCCCTTCTTTTCATGCAAATAAATGCGTGTTATAAAATGGAACAATGAAAATTGAGAGTAAAAATTACTTCACGTTGGGAGCACATCATTTCTTTTTTGTAAATGCCTGTATAGAAAATATGTATAGCACCACTTGAAATGTTTACAAAATGCCTCTCGATACAGTAACGTCATCATCTCATAAGCAAAATGCTACGGTTTTGAACTCTTTCAAGGTACTTGTTCAATATTGTATACGATCAATTGAGTCGCGTGTGGTAGCCTCTTGAATGTTCTCCTGTGTTTGCCATACGCATTATTATGTACTGTAATTATATCGATGGGGGGGGGAGGGGGGGAATATGTCACAGATACTTAATTGCAGTATTGTATTTTTAGTGGTATGTACAAGTATAATCAGATCTGAGTATAATAGAGTTTATTCATAAGCTTGCACGCGTGCGCTAAGGTGTGGCACTTGATGGTCTTTTGAAGCTCTTTATGAAGTGGTATTTGGTAAGTGGGTATGTAAATGCATTGTTTCAGAAAATTGAGACGAGAGCTTCAAAATAACTGGTCATCGATTAGCCTAGTTTTTGAACAGATTTAATGATTTTTTTCTGTTCTGGTTATGAAATATTCATGGTTGTTCCTTGATTTTACTAGAATTCTATGGTAGTTCATTCGTGCAATTTTGCAACGTTTCGGCTGCAATTCTATAACGTACTTCAGACTCATCACAACTCTAGTCTCGCATAGCTCAATCTAAGGGTGATGACAGATAAAGCGCTACGCCACGATTTTGCGCCACGCCACGACGCGCTATCGCACGCCACGACCCAAAAATTCATTCCAGCGAACCCGACCATCGATGGACTGGATTTATTGTTACGATATCAGTCGTTGGTAACGAGAATGAGTCAAATCCATCGAAGGTCGGGTTCGCTGGAATGAATTTTTTTATTCCAGCGAATTCAACCATTTGTTTTATTCTCATAATCCACGATTGATACTGTAACAATAAATCTAATCCATCGAAGGTCGGGTTCGCTGGAATGAATTTTTGGATCGTGGCGTGCGATAGCGCGTCGTGGCGTGGCGCAAAATCGTAGCGTAGCGCTTTATCTGTCATCACCCTAAGGTATCGAGGAATATCATGCCAAGAGTGACTTGAAGTCGTTGATTCTTCCCTGAATTCATACGTTTTAATGACACGCTGGTACTCTTTTTCTATTTAATTCGAGGTCAAGTTTATTTCAAAATCTAACAATTGAGATGAAACAATAAGACTCGTTGAAAATTATTAGAATGGGCCAAGTCTGGATAGTGTATAAATAAGTACAGTGCAATTTTGTGAACTCAATAAATTGATTTTACAGTTGGAATGTCTTTATTTCTAATTACAGCTTCCTAATTTGTGAACCATGAAGTGTAATGTTATAGTACTCAGTCCTTCAATCTTGTTATGATAATTGATGGAATTTGTCTCGTTCGACAAGATGACGTGCCATTCGATTTCCACTTTTCCAGTTATTACCTTATTATGCTGTCATTCAGCAAATGAATGTTTTCAAACAAGTGGGATATATATGTATGACCTTCATCACCTGGACCCTTGGATAATATGCCCTACCTCGTATTCATTACAAAATTTGGGAATATTTGCTTCCATTATCTTGTAAATTGCTCTTTGTAAATCCATAAATTTGACTATACTTAACAATTTTATCCCTGTGACTTCATTAATGAATCATTGAGTATTTGAGTATTGGAGGTCATCATTTTTGTAGACACGGAAGAGTAATTTCCGAGGTAATTTCCATAACAAATTTGCTCATGAATGAAATGATGGAATTTTTTCTTCGATTTGGAAATATCGTCAATATTTATCATCGTAAGGTAAGTGTATGCTGATTTTGTGAATGAGGATCGAGAGACAATATCCTCAAGTTTCTTTCATGTTACGGGAAGGGTATAGACATTTTTGAAATTTCTACTTTAATAGGGATTTTGGAGCTCATATTCCATATTTTATGAAAGTACCCACAGATATATGTATCTTATGTTGGTGCTAAATTGGCTATTTTCTTAGTTCAGTTACTCAAAAATGTTGAACATAACCTCAAAAAAGCACTGAATATTGAATGGCATCTAGATACCAAAATTGAGGTTGGCCCGTACTCTATCGATGAACATATCTTTGCTTGGAGGTATGTATTCACTGGGTCAAAAAGCAAATTTTATGTTGAGATAATAGTGAAATTTATATTCGAAGGTAATTTGCTTAATAATTCCCATCCATTCATTATACAATAATCAATAATTTCGTGAAATTTCATGAATATCTTTTCAGAGTTCTTGAATGATGGATTTCATCATTATCAATAGAAAGTTACCCTTATAACCCTTTGAATACATACCTCCAAGCACAGGTATATTCATCAATAGAGTATGCACCAACCTCAGTTTTGGTGTTCAGATATATTCAGTGCTTTTTTAATGTTATGTTTGCATGGCAATCTGAGTATCTGAGCTATCAGAGTGGCCAATTTATCACCGGTAAGATATAATCATGCTCACTTTCATAAAATATGTAATATCCCCAGCTGGAGTATCTTTGGGACTAAAATTGCGTCTTTTGATGACGGAGTCATCTTTCGCCGCGGTGAGTGAATCCATGCTTGAGGATCCATGTGGACACGCGCTTAGGACGAGTTTCCGTTTGGTACGTTATGCGCAAGCGCCGCTACGGCGCTGCGCTATACCTATATATCGACTGCATGCATGTTCGTACCCGCACCACTGTCGTTGTGTACGACGAAGCATTTGTTTGTGTTGGTGCTCGATCGTGTGCTACCTAATATTCTATATGATATAAAATTAAGTCGTGCATATTGTAAATGTTATACTCCTATTTGGCCTTATATGTTGTCCTCTGTGTTGCTCATATGCATTGTCGTAAGTCGCAAGCAAAGTTTACCACTCCCATCATGCAATGTTCGTAAAAATGTTCGAGGGCCCGAAATTTTGATGCAAATCGCAACAATTTGTCGAGCAATTCGTTCATCGGCATTTTTCATGATATTCGCAATGCCCGTGCATTACACATTTGTGAGAAGTATATACAGCAATGCGCGATTATGCTCCTGAAACTCGGAAAATGGTGGTACTGATCAAACCTTTCTCGCTCTTATACTCACTTGGGGAGGGGGGGGGGTGGGTAAATACGGATTTCCAGGAGAACTCATTTCCGAGATTCTTGTAGTTTTCGAGGAGAAGGTTTGTCTTTGATATGATCGGAAGCTCACATTAGTGAACGATCAATAAGCGTATATATAATAAAACAGGTGAAATAAGCGCAATTCTCAGATTTCTGATAGAACCACGATCGAGACATTTTCTTGCCCACAATATCCAAATGTAAGATGAAAGTTTGTCTCATATCCCAGCTTCAATAACCTTTCGGGTTACGATGTCCACAATTTCAATACGTCGCACGGCTTTCTCAATTGTTGAGTGAGAATCTTGAGTTGGAAAGAGTAGTTTTTGAAATAAAACCATGGAAATATTGTGTCTACTCCTGATCATATAGATGAGGCTGCAAGGCTCTGCACGACAGTCGAATATATTTCTGGTGAACTAGTCTATGAGAAGTACAGTTCCCGCTGGAAAACTCAATCTAAGGAGTTGTGAACTCACGATGACTCCGTCATCTTTCGCGCGTTCTCTGTCGACGCACTAATTTTTTTCTTTGAAACTCGTGTAACATGAACAATTCGCACCAGAATTGCATTGTATTTGTTGTCAATCGAAAGTTCACAGTCTCAGCTTTCGATTGCAGGGTGCTAGAGTCCATTTGGACATCCCTGAGAGCGCTCAAAGTCATGTCCCAAAATTAAACTGACTTGGGGTAACTTTAGGACAGCTGTAGGGAACAATAATCGGATTGTTCTCCTTAAAACTCTTGTAACCTGTATCCCCCCCCCCCCCCCCTCATTCACTTTTTTTCAAAAGTAAAACTAGGCGAGTATGAAGTTTAGAAAAGAACCATTCATCTCCAGTACATCAAAACTTCAAATTTTATACGACATGTTTTAAACTCTTGGAAGGAATGAAATCTAAAAAAACCATGTCGAGTATTTTTTGAGCCGATTTGTCACGATCAACATATCATCACTGATAGAGACTAGAGCCACTTTCCTCCAATCAAATCTTCCTTTCAATTCACCCTCATGGTGGTGGTTTGACAATTTCTTACTAGCTAATTGTCGCTGAAATGACCCGAAGTTTAGGTGAGCAAAAGAAATACAGGGGAATATCGAAATAGAGAAAATATAACTGAGTTTAATTTGGTGTTTATGATGATTCACTGAAATCTCATATCATACTCAGTTATATTTTCTCTATTTCGATATTCCCCTGTATTTCTTTTGCTCACCTAAACTTCGGGTCATTTCAGCGACAATTAGCTAGTAAGAAATTGTCAAACCACCACCATGAGGGTGAATTGAAAGGAAGATTTGATTGGAGGAAAGTGGCTCTAGTCTCTATCAGTGATGATATGTTGATCGTGACAAATCGGCTCAAAAAATACTCGACATGGTTTTTTTAGATTTCATTCCTTCCAAGAGTTTAAAACATGTCGTATAAAATTTGAAGTTTTGATGTACTGGAGATGAATGGTTCTTTTCTAAACTTCATACTCGCCTAGTTTTACTTTTGAAAAAAAGTGAATGAGGGGGGGGGGATCTCACTCCTTGGTTATAAAAATCCAAGGGTAACCACAAATTTTCCAAGCACTTGTCCCCGCCGCACTTGAGAATTTCTTACACACGGCTCCGTAATTTTTTCCATACAAAAATACACTACTATCAGTGTATATTTTGCTCAGTTCAATCTGGAGAGCCATGCAGCTACAGGCAAGAGCAATATTGGGGAGCCGCGACGAAAACACAAAACACAACAAAGCAGACGAATCTCTCCTCCCTGTCCTTCTCGCATGCGGCGCTTTGATCTTTACGTCACCTCTAGTCGTGGCTAGTTTCGAGTATCCACATCTGATGCAATAATTATAGAATCGAGAAATTCAGATAATTCGAAAATTTATTTATCCGCGATAACAAACCAGCTGGTCGGTGCCCGCGTTGCCCGGTACGCAGCAGAAAGCCTCATTGCAGACTGCCGTCAACCGGACAGGAAGATCTTGCGCATGCGCTTCTATCTCTCTCTAGTCTCTCGCTCTTTCTCGACCATATCTTACATACCCAACACATGTGTAGTAGAAGCGTTTCGATATTTCTCGAGTCGAAGCACGGGGCTGAAGAAATCGAACTGAGATGTAAAGCGAAGGCATGAATTTTGCGGTGCTGAATAAAACGTGTCCAGTGCTCGGATTGAGAAAATAATTGTACAGAACTCTGAATCGCTTTAGAAAGGCTTTGCTAAAGCATCGCAGAGCTCTATGAGCAACGTTAAGAAGTTAATAATTCAAGTAGAAAAAAAGTGTGAGGTTAAAAAACCCCAATTCAAAGTATAGATAGGCACAGCGCCTCGCTCGATTTTTCGTCTGCTCATACTCGCCAGCGAGGCGCTACCGCGCCTCTTGATATCTCGTACCAGTCGCATCAGAAATGCATTAGGTCTGCAATCAATATCGAAAGCTTATGGTGCTCTCCTTGTCAGTTACCTTGGAGTCGTCCTGTAAAGGTCGTTACTATACTTATTTTTCCGTGAGACTGTTTGTTATGTTGGTTGTGATTTTAATGCTGTTCTTGGACTATCCTTTTAAATGTACTTGTGATTAGGTAAACGACGCGTTTCGGTCATCTAACTATGCCTTTCTCCAGGTTAAATATTCTAAAATCTGAAAATCTGGAAACGAGAGGTTTGAATATAAAAAAGCTTAAGAGCTGGACTTATCAACGCAGTCGTGGTGTTTGGTGATCCCCTCTACTGCGATGGAACCTGGTGCAAATCTCGATCCTCATGAATTCACAGGGACTTCTTTGAAAATCAGCCGCGTGGCCAACAGGTCGATTGATGTTTCAATGCACTGATTTACTCACAAAGTTTTGACCACCTTACACCGAACTGCACTATTGTTCGTATGGACGACTGTTTGTTATATTAGAAACATACTTCTGAGAAAATCTGTTTTAAAACGAAAACAAAGGTGATGGAGGCCCTCGTGCTGGCGTAAGACATTGCCTATGATGCTTACCCCATAAGTGAGAGGAATCGGTTTTCACGGGTTGTCTCAAAGTTACCCCAGTTGATGGTATGAGTTCTGAAATTAATAACTTAGAAATTACAAAAATGTGTATATCCTTCCCTTAAGCTATGAAAAAATATGATTGGGCGCAAAATGAATAAACTTGTGAATTTTCCAGAAGGTCGATTCAGATTTTCTCAATCTTTCAAGTTCTCCGAACTGAAAAATCATCTTTTAGTCTTTCTCGTCGAAAAGCATATGCTCTCAAGTGCATAAACTCAGATGGAGTTTAATTTGACTTGTAAAATACGTCAGCATCACACAAAAGACAATCTCAAAGGAAGTTTGTCGTACACATACACACGAAACTATCAAAGCCTATTTTTCGTTATCCTAGAATTGTGAGCGTGATATGTTATCATTACTGTAGGAATCGTTCATGTTCTCACCTCGTTACAATTTTTGTACCATTAATCGTATACAATTTGAGGGACATTGATGATTAAAATTTGAATTGAGGACAAGTTCTGATGGGTAACTATTGACAGTAGTTAGTAAATTCAAGTAACAGTTTCTTGACTCATGTAATGTCAATCCAGAGATAGCCATATATATTTATGAGAGTCTGTCTGGATTTCAGTCACCTTCATTATCTCGGAGAGGTGTCATCTCTCAGGAAGAAATTAGAAAAAAAAGATTACATCTACCAAAGACATGACCTACCTCATTTTATTCGCTATTTTGCTGAACATAATCGCTATTCATGGTTACACTAATCATAATTACGAAGAGCCAGGTGAGTAAGACGGCAGAATTAGTTGCAGGAAACTAGACTCGATATTTTAAAAATCTATTCAAGTAGAAATTTGGTTATCATTCATTTAATATCATGAATCGACCTCTGTTTCATGAAATATTGAGAAAAATTGTTCGAAGAGTGAAATTTATTATTTTACTGCATCAGCATGGTTTTCTAGTTCGTAATTTCATGCCATATATCTGTTACGGTAATTGTGTCTAATTTACCCCCACTAATCAGAACCTTGGACCATATCAATATATCCCAATCTTCTGTGCTTTATTCTAGAGCCTGTTCCAAGACTTACAAAATGAACTGAGATAAGTTCAATTTCAACGACCTGGAGCTGAGCTATCTCAGTTCTTGCAAGAATAAAATTTTTGCGAGTTTCCGGAAGGTTGTGCCTTGTTCACTCCACGTGAATATGAGGCCTAGATTATATGGGTTTTTCATAAAATCGAGATATTTTGGGCTTCAGCAAACACAAATGAGTCGTACTTCAGCTCATTTTGCAGCTTCTTCCACATCTTTGGAGCAAATCTAGAAAAAGCTCATGAAGGAATATTAGATTCATCTTTTAGTATTATGGGCGTGAAATCGGCCAGGAATCAAATGTTGCAATTTTGCGAAAATTATTTTAAAGTTGAGACCGAGACAACAAATTGAGCTTCGTTAAAATTGACTGCATCAATTTTGTTTGGCATTTAGTGACTAACAAAAAAAGATAAAATTTGCATACACAGGAGTTTTGTTCAGAAAAACGCATAGGCCGTTTTAGATCACCCGAAACAAATAATTCTCTCATATTCTACCATAACAAACATGAGAAAAATGCGCGGCAAGTTCTGCAAATGCGTATGTTCGAGATTTTGAGTCGGCGGAGGGGGCTGATTAGGCAATAGGGTGAAATTAGGCGAACTGACCTTGTATCAAAAGGAAATTCGAAATATACCTAATACCTGATTAATCGATAACTCATGGTAGTACTTATAATACAGGTCCATTAGAAAGGTATTATACGGATTGGGATTATGTAGAAGTTCGTCCGGGTGCCCGTATGTTTTGGTGGCTTTTTTATACTACCAAAAGTCAAATCAAAAGTCCCTATGAACGACCTCTTGTAATATGGTTGCAAGGTGGTCCAGGAGATTCAGGTACAGGTTTTGGCAATTTTGCGGAAATTGGACCTCTAGACATGAATTTGGATCCTCGTCAATACTCATGGGTAAGTTTCTTCTATATACATATTGATTACATTCATTAGTGCTGCGATTTCACCTTTTACTCGGCCTATTTTTGAAATTACCTTCGTGTATGTAATTATCTACTCTGAGAGATCTTGCCCAAATAATGTAAACTGATCGTGTAATTAATTTTATTTGAATGAAATCTATTCGGTCCGTGCAATTAGAAAAATATAAAAAAATCTTAAGGAAATAATCTTGTATTGGAACAAGAGACTTATGATTTGGACCAATCCAATTTCAATATTTTTTTGTATACTCAAAAATTATAAATACTTATGAAAAAAATCAGTCTCTCGGACGTTATAAGTACCCAACGTCCCTCTTTGAAGTACATTGCTATCAGACATTTGCACGAAATGATATTCTTGCCAATTCCATGTCTGAATCATGGAAAATTTCCAATGAACATTTGGTTAAATACTATTTTTGATTCTCACACCTTCAATTGAAATCTTGAGCAGATGCACGATTAAAATTACTCGTTTATAAAAGATAAGATGTTCATACGATGCTTCATTTTTTGAATAATTGACATGATTGATGTCGTGATTGATTCAATCCCAGTTTGATCTGTTCCATGACCAATCAATGAAAATTGAGTTTCCACGCGCAAGGAAAATTTAGATTCCGAAATAGGCGCGAATAAATTATGTTGGTCAAAGAGAAAATCATGATTCGAAACGATACTTTTATCCCTGAAATTATCGTATAAGACTTTCAGAACGACCAAATATGATTCAATGAAAATCATCAACAAAGTGAATTTGGATAAAACGATCAAAACGGATGAAAATGTTATTACGATGTGATATAACAGTGGAAAAATTGAGGTCAAGTGTGATTTTTCCGAAGGTCCAGAAGTCACACCTAAATGATCTAGAATTGATGGAATGAAAACGTGGAAATCTTCAATTTGCACGCACAATAACTATTTTCACGCATGAAAAGGCCAATCATGATAGAAGAATTCTACCTATAACGTTTCTATTTTCGGGAATCCACCATTCCATTGCTTTCTAGCACGGTCGTATCTTTCTAGAGAATTTCGCATCATTTAGTATTCTATATTCTCGGATCTGATACAAGTTCGGGACTTTGTACCGAAAATATTGATTGCACAAATATCATCTCGGAACAGCCGAATGGTTCGAAAACAGGCGTAATAACATGGGAAATCTTACACTCCGGTTGTTGAAAAGTTCAGTAAAATGCTGTAATTAGTCGCAGATCTAACAAGCCTCAGTACTGTAACACTGAAGTATGCAATGATAACCATTCATCGATTATATTGGTCAATAACAAAATCAAATCCTCTTTCAAGGATTTCCCTTTTTCTTACAGGCGAAGGAATGCAATATCTTATTCATCGATAGCCCAGTGGGCACAGGATTCAGTTATGTAGACTCCGATGACTTGTTAGCCGAGAACAATTCTCAGATAGCTGAAGATTTGTTGGTTTTAATAAGATCTTTTTTGGATGTCAAACCAAACTTTCGGACAGTTCCAACCTACATATTTTCTGAATCCTATGGGGCAAAAATGGCCTCCGAATTCGCACTCTTATGGTATCGAGTAAGAAATTACTTCTTCCTTTTTTTTGATGGAGATAACGAATATTACTTTCATTCATTCATCTATTCCGTAACATTTACAGAGTCGCTCTTTAGTCGAGAGTAACTTGAAGGGCTTGTCGCTTGGCAGTGCTTACATATCACCTTCTGACGCTTTAGACGGTTGGGCGCCGTATCTGGTGAATCAGGTGATATTACTGCTCATTTTCATCAGTGTCTTTCTTTTACATAACCTGATCCTGTACAAATGATTGAACTATCATTGGAGTCATACTTTACTCGTGATTTTCGATATCTTTCCAAAGTTAGACGCTATTTCTGGAAGCCAGTTTGGTTGAGAATTTACAAAAAATCCAAGCTGAAAATTTTTTACAGTAACGAAGTCAAATTAATATTTGTTAACCTCTCCTCCCGTGGGAGTACAATTGTTTGGATATACCATGTTTTAGTACATCCAGCGGGCTGAGTTTTAGAAATTTGCCAAAAATTCTTCTGCGATACCATTTCTTGGTTCAAATAGATAAATATCGCATAGGTTTTGCTTTAAAAATCTGTTTATTAATTCCTCATTTGTGCAAATCAATCGGGAAGAAAAGTCTATTCATTTTTCTTCGGAAAAGTCAAATAATACCAATCTCAGTACTCGGGGATGAGGTTCCGAAATCGGATTTAAAGCTCGTCATATATTTTTGAGGCAGGAAAAACTATTGCCACAAGATCGCTCACAAAGAATAACAAAATATAAAATTCTTGCACTTGTCAACTTTACCCACATACGTGTACAGTACACCTGGGTTACGCGGCGTATTTGTGCAGTAGAAACATGAGTTTGAACAGCAAATAAATGATATCTTCTGCTTTAAATTGTGAATGAAGTTTCGGCTCTTTGAGAAATTTAATTCTTGTTTCTGAATTATTTACATGAACGAGCAATTAATAATCGTATTTTTGGTATGAAAAAAATTGGGACACCTCATTTCTCAGGATCTGTTGATTCAATCCGATTTTCAAAAATTGGTGCACGGAGTGACATGAAAAAGTTAATCCACCAATGCTCAACTATCCAAACACCAGTATAAATGTTTTCAAGGGACGGAAATTCCTTGGATTCTTGCTTGAATTTCCCTGGAAAGAGCTTCATCACTCGAATACTTTTAGAGAGAATGAAGTCAGTTTTGGAGTCTAGACCTATGAGTACTTTTACAATTTTTGAAAAAATTATATTGAAGGTCACGAAAATCTTTCTCGCTCTTGAATAACCTATTGAAACTCCATTTGGGCGATTACTTAGAAAAATGGACATTGTTAGTTCTGTCGATGATGGGTTTTGGGCACTCAATCTATCTATGGTTCAAATAATGATAGATTCAGAAGTCATTATCGACATTTTCACGTTCCTCTTTAGCCAGGTGTTCACATATGTAGATAGAGCCAAAACTGCTACGCAAGGGTTGTTATTCCATTTTTATGTTACTCAAAACACTCCTTGGCATTCCCTCCACTAATATGCACCCGGTCAGTAGAGGTTACTAAGATCCCCTCAAATTATTGTACATTTGAGTTTCATTATCTTTTTACAAAGGGTATCATCGATGAATTTTCTGCGAGGGAAATTGTTCAAAATGTAGAGAAAGTGAAGACAGCATCAATGGAAGGGCGTTGGTACGATGCATTGCGCTCTATAGCTCCAGCAATGAAAACTGCATTTTCAATAACTGGAGGTTTAGATATCTATAACATATTACAAGAGAATAAGGAATACCTTGATGCTCATGGTATGTATCAATTCATTAATTCGAATGCTAATTTCAAAGTTTTTCCATTAATCAATAAATTGATAAGTCTGAACATGAAGAAAAGTACGGAAATATGAAAAGATAAGAAGTAATTATGACAATTGCTCACTTTGAGGAAGGAGATAACAATTTCAGAAAAAATTTCTTTGAACTCGTATATCCGGAAACATATATCCGGAAACATTAAGTATGGATAGTACCTTCATTTTTCTCGAAAAAGAACGATGATTCCCAGAGTTTTATCAAGAGGATCTCCCCCTCATCAGATCAAAATAACGCCCAAACTCAAACTAAATTACTTATGATTGAGATTTGATAAGTTTGATCCATATGAAACAATTTTTGTAGGTAACACGATATATTCAAGGGTTCACAAGGACGCAGTCGAGGCTTTGAGCACTTTGATGAATAAAAAGATCAAAAATTTCCTTGGAATTCCTACCAACAAAACTTGGTCTGCAGAGAATGGAGATGTCATTATTGCTCTCGCAAATGATTTTATAAAACCAGTCACCAACATAGGTGAGTCCGATAATCAACTATCTCCTATACAATATCTGAGAATCTGCACACTACCAAAATTCGATGACATGAATCAGAAGAAAATAAGCCTGGATGTGATATTTTTTTCAATGCAAGTCTTCAGTCAATTGAATGTTTAAGGTCAATGAGTAAAATTTATTTATTGATTGATTCATCGAAGGATAATCAAGCATTCAAGCAAGCATTACCATTCCATATGCACAGTGACGAAATATCCTGAAAAATTAATGCATCAAAACTCTAAGACTGTTGTCACAAGATTAAGAGTAAATTCAAATTACTGAAATGATACTTTGTTCTGATACAGTTGAATGTTTGCTCAATGAAACGAGTCTCAAAATTCTTACGTACTCAGGAGAGCTAGATCTTCTCTCAAATGCAATAGGTAAGTGTTATAATTTTTACTTTCTTGATAACCTTACTAGAGATTCAACGTAAAAATTCACTCACAGGAGCATATAAATGGTCCGAAAAACTGTCGTGGAGATATGCCGAGAGGTGGCGTTCAAGCCCTGAGGTTCCATTCATTGTGAACAATAATGTAGAGGCTTTTTATAAGAGTTACGATAGGTTTAGTTACTTCCGAGTTCTGCGAGCTGGACATTTCGTAAGTGTGGAATTTTTTTTTATTCATTACGCACTTGTCATTTTGTCGGCCCCTACGAAGACTAGCACATTTCGACATTGCCACAAAAACTACCACATTTCTCCTATGCTTTAACATTGGCGACATGTGCTACTCTTCGTGGTAATGTCTTAATGTGCTTGTCTTCGTAAGGAGGTTGGAGCGTGCTATTATTTGGGTTACTCAAATTGTCATTTTGCTAGTCTTCGTAGAGGCCGATGATTTGTCATTTTGGATTATCTTCAATGCTATCACGGACAGCAATGTTGCTGTGTTGTATGACAAGACTACATGGAAGGAAATAATTTGTTGATCCAGCAAACATACTTCATTGGATGAACAAACTCAACAAACACCTGTTTGTTAGATTTGTGTTTGTTACCGCACCCCTATCTTCCGCCGGACATTTGCCTTCCTATAAGAGCGTGCCCACAAATGACGACATGCCATGCCATCGCGCGATGCGGGGGCCATCCAAACTCGTACAATTTTACGTTTTTCGTTCGTGAAATGGAAACTTTGTTTCTTATCGCTATAGGTGGCGCACGAACAAGATTTTCACTTTCCGCGAGAAAAACATGAAACACTGCACAGACTTGGCTGGTCCCGCATCGCGCTGTGGCATGGCATTGCAGGATGGCATTGCGCGATCGCATGGCATGTCGTTCATTTGTGATGGATACGCACTAAAGCGGACACTCTTGGCTCGCACACAGACAGAAATTTCAATTACGTTAGCTCATAAGAGCGCGTTTATAAGCACCTCTATTAACCGGATAGGTGATGGACTGATTCTAATATTGGTCTTTGAGTGTGATGCACCAGTACACTGCAGAAAACAACGATTTAAGGGTCGACTTACAAGGAGGCTGCCAGGCCTTCGGATCACCAATCCTCCTGGAACTCTGGGATATGTTTTTTCATACCAAAACATGTAACAAACAACTCTTATAACTTGCCAACGCTCCCTTGAATCATCCTGAGTACCAGAGTCAATATCCCAGCGAATAGGCTTTTTTCAGTTGAATTGACGCACCCATAGCTCTCTATAAGCCAGCTATTCTATGGCGTGGGGCTTTCTTTTGAACGAATAAAAATAGTTTCATGCAGTAGAGACTAAAAAAGAACAAATCCCAGCCATATGAGACTGCTACAGCTCATTCCAACCATGGACGAGGGGAGTTCAGAATCAAAAAATTGGCAAAATTTAGTTTTTCAACAACGGAATGATGAGTCTGGGAAGATTTAAGACTTTTCCATAAACATGTACGGTAATGAATATGATCTATTCATATTTAGAGACCATCACTTTCCCAATTAGTCTTGTCAAATAGCAGCTGTACTGTGTAAACTGCCAAGGCCAGCCAAGGAGAGTCACAACCAATAGCAGATCTTACGACTAACCTGGAAAAATTTGACAACAAAGTAAAACTGCAATCTGAACTGATCTGAAATAGCTCTGTTGACACATAGTCAAGCTGATTTTGACCACGTTTGGAACAATGCCACAAGCAAATCCTTTTCATCGCCTCAAAATGAATACTTATCTGATAATCCCAAGCAACCGGCTATCTGCCACGGACTGTCTGGATGTTTGTCGACGATTTCAGCGATGGAAAAGTGATCAAGTGCAAGTTTCTCTCAAGCTGAACAAGGAGTAAAAAATTCGACACTTGTATGACTTCTGTCGTCTGCTCCTGCAACAAGCTCTCTGCCCTGCCGGTGCAACAGTTTCCCGCAAACCACGTGCATTTGCTCATTATTAGGTATTTATTAATCAGAAATTCACGCTTGACCATTTATCATCGACAAGCATCCTGGAAATCCTTGGCTGATGGCCTGCAGTTCGGGGTTTCTGATAAGTACTTATTTTGGGGTGCTCAATAGGATTTGCTTGTGATATTGGTGTAACGTGGTCATAGTGAGGTTAACTGTGTGTCAACAGAGCTATTTCAGATCAGTTCAGATTGATTTTTTTCAATCAATTTGTGGATGAAAACATGTAAAATCAGTGTGAAATATGTAGGGCCATTGTGTGAGTTGAGCACGATACTTTGTTGTCAAATTTTTTTCAGGTCAGTCGTTAGATCTGCTATTGGTTGTGATTCTCCTTGGCTGGCCTTGGCAGTTCACACAGTACAGCTGCTATTTGACAAGACAAATTGGGAAAGTAATGGTCTCTGAATGTGAGTAGATCATATTCATTACCCTATGTTCATAGAAAAGTCTTAAATCCTCCCAGACTCATCATTCCGTTGTTGAAAAACTCAATTTTGCTATTTTTTTGATTCTAAACTCCCCTCATCCATGGTTGAGATAAGCTATACCAGTCTCATATGGCTGGGATTTGTTCTTTTTCAGTCTCTCTTCCATGTAAGTATTCTTATTTGTCCATGAGAAAGCCTCACGCCATAGCTTATGGAGAGCTCTGAATGTGTCAACCCACCTGAAAAAGGCCTATTTGCTGGGATATTGACCCTGGTACTCAGAATGGTTCTAGAGAGCGTTGGCAGGTTACAAGAGTGGTTTGTTACATGTTTTGATATGAGGAAACACATCCCAGAGTTCCAGGAGGATTGGTGATCCGAAGGCCTGGCACCCTCCTTGTTAATTTGGAACATCTACACTCGATTTCGATCCGAATAACACCATTCATCTCCATAGAATCATTGGTCGATTTTAAATTTTCTCCGCCAAAATATACTAATTTTTGAATAAGAAGATTTCGACCGATTTTGCCATTGATCCTCTCCTTTCATACAGGCGCAATAATTACACTGTTTAAATCCAGTTCCTTACAAATTTTCATACCAGTTATACAGTGTTAACAACACTTTCTTCCGTCGTTGTTCTGACGAGGCCAACAGAAAAATCGGGCCGAAACACACATCTACCATAGTTACAACAGTCGAGTCATCTAAAGTTTAGTATATAGAATATTTAGATCTGCGAAATGTATTTCTGGTACCATGAGGAGTAATAGAGGCATGAATTGTGTCAGCTCTTCATGCGATACTGAGAGATATCAAATCGGCGATTTGAATCTGTGCTTGCTCGTCAGAATCGGTCGAAATCTTCTGATCCCAAGTACACAAAATACCAGCCATCGAATTTTCTCATAGAACCTTGGCGACGTGGATCGATGAATTCGTATAATACACGCGTATCAGTACCATAACACCCAGATGGAGTCCAGACTATACGGACTCCAAGTGTATTATTCAGCCTCACTTTCCTCGTCACTTTCCATACAAGGGCAATATTTACACCTTTCATGCCCCGCAAGGGAAATCTTCGGATCTTGAGGGCGTAACGACTCCTCAGCCCCCTCGGAAGATCCTTAGTTGATCCTGGGAGATAGACGCACTCCCCGGTCCCAGACCTCTGGCAAGGGAGATCTTAGTATCTCGGGATACGACGACATTTCGCCCGCCCCCAGTCATCAGCCCCAGCACCCATATGTCTGCTTCCACAACCTCGTCCGCCTTAGTGCGTATGAGTCCTGAGCATTATCTCTATGGTCCTGAGCAGCGTCATGGATTGCATCAGGAGTCCCGCTTCATTGCAAGCCTTGGATCTCTCATCTTGACTCTACTCTCTATTTCTTCCTTCCTTCTCCTGCTATTACAACCTTCGGGTTGGCACCCTCCGGGGAGGGGTTTTAGTCAGTATGTGCCCGAGTTTTCTCAGGTGCTTCTATACTACGAACACTCTTGTGGGTGTCTATGAAGATTTCCCCTTCCCGGACTACAAAAAAACTCCAATCAAGTTCCTTCGCCATTGTTCTGACGATGCCAACGGAAAAATCGGGCCGAAACACACATTGACAATAGTAACAATAGTCGAGTCGTCCATAGTTTGATAGTAAATTTAGATCTGCGGAATGTATTTCTGGTCCCGAGAGGAGTAATAGAGGAATGAATTGTGTCAGCTCTTCATGCGAGACTGACAAGGAGAGGTCCAACCTTGTGGAACACGGATCTTGATGAAACTTTGGGAATCATCTTATTTCGATGAGAAATGAAGGTATCTCCAAGGGTTTAATCCCATGGTCCTCCTATTTCGAGATACAGCTATAGAGATTAGCACTGTTTCGATGGCTCAGAGTAAAAAGGAACTATCTAAAATCATAAGATTTGAAAGGAACTATCCAAAAATGTCTGTAAAAGGAACTATCTGAAACTGTTTACTTGAAAGGAACTATCTGAATTTGTCTGATTTAAAAGGAACTATCTAAAAATGTCTGTTTGAGAAAGGAACTATCTATAAATTTTTGGCTAAAAGGAACTATCTAGAATCGTAAGAGTTGAAAGGAACTATCTGGATTTTTCTGATTCAAAAGGAACTATCTGGACATTTTTGTTTCAGAAAGGAACTATCTGTGACTTCTTGGTTAAAAGGAACTATCTGAATTCGTCTGATTTAAAAGGAACCATCTGAATTCGTCTGATTTAAAAGGTACTATCTGAATTTGTCTGGTTTAAAAGGAACTATCTGAAAATGTCTGGTTTAAAAGAAACTATTCGTGAATTTTCGGTTGGAAATTTTCAGATAGTTCCTTTTGACCAGAAATTCACAGATAGATCCTTTTCAACCAGACATTTTCAGATAGTTCCTTTTAAATCAGACAAATTCAGATAAGTCCCTTCAATTCTTATGATTTTAGATAGTTCCTTCCAGCCAAATATTTATAGATAGTTCTTTTTACAGACACTTTTAGATAGTTCCTTTCAACCAAACATTTTCAGATAGTTCTTCTTAACCAGACATTTACAGATAGTTCCTGCCAAGTCTTACGATTTTAGATAGTTTCTTTTTACTCTGAGCCATCGGTTTGTATATCTATATATACAAATTTTCAACATGGGCCTATATTGACAATGCTAATCTCCATAGCTGTATTTAAGAATAGGAGGCCCATGGGATTGAATCCTTGGAGATACCTCCATTTTTCACCAAAACAAGATGATTCTCAAAGTTTCATCAAGATCCGTGTTCCGCAAGGTTGGACCTCCCCTTGTGAGAGATATCAAATCGACGATTTGAATCTCTGCTTGCTCGTCAAAATCGGTCGAAATCTTTTGATCCCAACAATATAGAATAAGAGCGATCGAAATTTTCTATCCTATTTTTATGTATAGCCTTTCTATATGACGGGCACCTCTAAAAGTCGGACACTTTCTTGCGACCGAAGGTGTCCGTCTTACGGAGATTTCACTGTAGTAACTACTGTACAGCCGTGTAGATATGGTCCTTTCATCTTCTAATCTTATTTTTAGACCCCAATTGATAATCCAGCAGCGATGTTGGAGATACTCAAATACATGATTGGACCAGAAAACAGCTAGCTCCTGATATCACATTTTGAATGTGGAGAGTTTTTTATGTGGTTCGTTCTCAAAAGTTGGGACTTGGAAGGCTTTTGGGACAAGTTGAGAAGAGCTGAAGATGGCCGACACAGAAAGTCAGAGGTAATGCATCATGAAGAGGACATATGGCTGATGTTGTTTGCAAAGTATTACCAGAGTGGTTCAGAATGGACAGTGATATAAACTAAGAGGCTATTCAATTCAGCTTATTGAAATTGATTGCAATACATATTATGGACTAATCATGATACGTAGTCTGTAAGCCTAAACAATTCAAGTTCACGTGGGCTCAATGTCAGTAGATCCTAAATCCTGACGAAACCTCATAGCCCGAAAACCTCGCTACGAAACTGATGTTGGGCCCTTGAAAAATAATAGTTATAGTGGTTTGGATATTTTCATTGAGCAATGATTCGTTATATGGAAAACTGAAAAATGAATAATAAGGCCACTTGTGCTCTGATACTTAAGTTGAAGTTTCGACATTAATCTATCCACTCCAAAAAACAACGAAAACAACGAATTTTAGCCGTGACAGCGTCTATCAAAGCTATTCGATCGATTCCAAATGATTTATGGGAAAAGTTTATCATCAAAGTGGGGTTCTCCAGGACATATTTGTAAAACTGACGTCAATTTAGTGAAGTACCCACTATAGTGAATTTAATGGATCAGAAACGTTAGTCTTACGTACCACGGGTAAAAAGATTGGTTTCAGACCCTGAACATGTATTTTGGAACCTAAATGTGATCCCACGTGTCAATTTTCTATCGATGTGCCAGAATTACCTCACTTAGATATGAAGGTACGCTTCATTCTGCCAATAGACAGGAACAAAAACATTACAATATTCACTTACAATTTTATGATAGTATATTTCCGTACTGACAAGGGGAGGTCCAACTTTGTACAACACAGATGTTGACAGAACTCTAGGAATCATCTTGTTTTGGTGACAAATGAAGGTATCATCCCCAAGGGTTTAATCCCATGGCCCTTCTACTTTGTGAAGTCGGATTTAGAGATATAATAACAATTTTAATCTTCATAGCTGTATCTCAGGGGTATAGAAGGCCCATGGAATTTCTCAATAAAATGAGATGATTCCTAGAGTTTCGAGTTTTGTCAAGATCCGTGTTACACAAGGTTTGACCTCTCTTTGTGAGCAAGTCAGCCCATTATTTTGGGCGCTATCAGGATGGAGCAGTCTTATAGTTCCCAAAATGAGCTCGCAAGCGAAGTGCGGGTGTGAAAGAAATGAAAATTTTTTCTCCGAAATGAAAAGGGTTGTTCACCCGATACTCAATCGTGAAAAATATATAGAAATATCGTTGTGAGATATTCAATTAGCGCTATCTGTAGACTTGTCTTTTATCACACGATCATACGTCATTTGAATGATACAGGTAACATTGTTGTCATTATGATGTAAATATTATCCTATTCTTTTTTTATTGAGAGCGCTTATCTCAATATATCTGAAATTATTGATCAGAAAGCCTTGGGAATCAAGCTTAAGCATATGAAGTTTCAATGATTCTATGAATAATGGCAATGAGGATGAAGTGCTTAAGAGGGGTGGGAGAGAGTCCCAGAGCCTAGCACCGAGATACTGAAAATAGAGTTCAGTTCGGTTGCTTTGAGACAGACCCTGAGGATGTTGAGATCTCCCACACCAGTCCCACTGGGCACCTGTGCTAGTATACTCATTGAGAATTGTTGCCAGGTATTCGGGGTTTCTCATTTCAGTTGATAGTGGCAAGATTATTCGTTCAACTCAACCACGGCGTGGCTGAACCAGCTGCTTCGAGGTTCTTGACAACTTAGTTTCACGAATAGAATATTTCTCTGAGCGCCTTTTCAGGAATCTCATTCTTGCAAGTTTGGAAAGATTTGAGTTATTCCTTGAGCTGTAGTATCTGTAGGAATATCGTTCTTCTCAAACTAGCTTCTAATTATGAGAGATTACAATTGTCCGTCATAAAAAATCTGACATATTTCGAAAAATTATCTTGTGAAACTTTCACGTAATAATGTTCAATTTGAAATTGCGCACCAGCCAGTTGGGATTCGAAACAAAGATTGAGTATTTATTGAGATTATCCGCATTGAAATATCACACACAAACCTCACGTTTTCATTCTGTGATCACTATCATCGTCAACTCGAGATCCAAAGCCGAACATTAGATTTTTTTCGAATATGAGCTGGTTAAACATTACGCGGGCCAACCAGCTCATATCATTGTGCATTACGCCTAATAAATAGTTCTAATGAATAATAATAGGGTAGTGAATACTATCCTAATTTATTGCATACCTATCACTTACCCTCTCGTGTTGTTGCATGTCAGTCACAAATTGAATCAAACTCTACCAACTTCATCCAGATAACCCCCGAATGAAAATCGAATGCGCAGTGGTACCTCCAGGAGATTCGGAAAAACTCTATATTTTATTCAAATTCTTTCAATAGCTGGACAACTGAAACAGGTGGGTTATTTCAAAGTTGAATTTTCATTCAACGCACAATCTTATGAATATTGTACAAAATGACAATTTTCAAGTTACATAGATCGTCATGCCTATACGCTATAGTAAATCAATCCAATAAAGATCAATTCAAGCGTGGCCATGATGAAACCATTTATTTACAATTCACATACCCACGGGTGATTTTATAGCGATAGATGTATCGTCTGATGAACATTGTTGATCGAATTTTCCATCACGATTAACGATTTGATTAGAAATTTATCATCCTGCGATATCTAAGTGTTCACAATTTTCATCAAGTGCGTTGTGCCAATGCAAACATAGATATGTGTATAATTCATCCATGTCAGCTCACACAAAAGTAGAGGAGACAACGAAACCCTATGAATTTCAGTCGTCGTTATTTCTTCAACTAGAGTGGAGTGGGTGCTTTTTCAGAAATCCGTACAAAATTTAATATTTCAAGAATAAAAAAAATGTATCAACTGATTCCTATAGTCACTTATCCAAATATTTTTGAGTTTTTTATGAACACATCTCGTGAGCCTGAAATATCAAGTAAGTATACCACACGCTATAAACACAGAAAATCTATCACAAAAATTATCTTATTTTCATGTTTAATGTTGAACTAGATGAAGATTGTGATCCTCAACAACACTTGACAAATTTTACAAGAAAACGATATATCACGAGTAGGTGGTATCAGATTTCTCCGGTATCATCTTTTCGGATTTTATAGGTCCAAGTATAAACATCCACGCGCGTGGAAGGAATTGGACAATTTTTCCCCGTTCTCGAAAAGCTATTGAAAGTTTTCCTTTGAGTATGTTTCTGCACAATTATTCTGGCTTTTTCTCGTGGAGCTGTTATTAGGCACTCAATAACAACATTAAGAAAACTCTGGCAACCCACCAAGCTCGTGTATTGGTGATTCCATGAGAATTGCTTCTGTGAATTTGATCATCTGATTGTATACGCATAGCACCTGTCATAAAGTATAATAGCTTCAGTCAACAAAAAATCATGACCCACGGAGTTTGCTTTATTTTTTGGACCATAACAATTCTTATGGTATTTATGTAGAGAGGTCTTCGAGACTGTTTGATGAGAAAATACAATGAAGTGAAGTTTATTTTTTTTATCAGAAATTCATTTTGTTAATTTTTTCATACCCATTTTTCCATGTAAAGTGTTATGTTGATCACGAAAAAATTTTCAGAAATTTAAATTTTGATTGTGAGTTGCGCACGCGCAGAAGCTCGGGCTTTCGAAACCGATTTGTTTAAAAAACTGAAGGAATTTCCTTCCAAATGATCTTAGGCTGAATTCGATTTTATCGACCTGGACCGTAGTTACAGTGTGATTCGAGAAACCAAGGGCAAACATAGAAGGATTTCAGAAAATCTCAGCTACTTTGCGTACTCACCATCAAAAGTCACTGTAACTTCGGTCTCAGTTGACAAAATTCAATTTGGCCAGTGATTATTTTGAAAGGAGCTCCTTCAACTTCTATGTCGGTAAGTCCAAATTTTTCAAATTTCTGCGCAAGCCTAGAAAGTAGAGGTTCAGGTATTCCAAATCAAAATTCAAATAATACAAAAATGGCTAAAAGTTCAAAGGAACAATCTGAAAATTTTTTTTCGTGAAGAACACAACATTACATAAGCAATATGTATTCCTAGAGAGTTTTGAAGAATGTTTTTTCGCGAGGAAAATTTGAACGCAATTTTCATGGAATCACCCACGTACACTTGGAGTCAATGAATTGATTTCTTTCCAAACGAATGTGGAGAACTCACCTCACATTGTAAAGGTTAACCATGCAAACCAATGAAAATTAGGGTGATCTTTGACAATTATGGTGATCTTGCACGTTTTCTTTTGGAAAGGATTCATTAATTGACTCCAAGCGGGCTTTTTAAAAGACTTTTTTCATACACTGATGTGCGTGAAAGTGAACTTAGTACACAGTTCACATTTTGTCGAAAAGTATAGTCCGATACACAGTAGTAAAACGTATTTTTCGCATCTTGATATCAAAATTGACTATTTCGATATCACTTTTCGTTCACCTTCCGAATGCACTAAAATTCATTTTGTTACTGGACTTGTTTTCGATTGATAACGATTTTTGTGAATAAATCACGAAAATTTTGGAGAAAAGTCTAAACAACATTTTCATAAGCGTGCCGGGGTCAGAGAAATTTCTCTGATTTCTCGTATGGGTGTAGTTACTTACATTTTGATTCTCAGAATTTAAAAAGGTGCGTGAAAAAAAAACAATTGGAGAATTACATATTTCAAATACTGCTTTCTTGTGGGAACCAGTTTTGAAACTTTGCGTTCATTTTATCCCTTGATCTAAAACTTAGGCTCGCATATTGATCAAACAATATTTTCTACCAATAGACCAGTTGAGAAACTATCGAAGCGATTGGAATTTTGCGAACATTCGTCCGGGAGCTTTCATGTTTTGGTGGCTTTTCTACACAACCAACACTCAAGCGAATAGCCCTTACGATAAGCCACTTGTCATATGGATACAAGGTGGTCCAGGAGATTCAGGCACAGGTTTTGGCAATTTTGCGGAAATTGGACCTCTTGACATGAATTTGAACCCTCGCCAATCGTCATGGGTATGTTTCATAACCTATAGAAGAGACTGCGTTTTCAAGTCCTTTTAGCCCACATTGAGTTCCATTTCAGTACATGGGGTTGTGGTAGGTATATAATTTAGAGAGTTTAAAGGACCTTCAAGTGGAGCAGGCATCTGATTTAGTATCAACTCATGCAATGACTCTATTGAAATAGAAAAAATTTCGGTTGAGGAAAAACGTTCACGGGTCATACCTCTGATTCCCTTTTAAGTATCGTCATACCATTCTATGATACAAAATATCGACTTTTTATGGCTTCTGAAACCCTGAGAAAGTTTCGAGGCCACTGGATTACATCTGACTCTTGACAATTCAAACGAACAGTAACTGAGTATTGTGTCTTTTTTTCTTCCAACAACAAAATACGTATATTCCGGATTGAGTCGAAGGTTGAAATGTGGCCGGAACCATCCGAAAGGATTCAAAACGATCTATTGGATTGGAATCAACTTTCCACCGTTGATTCTAGAATTATTCACGTTCTCTGTGGTGAATGTGAAAAATTAGTTTTCCAAATATCCAATTTCGAAAATATTTTGACTGAGAATCGCGGTTTTCTCAGAAATAGTCTCAAATGTGTATCCGTATCTGAAGAAGAAATTGTTGTCATTTTTCATTCTCGGTACACTGAGAATGCCAAACAAAATTTTCCTAAAATCTTCACTTCCACATGACTCGCATTTGCCTTACATGAGCACTCGAAGTGAGACTTTGTCTTGTACATCGTATGAGTATTGTGCCAGGGCAAGGTGACTGGCTCTGAATGATAGTCATTCCCACAAAAAATGTATTGGGGTTTCCGTGATAGAACGGATTTAGGAGCCTTCAATTTTTGAGTGGACTCCAAATGATGAACTCTTCGGGATAACTTCTTCCTGAAAGAGCATGGTGTTTTAAATCAAGATGTATATTTTGTGCAATTCGAAAGGTTATTCTAAGATCTTTGGAAGGACGTAAATCACATCCGAGATCATTGTATTTTGAATTGTATTCGCAAAATATATGCTGCAATTTTCAATTATACACGGAAAAAAATAGTTTGTTGGATTCACAAAAGGTTTTGTGAAATTCACAAACCAAATCATTTCCGCACAACAAACTAACTTTTGTTAGATTCACAAATGTGTTTGTGTTATTCACAAATAATCCGGTCTCGCTCTGACGACAACAAACTGACTATTTGTTGGAATTCATTAGCCCAACAAATAGGTGTTTTGAAGTGATTTGAGGAAATTTTGATAAAATGGGAAAATGCCGGAATAGGTGACAATCCACCTATTTTACCTTAATCAAAAATACAAACTTTTAGAGAATAACAAGAATGTAACTGGATTATCGTGCGTACGTTCGTACATTTGCAGAGAATCGATTCATTGAGAAGAGTATTGGTCTGATCGTGAATATATCAGAACTATCCAATGATGATCAATGATAGTTGTAAATCGATCATCCTGGATTATGTGAAATACATTTGGTTAAAAGGCATCTAACAAAATAGCCATTTGTTGGGCCAACAAAGCTCGCGTTTGTTAGCCTAACAAATATGTCATTTGTTCTATTCACAAATTCATTTGTGAATATCACAAACACTGAAGTCAACAAACAGGCATTTGTGAATCCAACAAACTATTTTTTTCCGTGTACTTGTTGCAAACAATGGAGAAACAAAGAACACTATGCACTTCGCAAGCCCATTATTTTTTTTCTGAGGCTCCATAATTGACGAACCAATCCAATTTGGTACCATAGAATTGAATATGTCAAAATGCTACGAGGATGATTGGAGACACGATCAAGATTGTGTCAACTGCTCATGCCCATGCGTTTAACAAACTCGAATTCTCGAAACTCGAATTCAAGAGCTAACCGTTTCTTCCGCCAAATTTATAATTACCGGATCAATGGAGTACAATGTTAGCCTAATTATTATAAACCGCAACTTTCCATGGCAAAATTGAGCTTTGTACTATTAATTTGTTTCTTGTAACAGGTGAAGGAGTGCAACATTTTATTTGTCGATAGTCCCGTTGGTTCGGGTTTCAGTTATACAGACTCTGATAGTTTATTAGCTGCAAACAATTCTCAAATCGCTGAAGATTTGTTACTATTTATGAAAATTTTCCTAGAATTGAAACCAGAGTTTCGGGAGGTTCCGACATACATCTTTGCTGAATCCTATGGGGCTAAAATGGCAGCTGAATTTGCTCTTAAATGGCATCGGGTGAGTAGCTATATCCTATATAATTTCATTTGAACAGATTCAATTTCTTGAATAAATTGTCTCTCCAAAACATAATAGATAACCATAATATCTTATAAATTCAATTTCACAGAACCTATCCTCGATCAAAAGTAATTTGAAAGGTTTGACTTTAGGCAGTTCCTTTCTTTCGCCTGTCGACACTATCGCTGGTTTTGCTCCGTATCTCATGGAACAGGTAATACGCCTCCTTTCACTTTAGTATAGACTGATTCCTATTATAATCTTGTGTATCGAATTCAGTTCGTGAATTTGATATGAACCTAGAAAATTAGGACTTTCTTACTAGAAATATTGGAAATGTCGATGACTTATTTTCATCCCCATAAAACCACCTCAATGCGAAATTTGTTGCAATATCATCTTCATACTTTTCACTCCATCCACAAATATCTAAATATTATGATTACTCATTTAAGGGTATTGTAGATCAAGACACTTCGGAAGTAATCGCGCAGAAACTGGAGGATCTTACGAATAAAATAGTTGAAAAACACTGGTCCGATGCATTCCACTCGCAACGCCAAGTTATGGAATTTGTGTCTAGAAAAATTGGAAGCCCAGATTTTTATAATATAAAATGGGATAACAAGAACCATCTCCACAAAAATGGTAAGGAATAATTCTCGTGGCGATTTGAAAATGAGGACGGTAGGAGATAGAGTTTGGATGACAACGTAATAGGTATAGCAAAATCGGAGCGCTGAGAAATTTTTTGATCTAATATTTCATTCCAAGTTGACGACCTTATGAAATATTGATAGCTCAAGAGTTAAAGCATAGAATTTTTCTTTAAAAATTACGGGCACAGTCTGGGTAATCGTGGGACGTACAACATTTCAGGCTACTTATTGACGAGCTTATTGCGGATGAGTGTCGTGAAAAATTACCTACACTGTCTGGTAAATTTGATTTCAGGTCAAAAAATTTCGTTGGATTCGGTGAAAGAGTACGGCGATTCCGGGTGAATTTTGCGGGCACTTGTAGGGTAATTTTCACCCTACCAATATGAAAAGTATTGAAGAGCTGGGTGCGCCACGAGCTCGTGTCGCAGAGCGCAGAGCTGAACCGCTGAACGGAACGATATAACCTCGGCAAACGATTTGAGGATTCTACCGGTGTCATTGTTGTGAACGTGGTGGTAACAATCTCTACGTCTGAACTCGTTGAATTGGCTTCATACAGATGGAGTTTCTGCACTCAACTCTCGGCATCTCAACTACCCTCACAAAAATTTCGGTATAGAAGTACATTCTTTGACTCGTTCTGATGAAGATGCCTGAATTTTGATCCAAGGTCAAAGCATACAAACTAAAAAAACGATTTGAAACTTGTTGAATCATCTTCATTCTTACTCGTGGTGATTTTTTTAATATTAAACAGAGCAACACCACGTGGCATGGGAGAAATCATCTTTTTGGTACAGAGAAAAATTACCCTACACATGCCCGTAGAAATTGGCGCTTCTAGGTGGCGCACCCAACGATGGTGGGCTAGGGTCCCTAAAATTAATGGGTCTAGACAAGGGGGGGGGAGCAGCCGCCATATTCAGCGAGCTACACGTACACGGGCGCACCGGTGTGTGCACACTCAGCACAGTCCCTATCTGAAAATCATGGGATCGCTGAATATGGCGGAGCCAATCAGAAAGATTACCCCCTCCCCCTTGTCTAGACCCGTTAATTATAGGGACCCTATGGTGGGCATGTATATGAGTAGTTCTGCGGAAACTTCGATATTTGGGGGGTCGATAATGTGCCAGCGCTAAGTCTTCTTCCGAAGGTTCTAAGATGTATTTTTCGACTTTTTGAAACATATGTATAAAGTATGAATAAGCTCGCGCACGAATGTAAATTTTCCCACTCATATCAGTACCATAAGGATAGCATGGAGGGACGCGGTAGTGCGGCACGGAACTGACATTTCCCCACTAAAATTGATCTCACGGCCAAACGGTTCAAGCTACAAGCTTGAGTTTTGAAGGAGATTCATTTGTCCACCAAATACTTTGTAAAAAAACTGACTAGGACCTCCGGGGTCATGCGTTTAAAGGTCGCACAGTTGCGCACGGACCTGACATGAAAATTTAGCAAAACTAGATATTGGTGGAAAAACTGCTCTGCGAAGTGAGAAAATAAAATTTTTTTGGATACTTTGGGGCATGGGAAAGTTGCGCCTGACGATTTACTTTAAGAATAAATTGGTGCGGAAAAGTCTGAAACGAGACAAATTCACTTTTATCGAGGAAAACTGAGGGAGCAAAATTTTAAGTAAAATTGCGCCACATTATGTATGTGCTCAGCGCACACACAAAAAGTGGTCTCTGGGCCCTCATAGCGACGGCATTTGATGCTCCATACTTTTATATTTGACAAATTTTCCCTCTCGAATCCCGAGTCAGCCCCACTGCGATGCTTCACTCTCACAAAGGTCAAAATAATGGAAAACCACGCGGCACGGACCTGACATTTTGACCCTTTTTTCGATGGTATTTTTTTGAGGTCACCCTGTGTCAGAGAACTAATGATTGCAACAAAAAGAGCACAAAAAATACATTAAATATGACTTTTGTAATCGTCTCTTCAAGCGTTTCAAGGGTTCGTACAAGCTGGCACACATTATTTCAAAGTTTCCACGGAGGTACTCATATAGGGTAATTTTTCCTGTTCCAGCATCGTAATTTTTATCGAAAAATTCTATGCGTGTATCTCCCTCTCATGCTGGGAGGACACTCGTCTCAATCATTTTTCATTCCATGCTTTATTATTCATTCGTTCGGAAGTATTTATCGATAGATATTAGAAACCACTCTGATTGAACGTGAACTCGTACGGTAATTTAGAGGGCAAGGTCTGGAGCTCTGAGTTTTCTCAAGAAAACACTGTATAATCGAACATTGGACTTGACAATCGATACTCTGCTCCACCAACACCTCATAGTTTCTTGAATACTTTGTTAGGCCTAAAATCGTAAAAAATATTTGACAGCACCTATCTCATTTTCGACGACACTGGACGAGATGTTTCAGAATTTGACAATCTTGATGAATGAGAAGATAAATAATTCTTTGGGTATTCGCACCAATAAAAAGTGGGGCGCACAAAGTGATTCCGTCGTTGAGGCGCTCGCCGATGATTTCTTCAAGCCGGCAGTGAGCGTGGGTAAGTTCTGTAAAAAATCATTTCAAACTTTTGTTAGTATCAGAATTCAACGAAATATACAGAAACCAATACGTAGTATTCTCGAGCTTGATTATACATTGTGGCGATTTTGAACTTGTTTTGTGTGACTTAGTTCAATCTTCGAAAATAGCTCCTACTTGACTTTGAGTCCCTGAATTCGACTCCGTTTTTAGAACTGCTCTATCACCTTACGTTTTCGAGAGATTCATTGACAAGGTTGTTGAAAACGTCAATTCTTCTGTTTGCGAGCGCTGTTATCTCTCTTATGAAAATGGTTATCGAAGTTCTACGAGTTCTACTCGGTTATTAAAGTGAAGATCTTTATAAGCACCGATGATAAATGATTGAGAGGAAATCAAAAAAGTTCCCGAGACTGGCTACGTCTACGCAATACTTGTGCATAGGACAGTGGAGGAGGGATGCACTATGCTAAAACATACGATGTTCGGGCCTATTTTCGGAGATGTTTTTTTAATTTTCCTTCAGCGATGAATGTATCTCGGAGACCTCTGAGGGCTAAATTACATAACCGGAAAAATTGGAAAAAGTTTTAAAAAATTCGACCGGAGGGGCAACGGGCCTCTCTGATTGGCTCGGCGCGCGATTCTCTCTGAAACGTTTGATACTCTTCCGTTCGTATAATTTCGGCCAGAATCGATTTTGATCCATGTGGACTCATTTCATAGATTTTCACTTTGTTAACCGAGTAGAACTCGTAGAACTTCGATAACCATTTTCATAAGAGAGATAACAGCGCTCGCAAACAGAAGAGTTGACGGTTTTTACAACCTTGAACACTAATTTCTCGGAAACGTGTACATATGACGTGATAGGGCAATTCTGTAAACAAATTCGGATTCAGTGGCTCAGTAAATTCTAGAAATCTTTTAGAGGAGTTTTGAGTCAAATTGAAAGTGTATGATTATGAACTCTGATGATCAAGAGGTTTTCATGCATTGTAGTTCCAAGACAAACGCGAATGTGTTTATTCTGATAAGAATAGTTTCGAGTTTTTACATTCGGAGCTTTAAGTCTGTAGCTATCAAATGAGCTGAAGTTTCAGTGATAGGCACCGTCCCTTTTGAATTACAAAATTTGAATATTATATGTTTTTCTGTACACAGTTGAGAGTTTGCTCAATGAAACGAATCTCAAGATTTTAACTTACACCGGAGAGTTAGATCTCGTTACAAATAAAGTTGGTGAGTACAAAAATATGAGGAACGCCCTTGTCTCCCAATTTATCACGCACCATACATATATATGAGTGATTCCGCCGAAAGTGGGATTTTTTGGGGCCAAAATCGTTACCGAGCGTGATTTGGGCCAAAAAATTATTTCAGCCCCAGACGAGTTTTAGTGGGTCGTTGCAAATGGTTTCCACTTGTTTTGGCACAAAAAGGAAGTATCTAGAGCTACGTAGCTCAAAATTGAAACCGGACAAAGAATGTCGAGTTTAAGGGGTCGGAGAGGGGGACGAAAAGGACATTCAGGCACTAAAATTATTCCCACGATTCGACAACCAATCGTAGACTCTTTTCCGCATAGATTTGCTCTAATGCAATCGAATACTTCAAGAAAATGTGTTCCACAAAGCGATATAGCCCGTTGGGGAGGAGCACAACGTGGGGACGGAAAGGACAGAAAATTTTGTTCGCCATTCTGAAAACACGTTCATGTGGTGCGTCCGGCTACAGATTCGAGTCTTCGGCTACTGTCGCGCAAGAATTAGGTGTATTTGGGTATCTGAAAATCAACCTCATTGGTTAGAAAGGCTCAATAGGCTATCGGGAACTTTGCTGACGTAATAAGTGTTGTGCGAGCAGTTTTGGTCAGGGTTTGACAAGTAACATAACAAAATTGCGTTATCGATTTCGTTATGTTACGTTATCATGACAAAAAACGAAATTAAGAGGTAATTTCGTTACGTTAGGATAACATAACCAAATACCGTAACGTAATGTCACTAACGTAATACAATAACTTAACGAAACTCCAATCCTTGGATTTCGTTTTGTTATTAAAAACGTTATTCTATAATAACGAAACTCGAATCTTACGTGAATAACGTTATATGTGAATAACGTTATCAATAACGAAACAAAATTCAAATATTGGAGTTTCGTTACGGTATTCGAGTAACGTTATTCACATTATAATTGATTTCGTTACGTTACTTCCGCGAGTAACGTAACGAAATGGAAGTTGTATTCTGTTTCGTTTTTTTTCTTTCGCCAAGTGATCAGGACGAACTTCTGCCCCACGAGGGCCTTAAATAGAGAAGATCGGATATGACTGATTCCTAATGCGCTAGAAATAGACTAGGTTGGTGGGTATGACCAACTATCCGCAGATACTTTTTTCAAAATTCTCCTACGACGCATAGAATCCGAGATACCGTCATTTTCAGAGAGGGTGATATTGCGTTCACTCAGAAATGAGTCAAGATTCATTAGCGGCTGTGAATATAATGGAAAAAATTACGTAACGAAACTCGGAAAAGAATTTCGTTATGTTATCGTAACGAAAAACATTAACGAAATGTCTTGGGAATTACGTTACTCAACTTCGTTATTAGTTTCGTTAGTTTCGAATAACGTTATCCACATGAATTTCGTTATACGTTTCGTTAAAAATACCGAAACTCATAACGAAACGAAATTCGATTCGTTATGATTTTAACGTTATTCTAGTAACGTAACGAAAAATATAACGGAATTCTACCCATTATTTAACGAATTAACGAATATCATAACAGATATCCGAGGGTTTCGTTAATAACGCACCATAACGAAACTAGCGTTATTTGTCAAACCCTGGTTTTGGTGCAAATCCGTCTTCAAAATGTCGAATGGCCGTGCTCGAGCTGAGGGTTTAATTTCGACTCGCAAAGTGGTGGATTATGTTATTTGAAGTATTACAAATTGGAGTGCGTAGCTACATATAGGGATTTTTGACTCTGCATATGCGTCGTGATGAATTCAAAAGTCCAAGTTGGGTTTACTACAGGGGACGGAATGGATATTTGGACCCTTTATCAGGCACTACAAAATAAGGGGACGTTAAAATCGTCTCCAAAACTATTAACATAGTTGCGCACCAATAGAATACACCCCAGAAAATTGCTGCAATGCACATCCCGACCCATAGAAACTCGGAGGAACATGGAATACGGAAAATCCCACTTTCGACGGAATCACTGATATGAGTCATTAATTTCCAATTTTAGAAACATGATATTTTTCCTTACTCAATTTAAAGACGTTCCCTTATACCAATTTCACTTATTTTCTCAGTCAACGTAATGGACACAATTAAACTAAAAATAAATTATTCGCTTACAGGTGCACATAAGTGGTCCGAAAGACTGTCGTGGAGGTATGCGGAGAATTGGCGTTCAAGCCCTGAAATTCCATTGATTGTGAATAATAATACAGAGGCTTTTTACAAGAGTTACGACAGATTCAGTTACTTTCGAGTCCTGCGAGCTGGACATTTTGTAAGTCTGGGAAGATTTTCCTCCTTCTCTTTTATGCCATTCTCCATTTGAAGTTATCACCATTGATTTGATGGACGGCATTGATGGTCGTGTTGTGTCATGTAAAAATCAATATGAACAATATTTACGGAAATAATGAGCTGACATCTTGTTCATTCAACGATACTAACGACAACTCTCTCACTTTGTTATAAACAATAGTCGAATTCTTTTCGGCATATTGGAACTATATTAATTTTTTTCCTCAACAGACGCCGATTGATAATCCCACAGCAATGCTCGAGGTGCTAAAGTATATGATTGGCTCATGAAAATGTCAGAAATTGGCGCTCAAGTTGTGAATTCAAGGACCAAATATTATTGGTATCCTTGAATAACGAAGAAAAGTCAAGGTATTAGAGTAGAAATGAAATATATGACCTCGAGAATGGAATGGATGTTACAACCAGTTCGGGAAGTCTCGAAACGGATATTGCCTCCAAAGTATTGATGCCTATAAGTACCTCAAAAATCAAAAGTGACTCTACGAAGTCACTCATAGACTGAAAGACGAAGATGCGCTGTACAATGTTTTCTATATACCATCATCGCAAGAATTATATGCTGTGTAAGATTCGCAGTTTCCAAATCTGCTCAGATTATATTTACACGGTTTGTGAGTGGACGATGTACTAAATTATGGCTCCCAACACAAGGACTCAAAAAGTTGGGAAAAATTCAATTTTTTCTGCACGTGTATAAAGAAACATTAATAAGAATACATAACTGAACAAGGAAACCGTCAACAAACAGTGCCCTAAATTTTCTCAAACCTTATAAATATTTATGACTATCATATTTATTAATATCCAATAAGCTGCAGGGTAAATATTCAGACTGATCAAAAGAATTTTGAATTCATTATTCTGACTCCTCGAACGAACTTCAGCTTTTTCATATCTTTTATTTACCCAGAATATCTCTCTATCAAGTAAAATCGCAATTAATGAATCCTGACAACTGCAAATCTTTTGATTACCTCTAAAATATAATTCGTATGACACAATTAATCATGTCCTCAAACAGCATGCGTCTCACAATTGAGGTTCACATATACGCTATCTCAACCAAAAATCAATCCTCGTGTGAACACAACTATGGCTAATCCTTTTACGAGTATTATTATCATTACAACTCAAATGGGTGCATTTAGCTATAGTCACGCACCGCATGGGATTTACAGAATTTTAGGAGAAGCATCAGAGAAACATCACCCCTCAATGTACTAAGGGTGCAGCACATCATATACGTGAATTATATAATCGCGTAACAGTTGATTCGATGTATAGGTTCACACGCCTTTTCTAGGTGGTAAAATGTAGGTGGGGATCTGAACTCACGTATAAGGTTATACAAATGACCCCTGCAAAGCCGCTTATTAGCCGAGCGATATATCCGTGGCACGCGTTGACTTCCAAATCCTGTGGCTTCCAAGTGCCATGTATCATTATTCTCCCTTCCGACTTTATACCAAACACAAAAATGACAGAATTCGAAGATGAATCGGGACAAAATTTCGTCTGGATGTTAACAATATTTCAGTCAGATTGTTTTTAGCGTCCATTTTGTTCTAATTTACCACGCAGACTTTACATTCTTTGTTGGTGCGTCATGAAAAGTATCAATGAGAGTATCGATAATTTCATTTTAAAAATAAAATTTTAGTCAATTGATCAACCCGGCCATTGGAAATTACCTACCTGTTTTTTCCGAGCTCATTATCAGAAAAAGATAGATATCTCAATAGGGGAATACTTTACAAGTACGTAAATTGCACATGGACATGAGCCTACTGCTAACCGAAATCGTATCACAAATAGTAACTACTTCATTCGGATCTTTCCTAAAGTGATTCGGACGATCGTAAATATTAAATTTTATACATTATAAAACTGCACACGCAAGTCTAAAATAGCAGGCGATATAGCTTCCAAAATTAAACTCCGCCTCAAGCCTCAGCAGCTGCTCAGCCATGCAAGTTCAATCAGTGAATTATTCAATGACCATTTACAAAATATATTACATCATCACGAACAAAATCGCGCGGTTAATAAAAAATTCTTACACGCATCATATTATAACGGAATATCGTACATCCCTATACACAACAAAAATATCAGCAACAATCAATCTATCCAGAACGCACTAAAAAAATTACCGTAGATTATATGCGCGACAATCGTCTCTATACCCCATCCTCAGCATAATTTTTTTACGACGCGCGCCACCCCAAATCTCCGATCTCCGCCTCAATTGCGTCACGCCATATTATATAGAATCTCAAGACCTTAATCTTTTGACATTCTACAACGCCATCCCCGAAATTATCACGTCCATCCTACCGATCAGCTTTCTTCAAGACCGGAAGTTTGTCAAGTGGCATAAAGATTATCGCGCGGTACATGAAAACGCACCCAAAAACCCAGCTCACATGCATACTCATGCGCATGCGCATACTTCCATCACATCACATATCAACGAGCAGACAGTACATACACTGGTGCAATAATTAATCACGCGAGGTGCATTAAGACGCAAAATATATCGAGTGACAATTACACTCTATACACTAAAACCATACTTTGCGATGCAACCGGAAGCAGATGCGCGCTCGCCAATTACAATTTTTCGAACGGCTTGCGAAAATTGCGATATATCGAATTCGGGGTTTGCTGCGCTGGTCAACTAGATTCTTATCGCTTTAGCTACTCTACATATTTTTTCACCGTCACATATCGTGTGTTGATTCTATACTAGCTTGAATGATATTTTGATTGCGTTTGTGTGTGAATATACATAGGTGTGTGGGATGCGTATAGATTCGCGAAAAAAGGGACCGCATTTTTTTGCGAGCTTGCTTGCTCGCGTGCGCATGAGTTATTTATGGGCCGTTATGTGTCGCATCGGCTACTCTCGAACGAAGTGGTATTATGTATATATATATGTATATGTGGTAGTAAGATAGCATCTCTGATTTTGCTGTTGGTGCATTTTCGATGCAACCCAGCCTGTCAAATTACGTCGGCGCTTATCGCGCGGTTTGGCGTGCTGACTCCCTCTCTCCCGCTTTCGGTCGTACGATTTGTGTCATTATCGAGATCCGCACCTATAATCCCTGTTATGAGACCCCGATAATCACTGTTATCGAGCAACTCGATGCACCTCTGTATTGAATTTTATACACGTGTCTGATGGTGTATGCATAATTCGCGGAGGTATCTTCAGTGTCTGCATGCAGTCTGTGGTTTCTGAGCTGTTTGGTATGCGAAGAATTCTACGTACTCCATGTATGTGAGCTATATTTTTTTTTCTTTTCATTTTACTTCGGTCACCGGATAAGATTCCGTCTTCAAACTAAGTTTTTTGATTAATCAAAGTTAGAGTAATGCCAAAATTTTTCTCCCCTTTATCTCTTCAGGAGTCTGCTTTTTTAAAACACAATTGACACACGAAAAAACGCTGTTACAGTCAGCTGTGTCAGTCTAAAAAAAAACAATTTCCAATTTTCAGCCGAAGAGTGATCCTCAGTTCATGATTTTGAAGGGTTTTTATTACGATAACTATATTCAGGCCAAAGACCTTTATGCTATGCATAAAGGAGATGCATTGCAAAATGAGGCCAATGCAATGCATAATAGTTCTAAATCTGTGAATAAAAAATCTCCGTTTTACACTTAATTGTTCTCCGAAATCGTGCCGATAAGATTGGTGTACACTCGGGAGGAAGATGAACTGCAATGGCTGTGGTGGTCAGTTACTGTTTAAGATCTGTCGTCTCGCTCGGACTCATACCATGACCCATTGAGTGCGAGAGAGAGGAAAGGTCTTGAACAGATACTGAGAGCGTCACTCCATTGCAGTTCATATCTTGTTCCCGATTGTACATTGTCGTACTTATTATAAAAGGTTTAACAGATAGTGAAGAGGTTATGTTTTCTAGCACACAGTCTAAACTGTTTTGTTTCGTTACGTTCGATCGATTATCTCAATCCCAGATGATCAAGATCAACTGTTTAATGAGACTACATCATTGGATCTATTTCAACGTGTCAGTTTTGGGTTAGAATTCAATTCTGAAAGAGACATTTTCAAATTAAGAGAGTCAACCATTTGAAATGAGATAGAGTCCAGCTCTAACATTAAGAGGTCTGGAGATGAAGGAGGCCAGGCTGATCTTAAAATTGTTTACTCTTAAATTAAGATTATGTTACTTTTATTTCAAAAGACCAATCTTGTACTGCCAGCCCGGAGCTATACCAGATTGGTCAACGAGCAAAATATCCTAGGATTTCAGCTCTTACGTCTCGTCCAAGTAGGCATTCTAGTCCCATGATGTTCTATCTCATCTCATAAATTCGAATCAACCAGGAGAAGAAAATATCTCTGTCTGGTGTATAATTGTGTATAGTTTGTGCGGAAAGTAAACACTCCAATAACCGATTTTCACGCCTCTCGAAAATCTTGTGGTATTATCAAAATGCCAAGATGCACATTTTTGTGAGCCAAATAATATGTTAGGATGTATAAACTTGTGAAAAACTCAGGGACATGATTTTGATTATTTGACGGGCAGTCCTTACGCATGCCCAACCGGCTCGACTTCATATATGCGTATAAGGGGATCAAAAATATAATTCTTTGACGATTTATCGATATCTTCCAACACTACTTTGATGATTCCCAATCTAATTCAAGCTCATCCGTCATTGTAAACGTTTTTTCAAGTTTGATCAGAATTTAACTAACTGTCAATTTCAAATTTTCATTTTAATTTTTCATAATTTCAATAACTATTTCGATTACCGCCATCCACTCTTAATTTTTCTCACGCCCACTAGAATGCCTAAATACATCAATCACACCGTCTCAAGTGCAAAAAGGGCACTAACAAAATCCCAAACAAAATATCCATGGTGTAAAGGGATTAAGCATAGATCTCAAGCCAAGCATCATGTGAAATAGGCGTGGGTGAGAAGTCAAGCGGGGCAATGAACAGTTCGCTCCAGTTAATCCATCGTTGGCCCAACACAATAAATCAAACAGAGCCGAAGAAGTGTCCACCCACTGCCAATCAATGAATCTTGAATCCCAGTACACATTCACACCCCCTATAGTATATAGCATGCATCTACCCTCACATTTATAAAATCATATACAAATATAACATACACACAGATTCATACATACATACATGCATGTGTGAAAGCATCAAGCGTGAATAATAGTATAAGAAACAACGACTGGTATTCGAGGACAACATAGATGTATATATCGGCAAGGCAAAGGCCACAAAATGGGGGGGTTTATATCATATGATACTCGGGACCATGAACAGCTTCCACCATAGAATCATAGGCGTCGAGGGGGTTGGATCGTTTAGCGGCGCTGGGGTTATTTAATATCTAATCCCGGCTATATGACTGTACTCTATATAGGGTTCACCAAACACCCTTCTTTTTGATGATGGAATATGGTATATGTATATGTATATGATAACGCATGCATATAGAGTCACTTGTGCCGATGCATAAAAGATCATGCGTCAAGGGCTGGTGTGGAGTGTGGATGGATTTCTTACAGGGGTCCGGTCTGGTTGTGTGACACGCGCCTGATGTGTCGCCTCGAGACTCAACTTCTGTGCCGGAAGAACGAGAGCAGATTTCTTTTTGCACTATGAAGAGGTCATATAGGTACATACATACATACATGATTTTTATGTAGAAGGTGAAAGCGCGTGTGGCCCGTCAAGTCTTTGGATTGACGAGATGACGAGACGAAAATGGTAACCGATATAGGTACAAGCTATTGTCTTTGAGATGATGCATGGTGGGCTGAAATGTGCTTCTGTGCAATGTCATAGTTCGAATTTTGTGCCATTGGGTGGTTGGTTTGAGAACGATAGCTCATTGTTTTTTATTCGCGATCTCGTTCGCGATACTATGATTCTACTGTTATTACACTCAAGATACTTGGGATAATCATTTCAGACTATTTTTCACTGTTCTTGGGGTGGTTTATCCTGGGAATGGATAATTTTCACAAATGCATGGAGATGATGGAATAGAAAATTTTCGTTAGTCTCTCTTGAACCATAAGAGTGTCGCCTGGCTGTCTTCTGGCGCCACGTTGCCAAGATGTTTGATCAATTATTCATACATAGTAGAGATTATTATAAAAGGGTTATGAAACAAGCACCTGCCAATAACGCCATATGCGGGAAGTTTATTTACAAATTTTGATTTAAAAACTTTTTCTTAAAAAATTCCGTACCGCAAGATGGCGCCATGCATATCCGCTTCGCAAGAGCTGCGGAGTACTCTTAACGTAAACTGACCCAAATGTTTGAAGCTTTCGTAGGCTAACATCAGGCCTCGAATATACAAGACTGATCCAATATCTCTTGATTAAGGGATGATTTCAATCAATAGGAAGTAAATTTTCTCCTTTTGATAGTATGAAACCTCTATTTTTAGCCTTAGCTTTGGATAGCGCCGGAAACATAGGTTGATGTTTCCGACGCTATCCAAAAGCAAGAATGAGAAAAAACAGAGATATAAACAATATCGAATTGCTCAAAATACTTCACTCGTACATTAGTCTTATTATTGAAGAATCTGTATATTCATACCCTACTAGAAAAGACAATTACATCTGCGTTCTGAAAAATTCAACACTATTTCTACAGGGTTTTCCGCATACATCGAAAAAGTACTCAAAATCGTCCAAAGAACCAACAAAAAACATCCAAAAAATTTCCATGGCGACGATTCCAAATGTTTCATATTCAAATATCTTTATGCTTCTACGTAAAATGTTACTCCTTCGCGACCATTACAATTTATACAATTATATATAGGACTGCCTCTCAACTGCCAATGCCCGTAACTCGATCATGAATAGCTTGATCACTGATAACACCGTACAATTGATTTCAAATTCAACTAACCTAGACTAAATAAAAGCTAGCATAGCGGGAATCTTCCTTCGAACTATACGAGATGACTCGTAGAAATTGGAATACTCACGACACTTTATTATTTATCCTGCTCTATACCTTACCGTTGCAATGCTGCGTCTCAAATATATGTATGTATCCCCAATACGAATATCATAAGAAGGTTTATAATACTCTTGCGGTTTCTGGGTCTGCCCATTCTCATTCCATCAGATAATCAGTCACGGGCAAAGCTTCTTGCATTGTTTCCATTTCACTCATCCGGATTATAATCACCGGCCATTTTTTTTACCGTCGCTATACGTAACAGTGGGAGTCATGGATGCTATCTTGATAGTACTATAACGCATATATGAATGCTACCGTAGTTCTCAGAAGGTTCACTCTTGCATGGAATACAATGCCAAACGAGCAGCAACTCTTTTCATACCTCGTATATATACGCCCGCGCATCAGTTGATTTGGATTTATTCTTATTTTTTTTTTTCTACCTTTCTCCAACGATGCGCAACTCCCACAGATCGTTTCTTTTCTTATATACTCGCGCGAGATGTTCCTGAGAAGTCTAAATTAATCCAATTTTTTATTCGATGTAAATTGGGACTCAAGTTACTTTCTTCGAAATTTCGAAATGTTTTTTTATTGATTTTTCACTGCTGTAGTATGTTGAGTGGAATGGAGGATCCTAGGCAAATAACAATACAAAAAAGAAATCTTGAATTCAGAATGAACAGCGTCATTAATGTTGCATCTGATAATCGCTCGATTATGATTTTCAGCCTTTTGTGGCTTCTTCCTGTGTATGGAAATCCATACACTTCTCGAGTCAGTGTCTTGAGAGACCATAGCTTTCATACATGTTGTGACGCCCCTGTAGACAGCCTACAATTTTCAGCGTTCGATTACATCCAGATGATTTTGATCAATTTCAGAGTCTGCCCTGGGGATCAGGACTTTTCATTACAACTTAGTGTCGAATTTTTTCACTTGGGTTTGCTGCTGGTTAAATTTGAGTGGGATCCCTGGTGGAAATGTCAAACATTTTTTGCACATTTTTTGTCCGTTTCCAATGGGTACACGGACATTTAATGTCTGTTGGAAATGGGCTACAAACGGACTTGATGTAACGGTTTTTAAGACATTTTTCGGACATTTTCACGGGACTGCGACGAATGAGCATTTTTTGAACATTAAATGGGCATTTCATAGCGAGTCAGGATTTTTAATGCGTAGGAGAATTGAGCTGAGAGGAATGGTGCACGAGAAAGCTAAATTGATACCAAGAAAGCTTTACTTGAAAATTGAGAATTCATTCAAGTATCTGAAGTAACAATCTCGGGTAACTAGTGAGCTTTTCTCTTCACATATAAAATTACAAATACTGGAGCTAACATATTCGAATTCTGGCAGATAATTATGCATTTCAAGGTATCGTCTATATTTTGTGATTCATTTTGTGCGCTAAACGGTCTTGGAAACTCAAACATCAAACGTTTCGTCCACCCCATCATTTGAATCGTTTTCAGAAAAATTATAATTATTGAAAAAGTCATTTGGAAAATCATTAGTTATAGGTATTTGTTCAGGATTTTGATTGAGGATCGGGGCTGAGTCTGCTTCAATTTCTGAATCACCACTGCCATTTTTGCTACCTTCTGATTCAGGTTGTGGTTCATTCATGAATAATTCATCTTTATCTTCAGAATCGCTGGAAGTTCTTGATGGATTTTCTTCTGAAGTCGAGGAGTACTCGGAGCTAGATTCGTTGCACGATTCCGCATCTTCATCTTTCCAACCATGAACATTTGTGAGAACACTAGAAAGAGCAGTTCTGTATTCTGTATCTTTGACTGACGGTTCATTCCTCTGGGCTTTGCTTTTCTTGACTAAACCTATAAGAAAGAAATTTTGCCCAGGGAAAAATGTACTCGAATACCACAAAAATTTATGGACGAACAATTGATTGATAAGATCATAAGAATACACACCTCGGGCAATTTTGTAAAAGTTTGTCTTTTTGAAGACTTTTTTCTTGGGTTTCTTTTGACTAGCTGTCCACCTACTCGCGGCTCTTTTGGTCATAAACATTTGAATCATATGCTTAAAAGTCTTTGGAATGCTCTTAGGATCCACTTCGGGTTTCAAAAGAGAAGTCTGGATGATAAAAAGAGATTACAAGAATAATTTCATGACTAGGTAGATAGTTCGAGACATCATTATAGATCGCTTACCACCAGTGTAACTAGCTCCTCGTTAGAAGCCAATTTTGCATCAAATTTTTCAAAATATTCCGATCGACGAAAAGGAATGTTGAAGTCAAAGCCCTTGGAGAGTTTTTCTTTGTCGTCAATAAAGTTAGTGGGGACATGTTCACCCACAGATATCTTGATAATCATTGCTTTCAAATTTTCCATTTCCTTATGAAATTCAGCAGCAAGTTTAACCAAAGATCCCTTCATGCTTTTAACTTCTGTCAAAACTGGAAGAATTGTCAAATATCTTAGAATCAGCGAGAAGACTTTATTTTAGCTGTGTAAGATGAGTTCAATCATTAGATTCAGTGATTCCGCACTAACCTTGTTGAATGAGTGGAAGAAGGGCATCTAAAAAATTTTTTATAAGTTATGTCAGTTGACAAATGAGGATAATAATAAACAAGAGTTGAGCATATTCACCTTGTGGCACTAAATCAGATTTTGAATGCAGCAAGTTGGATAAATAAGAATCTACATTATCGACTGGCTCTGGTGGAATGAACTCATTGAACTCTTGTTTCTTCTGCTCTACATGTCTACCTTGAGAACAGCTGTTTTTCTTGGATGTTTTATGCATTTGGCTTTCATTATGTCTTGGTTCTTCAATAATGTTTTCTGTGTTCACTGTACTTGCTAAAATAGTTGAGAATGAGTTAACGGTGTTCATCATTTTTGTGCATCAGTGGTTAAATACCAAGTCAGGATAATTAAATGATCATCAGGGGGAAGCATAGATATGAAATTAGTGTTTAGGTTGATACTCACATTGATGTGATTTGCTCAATTCTACAGAATTGAGAGTCAGCGCTCTTTGCATTTTAGTCGATGGTCCTGGATACTTTTTGAGTACAGCAGTTCTTTCAATGAGTGTATGTGTAGATTCTAGAAGTGGAATCAGAGAAGTAATAAGTACTTATGTCAGCATTTCAAGTATCAAATGCTAGGCCTCTCAACTAAAGAATATCATCAGTGACATTCATCTCTCAGTTTGAATGAATTCAACGAGTGAAGTTCACAAGACTACTCACTTTTTGTATGATCCTTATGCTCATGTTTTGGCAGAACTTGGGTGTTGACACCAACAGTGGATGACGTAGTGGTAGTGTCTGGGGAATAGTCAAATCAAGCACAGTGAATATAGATATGAGGTGCGAAGCATAGCTATTCTTTCCCAAAATATTATCAGTAAAGTAAAAGTTAGACATGCATTCAATTCACCTTTGCTGTCTGTAGGATTCTGATGCTTTGATTTGGATCCAGGGAAAGAGAGTTGTTTGGAAAACTCATTAGCTTGAGCCATCAAAGCTTCCCTGCGTAAGTTTTCTATTTCGCGCCTAGACAATTCATCAGGATCTTCACCTGAGGACTGAGTCAGGGCAGTCTCAGAGACTTTAAGCTTCTCTAACTTTGATAGAATATCTCTGTAGTTGTCTATAATGGTGGTAATGTTGATGTTAATTTGAGATTGTATAATATGTCCAGAAATCAAGTTTATTCTTGTTTATTGAATAAGTATAACTACCGAAAGAGATTTTACCTGATCTTCCTCTTACTTCGACAGTGAAGCAAGGCCATTCCTTAGCAGGAGGCAGCAAACGTTGTAGGCGTTACTGGTAGCCTACATCTGTTGGATCTTTTGGGTAGTAAACTTGAGTTCTTTTACCCTCCTTATTTCTCTCGTTAGTGAACCAAATTCCCAACACAATATCAACACATCTAATTCTAGGTCTCCTTCCAGGGTTTATAAATTCCACTGCATAATAAGTGTATGTGTTTTTCTTTGTGGCCTCATCATTCTCTGTCTTTGTTGAATTGAAGTTCTTTGCCTTAGATGATGATCCAGTTTCTGTCAAAAAATTAGGATTGACTGAATAACTGACAGCCTTAAATATCAGCGAAAGTGACAGAACACAGACAGCAAGATGACTAAATTTGGAATCAAATAAAGAAAGGAGGCGAGTTTTCGAGCTAAGTTTTCATAACCTTGATTAGAGGTCATGCCACATGCTGCTCTCAATCAATTAGCTTATCTGTATCGGAAACTTACGAACGAAAAGTTCTGCCGGTGTACTAATTTACTGTCTAATTTGAGTGTTGATAAACTTACTTTTTGATGGTCTAGACATCTTCGAACGACTCCTCAAAAGCTACCTGTTTACGGTTAAAAATTCCAGCAATCGTCTTCCGGAATCCTTGCAGAAAATGGCGGCTATCAAGTATCATTTTCCTTTGTTTTGGATTTATCACCCTCAATAGACACTTGTGCAGTTTTTGGACATGCACAGCTCATCCCGCGAGATCAAAGCTGCAAGTGTGGCGCATGCGTATAGAGTGACCAAGATGGCGGTGGCACAAAATTTGAAACTTGAAACATATGATGACTTTTTTTGTAAAAAGTGAATTCTAATTAACAATTCAGCCCAGTAGTACTCAGTATCCCATCATTGGAATCTCATTGTCGTCCTATAGCGTTTTACCATTCTCATATGCACACGAAAAAAGGTTCACAATTCCATCATTATTCATTGGCAGATCAAATGATTTTATAACTCATTTTCCTACAAAATAACGAGAAATCATCTTCACGGTCGATATATCTATCAATTTCACAGCGCATACACACTTTCAAATTTATATCTGTACACACAAACACACATATAACACGCAGCCTGCAGACAGCTGAGTGAAGCAGACGACACCTGTCGAGCTGCGTGCATCAGCACTGCACACTCCTTGATCTAATTCGCCTCTGAATGATTCAAGAGAATGACAAAAATTCGCTCTCTTCCTCCTTCGGCAAAATTTAGACTCATTTTGAAAAACTTTCCAGATATTTGGTTGATATTGATCACTACTCTTTGTGGATCTCCAACTTGTGGCAGTAACTCATAACAGTTCCTTGTTGCTGAATCAATTGGATTGGTGAAAATAGACTTCTTTATTCTGTGATAAGAGATCTCCACTAGAGTGTCATCATCAATTTGACTGAACTTATGTATCTGGACAACTCGCCCATTATTCAACAGAGCAGTATTATTTGGGTGCTTTGTTGAGAAGAAGAGTTGGTGATATTTGACTTCAGTAATTCCTTGACGATTGGTTCTCTTCACTATGGTCAACTCTTCTGGTAATCCAGGAATTTGAAGTGTACTTCTCTGAAGATGAACTTTTCTACAATATTGAGCAACCGTTCTGTGAGGTGAAAGCAAAATATTCTTTATTTTTCCATACTGATTTTCATAAGGAAAAGCAGTCAATTGATCCGCTCTGCAGTTTGCTCTCTCTACATCATCAGCAACATGACTCAGGCCATGAACATTGATTGTACAGAATACTTCACCATACAATACAATAGATTCTTCAACAAACTGATGCATGAAATCTCTTGCCTGATTAGCTTCTTCCACTGCCCGAGGACCACACAACATTCGAGTGGCAACATGCAACAGATTCCAATGATTATAATATTCATTATTGAGTATTTTTTTGAACACCACAGGGCAGCAGTAAAGCAAGAAAAATCTATAATCTACTGCATGGTAGTCTTCAAAGTTGTTCGTTGATTGCATTTTTCTTTTGAACTCATATGGAATATCTTTTCTTATCATGAGTGTACGTCTGTCCAATTCAGTTTTCTGTTGAGCGCTTAACCTTATAACTGGACTGTTTGGTGCACCTTTCATTAGAAATGATAACATTCTATCTACTACTCCAAGATAGATGAGATGCATGATATCAAGTATAAATTGGTAAATGAGGTCAACGTTGGGTTCAAGAGCTAAGAGAGCTGATGGACCATTGTGATAGCTTACATCTTCAAAAAGTCTGAATCCTTCTGATGTTCTCTCTTCGCAGTCGAGATCAAGGAAAACAAGAACTCCATGCACTCTTCTTCCCACCACTTTACATCTACCACAACCACAGGATGAAGTATGCCCTTGAACATTTTTTATTGCATCCCTGGCCTGAGTGTCACAGATGAAACGACGAATCTGAACAGAGAATTGCTGACCTCCAATCTGTATACCATTTTCTGACAAATGATTCATTTCAATTATGAACTTACGAAAGAAGTCATGGAAACGTTTGGGTTTTCCTTTTCCATAAAAAACAGAAACAGGGAAAGGTTTGTATACATCAGAGACAGAGAACACTTTACAAAAGTGAGCCCACATACTAAGAGGACTACTTTTATGGAGCTTCAGACCATCAATATTGAAATCTAAGTGTATGATGAAATCAGGATGGAGATTCACATTTATATATGCTTTTAGCCATTCCTCTATTCCAAAGTAAGCAAATTCCCCATCACAGTTCTTCGAATCCATCATTATTTCAATTTCGTAAACAGCTTTTGTAGTACCGAGGAATGTTTTTGCAGTCTTGGGTAATTGGGGCAACAATCTCTGGCGTAGAATACATAACAATGGACTCAAATGTTTGTCAGGTATTCTAGAATCTAATGACCACTGTCGGATCTGAGGTATTTCTGGATCCTCATCGACTGACTCAGCGGAGGAATGAGATTCATCTTCAGATCTTGAATTCTGTGCATCGGATGGATCAGATTCATTTCCAGATCTTGAATTTTGTGCATCAGATGATTGAGATTCATCTCCAGATCTTGGATTTTGTGCATCTAATGGATTATGATGACCAAATTCAACATCACTTCCATTCTCATTTCTTTCGCCAGACTCAATATCACTTGGTACTTCATCATGTTCCCCAGATTCAATATTACTCTCAGTAGACAAGCCATCATTGATCTGGAGTTCTCCATGCTGATCACTGTAATTGAGTCTATTTAGCTCATCTACTGGCCCTTCATCATTTGCGGAACTGTCAGAACCATCATTGACATTTTTGTTATTCTGTGCGCAAAAATGGCCATTTAGACGCAAGTGTGCGTGTGCAAATAGCGAATTTGCTCATTATTCCGACACAACTGTGTGCAAATATTTTTTCACGCAGTGCGCAAATGAGGCATCAGTGCGCAAATACTCGTTTGCGCACTGCGTAAATGAAGAACAGTGTGCAAATGAGGCATTTGCGCACTGTGCAAATTTCGTTTGCGCACTGGACTCGAGTTGTTTTCTGATCACTCTATACCATCATCTATCTATATATCATCATCATACATAATTGTAAAGAATATCTAACTTTGATCTTTCGAGCACCAGCGACAGTCTTGAGCAACGTGGTAACATACTATATGGGCGATAGAGTTTTTTCTGATACATTTCTCAGAATTTTTTTTCAGTCGGGGGGCTCCGCCCCTGGGCCCCGCCGGGGGCTTCGCCCCCTGGACCCCCTCCTCCACCCTCCTGTGACCCCGCTGTGCCACATTCCTCTGAATGCTTGAGATGCATTGATCATTCGTTGTAGGTGATGCTTCGGTCACTCCTGGCTACTGTCAAATTTTTTCAGAAAATCGTCATGGGTCCCGAGTAGTTCAAATGAAAATGGTTCATAATTTGTTTGAGGAGGAACAAGGACTCGGAAAGTTCGTACACACCAACGCGAAAAAGGAACAAAGTCCGTCAACTCTCGAGATGACGGCCAACTCTCACAGCATCCCCTAATTCTTTGATGTGTTTTAGGAGGCGGGTTACATTTTTGCTCACAGAAATAACAAAAAATATCGTAAGCAACTCGGGCGCCGACATTTGCGCACTCGTCCCCGCAACTCGTGTGCAAACGTTCCATTTGCGCACAGTTTCGTCGTTCACGCAGTGTGCGTAAATGAGGCGTTTGCATACTCGTTGCGGCGACTCGTGCGCAAATATCTGTTGGCGCCCTTGTTGCTTAATATACTATTCTGTCACAACAGGTAGGATCTTCCACTTGATTATTTACAGGTGAATTCTGTTGCAGCGGTAATTCTTCTTCAGGAATATCTTCTAAGATTTGGAAGTCAGGATGAACATCTTCACCTGGTCCAAATACTCTGTTCAGAAAACGGTGTTTCCGAACACGGGAAGCACTTGTTTCACTCATTTTGAAGATTTTTCATCATCTCACAATAAATATAGGAGTAGCTTATTGAACAAGTTTTGTGGTCAATTATACATGCGATATTTTGAAGAATCTAGAGAGTCAATTAGATATCTTTGTAAACTCAAAGCTCGTCGTAAGACTTATAAACAAAAATGATTTCTTCCACTCAATCTCTCACTCAAGATTGTTAACTGAACAATATGCTTTCGAGGTTATTTTTCTCTCGTACATCCCACATAAACGAAAGAAGAATTAACTGTCCATTTAATGTGCAAAAACTGTTCTCGAAATACTTTTTCACGCAACATTTTTCACGGGCATAAAATGCCCAAAATTTGCGGTGAAGAATGTCTGATCATTTGTATTTCCACTTTTACGGGCAATTAATGCCCTTTTTATGGCCTTTTGTACGGTTACATTTCAAAGCCGAGAAAAATGTCCATTAATTGGTCTGGGCTACATTTCGAATGTTCCCATTTTCTACCAGGGATGACATTATTATTATTATTCTGGCACACACGCATTGCCCGAATCAATATTTTTTTTCAGTTTAAGGTGAATGGTTTGAAGAGTTTCTGAGTGTGATTCAACATCATGCACCGATAAGGCTGCCAATTCAGCATAAACATCATAAATTCATTTCAATGTAATGAAAAATTCGCATTATCTATTGGATCCACTTAAGTAGAGTGACTCTCAAGCTGTACTCTAGTTTGATTGCTGTTTTGAAGTATCCCTTCCAAAGTTGAAATATTCCATTACAATAAAAAAAAAAAAAAAAAAAAAAAAAAAAAATACAGTGAAGCCACTCTAAGGCGAATACCTTCGGTTGCCGAAAAAGTGTCCGTCGTAATGTCCGCCCGAATATAGGCGCCGGTCGCAGAAAAGTGTCGGCAAAAATATAGTCGCCCGCGTAGACAAGTCCACGAAAGGATGTAAAAGATCAGAGTTTGTCTGCAACATGTAATCAGTCTCTATTTTCACCTCTTCATTTCGTTTCACTATGAGAGCTTCCACCTTACTATGATTGCAAGATTCACTAAGATCTTTCAGAGATCATGCAAAAATCTCTGAAATATGATATTTCATATGGTCCAAAAGGTGAACATAAGCAGTCTAACCTATCAAAATATTGATAAACATTGCCACCCACAAATATTGAATTCAGCGCGAGCTGATGCTTGATTGAAGGTTGGTGCTCATTTCAGGAAAATTTTGTCTGACTTCGCAAACGTCGTGTCTAAATTTTGTTGCACTTAGAATTCAGTTGAAATTTGAGCTCAATTCGAGGTTTCCTTTTTGCGTGAAGTGCAACTATTGATAATTCCTATTTTTGTGCCAAAATGAGTATCAGGATTAATTTCATCCAATCCGAACTTGCAAAGCTATTTGTGATAGCTGTACCCATTTCTTGCTTGAATTAATATCTCGGAAAGGTTTGGCTTTCCACACTCGTTTCCACAGAACATGTAACTAGCTTTGAATATCGCTTTGAATTTTAATGATTTGATAATGAACCAATGTGATAAATTACGTCACTCGTTACAGATGAGACAAGAACATCATTATTCAAGAAAATTTGAATGGGAAAAAGATATTATAGGTCAACCAACAATGGACTGAATTCGCACGATTTTCATGGAATTTCAAGATGATTCAGGGAGTTCTTAAAAATTTTCTCAAGGCAAGCCGAAAATCAAGGAATCATTTTCAAGAAATTGACTCGCCCTCACGCACCAAAATACATATCCAAGCTGATCTTTCTGATGACAAATTTTGCACTTTGCAAATTAATTTCAGTCATTGAGTCGAACCCAAAATTCCATATGTTGGAATGCAATCGCAGGAACGCAGATGCATTGAATTGGCAATGGCCATCACATTTATTTGGCCGCAAGCCTTGTAATACATATAAGTGTGAAGCTGCATAACGAGCGAGTGACACCGCGGGCGCGAAAAAAAAATAACGGGGTAGAGCGATGCGCAGGTGAAGGAGTAAATACGTACAACGTAAAAAGTACAAGAAAAAAATATATACATCAACAAAATGTAAGCGTATAAAATCGAGGAGTCGAATATTGTGGGTAGCCCGGGGTCATTATATGCTTTCTGCAATACGTATGTATCTAAATAACGGTCGGGGCGGAGTAAGAAGGGAAGAGAGATGCAAGAGTGCAAGTGTGAATGTAACGCGAGATATAACGCGTGATCGAAAGTGGGAAGAGAGAACCTAGGTTGTTATTAAAATTGTGAATTGTGTTATTCGCGAATGACACAGCAGCAAGATTTATGAGACCGCTTCCTCTGTGATTAGGTTGCTGCTTTATGCGATCCGCAAGGGCTTCTCGACATAATTCAAAATTTATATAGCATAGATCTGGTGCTGCCATATGCACATACAGCTACATATCTATTCGTAGAAACTCCATGCTATTTATTACAATATTGACCAGCAACATTATCTTATTTCCTCATACGCATAAGATATATTCTAATTTTGGTTTGGTTGAAAATCAAAATTGGGCGCCTTTCTGTGGTTTGGGTTGGGGCCCCTCCTAATAGGGTACCCTATAAATGAGTTTGGTGTGTACCTAACCTGTACTTTAATCAGTAGCAATCAGCTGACTCGCGGAAGTCTATTGTGGTCACCATGGTATAGTGGGCAGAAAAATTTTGTTCAATTTATACATTATTAGTATCAATCGATAGGGCGTGAATTCCTCAGTGTCGTGATATGACTGCTTTTAATTTCTCAATTTCCAATTTTCCAAAAACACTGAATGAAGGTATCCTTGCACTGAGGAATTCACGCCCTATCGATTGATACTAATAATGTATAAATTGAACAAAATTTTTCTGCCCACTATACCATGGTATTCTGGTCTATTGGTCACGGGCACTCACGGGCTGGGCGCTGCATGTGAATTAACTGTTTTTTTTTCTTGTTTTATTGCTAAATGTTGTTTTATAACACGAAGTCTCAGTAACAGTGAGCTTAATTAGGTGATACCGATCTCATAGTTTAGTGATATAAGAGTTGATGCGGCGGAAGAGTAAGTCAATTATGAGTGATACTGTGTCCTTCTTGATTCTCATGGATAATCAGCGTATGTAGGTTATTGTTGACCATGTTTCCTTCTCTCCAGTCCATACACTCAAGAGATTTGATTCGACCAACGGATATATTCGACTTCTTGTCAAAACAACTGTACAATTCAATCCCGAGGGATTTCAGCAAGCTCACAGCAACACATATAGCCAGCCGAGCTGTTGCCTGTCACTCCATCTCAACTTGTTGGATTTTACACTATATAGATTAGTAAATGAGGATGCTCATCATTCTTCAATACATTATTAAGAAAATGCTTTTCACAATCAGTTTATAGCCTTGCACAGTCATTCATGAATTGTAACAACTCATATGACATTGCGGTTGATGATTATTTTGAGAGTGCACGACATCTTGCAGCTTATGATTTTTATGCAAACATTGGGGTTATCAATTCTGTGAGTACATTGCTTTTTTCAATAGAATTCGTGCAAATGATGAATTCGGTCATTGAGATTTCAAAAAAAAAAAATTCTGCTTTCAAAGCTGATTGAGACATGGAAATGGTTCAAATACTTGGACAGCAAAGAGATAGGATCATTCAAGACTGCAATTAATGCTATCGAATTGCATGCACAGTTATGTGGATTTTTGCTTTAGTTTTTTACTGCTTTAGTCTGCACAAGTGCACCTTATGCAAACTCCTTATGTAACTACATGTGTATGTATTTTTGATCAGGAAGATGGCTCAACCCCAACATTTTCCCCCTTATCAGAGATCGGTTTGTCTCCATGATGAGGATGTATCTCCTAAGACTCTTATTCAGAAGTATGGACAGTTGAAGTGGGCTATAACAAATGGGCGCAAGGAGACAGCAGAATCTTTACTCGAACAAAATGTGCCAGTCAATGCATGCGCCAATGGATATTCTGATTTGCGCTCACCTTTGCATTTTTCAGTCTATTTGGAGGATCTAGAGCTTGTTAAGAAACTTTTGGATAATGGAGCATCAGTTAATGTTCTCAACTGTAATGAAGAGACTCCTTTGATGATAGCTGCAAAAATGGAAAAGAATGCAATGGTAGATCTACTTCTAACAGCCGCTGATCTCAAAAATGTGTCCAATCGAGAGAACTTGACACACTTGCATATCGCATGTATGAGGAACCAAGTTAATACTGTGATTAAACTGACTAAGTGTTCAGAGGATCTTGCCCAATATGTGAAAATCAACTCTATTCGTTGGTCTGGTTTCACTCCTCTCCATTTCGCTGTGAGATTTTGCTGCATTGAAACAGTTCAATTTCTTTTGAGTGCTGGAGCTGAAATAACTGCTCAAGATGTCAATCAACTCACACCTCTGCACTGGGCTGATATGCTGAGAGATGAACAAATAATGGATATTCTTTTATTATCTCACAGAGATGTGGTGAGTAATCCAGTAAAATACAGAAGGCTTATCTCATTTTCACATAGCTTGCACTCGGAATAATCCAGGAGTTGTTGAATGGTTCATAAAAAATCGCTTGAACACACAAGCTCAAATTTGTAATACCTCATTGAATTGGCCAAACAAGACTGCCCTTGATTTGGCTATTTATTACGAGTGTGTGGACGTTGTAAGATTACTTTTACAACAACGTTGCTATGCACACTCTTCAATGAGACTGAAAATGGATCAGCTCAAAAATGCTTATTGCACTGGGAACTTGCAGCTTGTTAATTTACTTCTCGAGAGAAGTGACTCGATCTATCAAAATACTAATGGTATAGAGACAATATCTGATTTGCATAATGTGTGCTACAGAGATAACCTGACTTATATTAAGAATTTTTTGAACAAAATGCCAAGTGAAGTGAATTCTATAACTCGGAATGGCTCAACACCTTTGCACATAACTGTTGAGCATGGAACTATTGGAAGCATCAGATATCTTTGTGAACAACGAGCAGATTATAATATCAGGAATGTCAGTGGAAAAACACCTTTGCACCTTGCTTTTGATTATGATATGCTAGATACTATGGAATTTATTTTAGACGAAGCTGAAATAACAACCGTAAATCCTGCTAATAATGATGGACTTTCACATTTACACATTGCTTGTTTTGTGAATCATCTAGGATCTGTTGACCAATTCATAAGTCTTCGAGAAAATGTAAACAGTGCAGTAAACTTTAACTGTGTATTTTGGCAAGGTTTTACGCCTCTTTACTTTGCTGTAAAGTTTGGATCGGTCGAGGTTGCCGAAACTCTTTTGCAACATGGTGCCCAACTACTCAGCAATTGATAAATCGGGATCAACTGCTTTCGATATTGCAATATCAGAAGCTTTCAACGAATCTGGATATGGACGAGCATTCGATATTATGGAGGTCATTTTATCGTTTCACACTCGTGCTAATAATGAAGTATTTAATGATCGTGGATTTTCCATGCTCCAAATGTTGTGCACTCATTCCAATCCTGCAATGAACAAAATAGAGGAGCATGTTCTTAACCACCCATTAGATCTGAATAAAACTGTTAACAAAATCAATACACCATGGGATGAATTTACCCCTTTGCATTTCGCTGCAAATAAGGGTATGGAACAACTAGCAATATGTTTAATTAGATTGGGCGCAAATATACACATAAGAGATGATCATGGAGATACACCAATTCATCTGGGCTTTAAATTTTCACTGGTCAACTGGTCTCTCTTTGGATCTCAGCAAACTCATTGAGTGTCGACACAATCTTATAGGAAGTAAAGGTCATTCTCTTTTCCATATAGCTTGTGCAGCTAGTAATCTTCAAGTGATGAAACATTATCTAGAATCTGGAATTGATTCAAATCTTCCATCAAAGCTTCAGGGTTATGCCCTGGTAGAAATTCATCCTAATGTAACACACTATTAGCCATAAAATGGCCATTTTCAGCCAAAATTGGCCAAAAATAGCCATTTTATGTCTATTAATGTGTTACATCGAAGTAAATTTCTACCAGGGTGATGTCGATGCTAAGACACCACTTCATATTGTTATTGAAAAAAATGCTCCTGCGAGTGCTGAGGCAGTAGAGCTCCTTTTGAATATTGGTGCAAATTCAGCAGCAACAGATTCTCAGAAGAATATTCCTTTACATCTTTTGACACGTCGAAGTCCTTCCGCTATAATAGATAAATTGGTTTTGTTCGGGGCAAATGTCGATGCTCTAAATGCATTTTCCGAGACCCCTTTGATTTCAATATGAAGAAATCGATGTCCTTCAACTGATGAAAAACTGCATGCAATAATTTTCTCATTGTTGAAATATGGGGCTGATATCAATCTTTCAGATGAACGAAACGAAATATTAATGTTTTATCAATTGAAGTCTGGACAACGCCTGATATTTTTCCAAACTCTATTAAAAAATTGTTTGAGCATGTCCTGAGTTTAGAAGCTATTGATTCCGTCAGTGAAGGAACATATCGCTCATATCTATCACTTAAAAGACATGTGAATTTTTTGTGTAATTTTGATACAAACGCTTTTAAAACGCTTTGTGATGAGGAGCTTGAACTTATGCCCGAGACTCAGTTAGATAAAAATACAACATTACGAGACATTTTATCAAAAAGTTCTAATGACTTGATAGTTTTGTGTGAATCTAGCACACTTCAATTGATAATGTCACCCGAACAATTGAGGTTGAAATTTCCAATCTACGAGCCTATGTTGAGAGTAAAATTGAAGAAAGGACGAGCTAGAAGACTTGTATTTTTACAATTTAAAATATTCCTTGAAGACTTTGTCGAGATCTTCATTCTGGATGACTGCTCGATACAAATTTTCAAATTTCTCTCTGACCGAGATTTGAATAGTGTATTCACCTTATGTGAGGAATTCCGGTAGCGTTACCTGATATTGATTTTATGACATTGTGGAATTGTAAAAATATGTAAATGTAATTTTGTTAGTATAGTATTGTAAGATACCCATCAATTATACTTCATGTCTTACGAATTTTAACTTTATATGCAATCATGCATGACTGAATAGTTTCGTATGTGATCGATGTTATAATTACTTTAGTACATAATAATACAAGTTTGTCAATTCCATCTCCATTTCAACCAATTTTTCACTTTGTATCGACTAAAGTTGACATAAATTCAATTGTGACTGAGTTGTAAGTTTTAATTCCCCTTGAAGTTACTTCGATTGATACCTATTGAGCCCTAAATTCTCAATCGATCTCATTTCGCTTAGTAAACGAAAATCACAACTGTTTCGCGTTGTAAAATCTCAGAAAGTTGCCAGTTGAACTGCAAATCATGGCGGAATAACTCAGTTTCCACCCCTGGAAAATTCTTTTGGTTAATCAAAAGAATTTTCAAGATTTAGATTTGATACATGTCTGATATAATAAGTTGCATAGTAACCACGCATTGCATTACATGATATAGATAAGGTAAAGGTCGAAATGGACGATAAATCTACGGATATAAAGTATCCTTAACTAGATTTAGTGTGGCTATATGATAATTCGTGGGGGAGAGTGATTGAGCTTGTTACCATCAGTGTGAAACGTTCCCATGGGGGGTCCTCGTGTCTCATATTATGCCTTCCATCGCTTCAAACCGCCCATCCAAGCTCGACAATATGCTCCATGTCTCCGCGATTTTTGACTCCAAAGGTTGAACTAGTTTTCAGTCTCCCCGTGTGCTTGAAACGAGGGTTGCTCGGATTATGTTTCTTTTTGCGGAGTGTCTCAGAATCGTCTACCATTTAAGCATAAAGCAACCCTATCGCTCGTCGGATTATGAAATTCTTTTTGTACTCTCATGATGCTGACTGGAAAATTGTAGGAATAATCGCTTGAAAATCTATCTAGTAAAGTCCATCAAGTTTTTCGAAATTTGGATCTAATGTTTCGTTCTTATCAATTCAATCGGAATATAGATATATTGAAATCCAAATCTATAAGGTCTACTGTTAGAGAACCGGATGCATATGATTTTGAAATTGAAGCAATCCGAGAGATTTTTATTGTAAATTCGTAAATGTGTAATCCACCCTGTTTTTCTATGAGAGGAGTTAAACTATAGTTTTGAAAAAACTGTAGGTATGAAAAATCGTGTGATAGGAGTCCTAGCCGAAATGTTCAGGTGGTTTTGAATCAATCAAAGCTCCAGAAAGCTATTATTGAACAAAAATTTTTGAAGCTTCAAGCAAATCTCTGTTAAAAGCTCACTCCGGATAAGATCAATTTTCTTTTTTAAACTCGTGTATCGGTAACTTAGGATCTAAAAAGTCAATCCGAAACGTGATTTCAGTTTAGTATACGTATCATTTATACATAAAATACTAAATACCCTCACAAAAAAGATCTTCGGCAGTACCCAATCATCGCCCAATCGAATACCGGAAATCTCGCAGTCTCCACAGTATCCGAGTACGCACTTCCATCTAAAAAATTTACACAACAGAATCAAAAAGTGCGCACCAAATGCATACACCGACATGAAAAGAGAGTTCAATTCTCTCAAAGTCTCAAAGCCAGTGGTATTTGTAGTGTCGGTGTGGCTGCATTATCGCACTCGAGAGCCCTGAAAGCACATCGCGAACTTGATCCTTTTAGCAATGTATAAGCCTACCATATACTCGTGCCCTGGACGATCTCACAGAGATCGGCACGTGACCTACCGGATTGCGTATACGACCCCCTTGTATTATAATAGTTGTTCCGCTCGTCCAACACGTACCAGCATCCTAAAACTAAATCGTGCACTAGTTATATGTGAGTAGGGGGATATGAATTGTGTGGTATTTTTGGGCTTGAATCGACTAAAGATTCCCCGGGCATTTGAGCATTTGTCCCATGCACGAGGCTGTACTTTCTATGTGGATCGTTTGCTTCGTTGAGCTTTTGATGACAGCCTCGACTCTTGACTTATGTATCTGAAAAGAGATGTAGAAAGAAAAAGTGAGAGAGGAATCGACTTTGGACCCTTGCTGGGTTGCTGTGCGTGAGTGTGCAGAAACCTTGTTTGTTTTTACTTAATTGATCTTGTTCATTTTCAACCAACGTTTTTGCTAATATTCGGTTGATTTTACTCACTCGACCTCGAGACACAGAAAATAAAGGATATAACTTTGAAATCTTTCTTTCAATTGTTTTTCTTCTCAACTCTCATTGATGATGCTGGCGAAGGGTTAGGAAAGATTGACTGCGAAGGTTCCTCTGGGGACACGAACAAGAAAGTAAGGGCATTATTAGAAATCACATTTCTAAATTTTCAATTTTTTGTGCTACGAGACCTCATGCATCACATCAGTAACTTTCGAATTGAATAGTATATGGTCAGAAAAATGTTTGTTGATCCAAGAGATTCATTGGTGGAATTATCAGGCGCTAACATAATTTTAAGAAATTGAGGTTATGTTTGCATTGGTAGTCTCATTGAATTTTGAACGTTTTTTTGTGTTGTTGGATACTGGGAAAAATCACCAATGATATTATTTTTTTCAATTTGTTGAGGGGGAAAGCACTGATTTATGCTCGAGTATTTATTTCATTCATTTCAAATCAATCATTGAGAAATAACGTGAATCTTTGTATGATAATTATTCTTCGGTTGAGCAATTTCTGTCCATAATCCTCATCGCGATCACATCAAATTTTCGTATCAGATATACAGTGTATATAGTTGATCCTTATGGATAATCTAGAATCATTCTGATCTACTCTTTTGTCAAAAAGCCTTATAATAATCTATCGATCGATCATCCTATCAATCAATTTAGAAGAAAATGAATAATTTGATAGCCTGGATCTCTTGCAACAAAATACTCTTATCTACCTAAAGAACACTTTCGCCAATAATCTATTATGCAAAAAATAAAAACAATTTGCATACCTCGCAGCAGAATGATCGATGAAGAACGACACATTCACATAACCCCTTGTATATATATCCATCCTTTCTCACCTTCATCATCCGCAAGTATTCCAAGTATATATTATTATATATTAGACCCTTACTTGAATCACAAACGATTAGCAACTATAATACACAGTTATATATATAGCCTCTAAATCGATCAGGCTCACGTCTAAAATTTACGTCCAGCAGGTCCAATACTTTCAACTCGATCCCACATCAGTGTTATACAATATCATATCGTTGATATCAAGAGTTGAGTGAGAGTCGCGTGCGTATAGTCGCACGTCGCTTTACTGCCCGCTAATCCGAGTATTAGGAGGGTGACTTTGCGCCTATGTAAGCTTTTTGGGGGTTGGCTATCAACCACCCCGTTTGAATCGCATCGATAGATCAAGCTTTGCATGCCTGATATGGGAAACAACGACAAAGTTTACCTTCTAAGTATATTTAAGGAGAAGAAAGAAACTTGGACTTTTTGTGTACTTTTATGTTTACATTATACATGCGGGTGTAAAGATACATTTCTCAACTATATAATGTGGGGTTTTGAGACCGTGAATGAATTGATTATCACTAGAAATCGTATAGAGAAGAAAAATTTGGCTGTTTTTCTTGGATGATGGATTTTTTTGCATCGTTGCAGTGAAGCTCGCGAGTCGTGAGAAAAGTTTAATGCTGGACGATAATAATTCAGGTGTTTGGAGATATGATACTGCATAAAATCGAAGGGGTGTAGAAGATCGGATCTGTTTAGCGGACTTTCGAAAATGGCCTACTCAAATTTTTTCAAATAATCGTGTTCATATGGAGCTGCAAAAGAAATCCTACGGGAGTATTCCCACAGGAAAAAGTTTCATGCGCACAGACTAGCAAAAAAAGTTCAACTCTGATAGCAAGACATGAACAAACTTCGAATAGTATACTGTTAGGATGTCCTGTTATGTATAGTATTAAAATGAAATTTCTTCAAGTATACCGAACACTGCAACTCTATGATTAATATTGAATCCATTCCCACTGCGGTTTGATATCGCGAAGGCGCTAAATGACGTAAATTACCGCATTTTTCAGTATTCTATAGAAAAATTTTGATAAATGTTCAGCAATATTTTCCTTCACACGACGACTCAAATTATGAATTACACCACTTGTGCTTGCACAATGAGATGAATCAATTTTTCGTGAATCCTAATACCAAATATGAACTGTATAATCATAGAGTCTCATAAATTTCACGACTAAGGCCCCTTTCACGTGACATTCTAACTTTGTAAGTTACAAAGTTGGGAATTGCCGTAATAAAAAACTTTGTTCGATTTTCCACTTTCTCACTTAGTAATCCATTTGTCTTCGAAAATTTGCCGCGTCATCCCTGCGCGCTCATGAGCTACCCCCATAAACGTGTCGTAAAATCTTTCCGCCAATTTTTTGACTTATTAAAATAATTTCAAATTGATGGTTTTTATTGCACAACTCGATTCTTGCCACGAAGAAGATCATTTAGAAACTTGAATGGGAAAAATCGGACGATTCCCAACTTTGTAACTTACAAAGTTAGAATGTCACGTGAAAGGGGCCTAAGATATTCCAAAAAATTTTCATGCTAAGAAAACGGCGTCATTTTTTCCCATCGATTTTCAATGGGACACTTAAAGATGAGAACAGAATATACATATAAATATGAAGAAATACTAAGAATCATACTTTTCCTCAATCCTCAAGACCATTATAAAAATTCGTAATGAAATACGTGTAATGCGCCGAGTTTTCACGTTTTTTTTCCCCGCGCGCGCACGTACATCACAATTGATCCAAACTGGCAACAATAATAAAAGGCTCAAGTGAAAATGAAAATACCATCCGTGGCGATCCAGAGATCGCGAGATATGTTTCATTCTCTGCATACAATAATACATCGGACTGTCATTGCTATCCGATGTCAGACTCTGATGGGCCGATACTATCGCTCGTTTCATTATTATTATTATTGCATTCATTTGACAGCTGATGTATAATATACTCCTTTTCCGATGCATTTGACAGAGCCACTTAGTCGCTTGATGTGGGACATATAAAGGTTTGTACCTCATATACAAAACGTGTAAGCCTTCTGCGAAGGTTCTCTTTGGTTTGCCGTCACAGACCTTTCTCAGATTATGTTTTTCTTCGTTTCTCACCAATTTTTTCTTCATTTTTTTTAAATTTTGACTATGCGAGAGAAAACATTTTTGATCCTAGAATCATTGCTTATCTCAACAGTTGACAAGTATCAAATCAAATTGAAAAGGTCAGCATTATTTAGAAATATGTTCAAGCGGCTTGAAGATTTTATCAAATCTTGATCAAGTTTCTTATCAAGACTTGATCAAGAAAAAAACTCCTACTTGATCAAACTTGACTTTTTTCTTGATGTTTACTTGATATTTGGTCGTTTGTTTACCTCGTGCTGTAGACGACGCGAAGCAAAACACGTCTGTGTCGCCTGTTATTGTTATAGTTCTGTGGCCCCATCAGAGGAATTATAATTATTTGCAGCTCTTTGCAGACTTAGAAAAGACATGCGTGATGCTGTTCTTATTATTATAGTACTCTCAAAAGTGACACAGACTTCCGACCATTTTTTAGGTTAGGTGTCTCGATATCTGTGTCTAAATAGGATATAGACTAACTGCAAAAAGATCACTTATGCCTTATTGCCTTGATAGATTTAGGGATCGTTGATGTGCCGTAAAAAATGTATGTAATCCTTTATCGCGTGAGTCTCGTGTTTGAAGAGAGAGTCAATGAATACTGGAGCAACCAAATCTTAACAGTAATTATATGATAGAGTAGTCGCATTCCTGACAAATAATCCTAGATATTCAAATAACAACCAAGAATTCCGAAAAGGAATGTATCACAGTTCGTTTTCGAATTTGATTTCAAAATTGAAATATTGATGATATCGGATTTGAGGTTAAGCTGAACTTGTCAACACATAGTGACCCTATAACTCCCTAGAGACTTCAAGTGAGAACGTCAAGTTTGATCAAGTAGGAGTTTTTTGCTTGATCAAGGCTTGATAAATTTGATCAAGCCTTTGGTCAAAACTTGATCAAGGCTTGAATTTCATTTCTAATCGGGTATCTCATGATGATTGTTTCATCAAATCTCATGCACTTTCAATTTTTTGCCAATGAAAAAATTTTTTTCATCATTCTAACCTAAAAAAGTCGCATTCAAATGCGGTTTTAGGGTTCTCATGATGAAAAATCATTATTGCCCTGTGCTCGCAGGCCATTCCGGACGCGAAAGACATATTTCCCTCGCTTCGCTCGGGAAATAAACTGTCCTAGCGCCCGAACTGGGCGTACGCGCCCAGGGCAATAATGTACTAATTTTGCCTATATATGATTTTTCTATTCATTTTCGTTGCTATGATAATTTCTATTTTTCACTATTTTCTTGATGGTTTAAAAGAAGCTACGAGTGACTTTATTGCGGTAAGCATTACTCAATGATCGCTTTGGGTAACAATTTTTCACCTGGGAACTTGCATTGCATCATACTTGATTATTTTGACGATAATGAGATTTGATATTGTTGTTGTTTTTTTTTCTAGTTTGCTGAGGCTTAATATTTCTAAGGAGTGAACAAAAATCTTCAGGGATTTTCACTGTTGTATTTAGAGCCCGATGTTGATTTGAGTTCAGTCGCGCGGACTTGATCTTGATAAAGAAATACACTACGGGGTGGTATCACTACTGTGTTGCTGAAATACAGAGGTTTTTCTTTTAATTGAAAAACAAATTTCTCAGCTATTTTTCTCTTCAACTGAGCGGATATTCGTAACAATAGTCATTTATCGAATTTTCTTCATGAAATTGATGTCGATGATGATAACCCTTGTTAGAATAGGCGAGAGGAGAGACAAATTTTACTCGCCTCCAAGAAACTGTTGGGCTTGAGCAGTCAAGCCCATCCGCGGGTCGGGTTGCCCTTCATTTTCTTTCAATTTTACGACTATACATGTATGAAAAGGTATATCATATACGCAATGGTCCGATCTCTTTTAAATCTTGCACCATTCTTCCTCAGAAAAAAATTAGCGAGTCAAAGAGTTGTAATCGTGATGACCCGCGAGCATATTTGATTCTAGAAAGGCTTAATTAAGCATCGAACTTTACAGTAACTTCCAATCAATTTGTAAAATTAAATGTAAAAAATTGGGGGAAAGAGTAGGATGAGATCAAAATTGTATTACACTTCGGGAGATGAAAATAGTATGTTTTGCATCAAGTTCATGAGGTTGTAGCTCGTTTCTGAGCGATTGGTTTTCGGCCCGAGCCGTAGGCGAGGGTCGAAATAATTGCTCGGAAGCAAGGAACCTCGAGAACGAGGTGCAAATACTATTTTATGCAATTTTACGAGCACCCAAACATCGGAGAATTGCATAAATTACCTTTCTTCTCATAGCTTAAATTCCCTCATTAATTGGACCTACTTAACCTCAAAACCCCCATTTAATGATTACAAAGATTGCAATGATTGGTCGCCATCTTGTAAAGGAAGAAGACCTCAAAAAAATTTTTTCCCCCAAAAACTAGCAGAGTCTCAAAAATAATGATTTTCTTAGCTGCAAAAATTATATATAATTCGAAAGCTTGCATAAACAAAAACCACAAAAACTCATAAACTGAGTTTTAGCCCACTTCTACTTCAGACTATGCTTGAATATATAGGTATAATACTCAGTGTCGCGCACGTGAGAAATAACTGGTGAGACTGCGGGTATTATTAGGTTATGCGAGGGTGGTATAAGTATTCAGTCTCAACATTTGAAGAGCAAGCAGTACGTGACATCCGCAAGTCAGGTGTGAAGAGGACCGCCCTGAAATACAGATCGGACAAGAGGGTGCTTTATAATACGATACTATACAGCACTTGACGAAGGGTAGAATCAACGCTGGGGGTATATACGGACTGCATTTGTAGCCAAAAAGGAAATCCGCTTCCCCCGTGGAACATGGTACATGGAAATCTCAAATAAAATGTTATGTATGTATGTATGTAGTACTCGTGGATCGATTGAGCTTTTATCCAAATTTTTGAGCCAACTTTAATCGGCGTGTGTGGGCCTCTTGTATATCTTGTTCATTCTCTTCGTGAGATCGACAAGAGCGGGTTAATTTCCTCCGATTCACTTGCTGTTTGGCCTAAACTACGAGTGCACAAATATTTTTTATCATCTAACTTAGATTTGTCAACTCGTCCTTGAGCCCGAATCGCAAGAAAATCGGAGAAAAATGGAAATGAAAATGTGTTTATTTTATAGGTTAAGAGGTTCCCGCGTTCAAGATCTTCGCATTTTTATCCGATTCTCTTGCGATTTGGGTGGAACAAGGAAGTGTCAAACACAAAATGTGCAATAACAATGATTCGCCAAATCATGTGGAATTCCAATTCATCGTAGTTTTCACGTGAGATCTGTTTTCAAGTTCCATAGTCACGGTGCATGGTGACCGTATCGCCTTGAATTAATTATAAATAGAAATAAATAAATTTTGGAAATTAGGCTCCATCGGTTTTTCTGCTAATATTTCGATTTTTCCTGCAATAATACATGTGGAAAACCCGATGGAATCTCTTTCCTTGAATTGAAATACGACCGTGCGGTATAACTCTGTTTTGGGTATTATCAGTGATTATCAAAAATGAAAGAATTGACGTGTGATTTGTCAATTCTCATTCAATGAGTTCTGTCAAACCATTTTAGGGAATTGGGATTCTAAGAGAAATTTCGTGAAAATTTTATCCATGCAATATTTAGACACTTTCTACAAATATTTTTTTTACAGTTTTAGAAAAATGAAAAAAAATTTCATCAATTTTATGGAATTTTCCTAAACACCGTCACGTAGAACGTCTGTCAGCATCTCTGAAGCCTTAATTGAAAGGTTTAAGTTTTTCTCGTTTTTCTCAATTCCTGGAGCTCATGAAGTAAAATATTACTGACGATGAGATAAGGGCTTAAATTTGCGACGAAATGTGCAGTATATTTAGTTCGGATCTGATGAATGATTCGAGCCTGCTTATTCCAGGAATGAGATGCAAACATTTTTGAGCGCTGAATTATTATTCATTTCGATTGAGTTGATTGCTGATTAATTTATTCTTCATACATAGCCATGGGGAATATCATATATTCACTTGTACAGATGGATTTTTGAAGTTACTAGCATTTTTGTTTCATAACAGTCAACATGTCATAAATTCCACAGTTGATTATAGCTTGTAATTGTTTAATTGTTCTGATTTACTTTTCTATCTGTGACGTCAGTGACTTCACTGGTAAAATCTGTCTTTCATCGAGTACTGTGTCAAGCAGGTGCTCCCGACTGTGGTATTAGTGTTCACAAATGTGGCCTGGATGTAATTTTTGATCAGCTGTATTCGACTATAGTCACAATTTTGTCCTTGACCAAAGAAATTGAAATTGAATGGCAATATTGTTTTTGAATAGTATATTTTCTTTTGTGTACATTTTATAATATTTTGCGCCAGCAAACAAAGGATATCTCATCTTATCGTATCTCGTATTATCCCTGCACATATCAAAATACTTAAACGAGACTTTGGAAGACATTTCCCGAGTTCCGCGTCCTATCTCAAATTTATCCACACAAATCAGCCAGCAATCTTCTACTTTGGACGATTCGGGACGATTAATTAGACATGTTTCACTCATTTCAACGTAATCAGGAGCTCATTTTGGTCATCAATAATTAATGAGCTACGAATCTGCACACCCGGCGAAGCTACAAATATATCAAAATTGTCTGCAGCAAACGATCGTAATCAATCAGTCCAATTGGTTCATATCGCTAACTCCACTTCGCCCAGAACGTCGCGCATTCATAATTGATTTCGCACCCAAATCAGTCGCACACCTCATCTGTATCTCCAATAGTCCACCAGTTGCAATCTCACATACGCAATTCTCTCGCACCGCGGAATACGTCTCGTTCTCATCGGAGGCCTTATCAAGTCTCTAGTCTCATGCAAAGCGCCCTAATACGTTACATTATGGTTTTCGTATAATTAGTTTACTATCACTCGACCATAAATTCACTTCCAATTTCACTTTGTTCCAATACACATTCGAATACAACCATAGAATACAACATACAAGTGTCTACTGTGGTACAGGTTAGGTTACTCGTTCAGTCCTCTGGAGATTGTGACGACTAGGCTTGGATATGGTATTATGGATGCGATTCATAGTATAGTAAATTTATACTCTTCGACGATACGACATTCAGACGTGTATGTACATATTATCTGAGCTATTTTGCATTTGTGATGAGCTTGAAATTTAATGTGGATCTCTGACGCAGGTGCGCCACGGTTAAACGAGTAGAGGTATAGGTTATGTATGCAAAAGGTAAGATTGCGAGCTCGAAGTTCGGAGCTCGATGTTATTAGGGACATATGCATGCTTGTTCCGATATCGGAAGGGATGAATATATGCTTGTACGAGACGCATTCCCGAAGGAGGATAAATTATGAGTGATGAATCGGGAATTCATATTTTGGGGGTCGTAATTCGTGTGGAGTATCTGCGGTTCGCCTTTGATATCTGTGGTAAAGCTATGTTGTTGATGGATATATTGTGGTCACACGAGACACTACAAAGAATCTATACATACTTCCGTTAGAAGAAATATTTAATTTTCAGAACTCGAGCCAAAATCTATAATATTGATGATACCCGGTCTATTTTGATCGGGAGTTGGAAAATAAAACTTGCATTCTTTTCATCCGCTGTTCTCATTTCTTTGCTGTTTGTATATACGTAATATCAGAATATTTCATAACGCTTTTCCTCTGATGTTCTTGAGTCGCTTTTTTGGTCTTTTTCTGCAATTAACGTGAATCAAAAACTAACCTCACTTCTTTATTACCATCGATCTCGTTACAGGTGTAGATTATAGTTTTGAAGTAATAATAAGAAGTTGATTCCTCTTTCAAAAAGTAAGTGTCAATTGGTTACTTCTAAAGACTAAAACTCGCTCGTTTCATATACAACAATTCATTTTATACAATTGACCATTAGTTGTCACACAGCCAAATGAGTCAAAGTGATCTGTGATCTCGCTCTTTTGTTCACATAATCTTCATCAAGTTGGAGATTTTGGGGTATTGACTTGTTCTGCTCATCAGAAAGCAATCGTGAATGGCTTATTCAGACTCCTGCAAAACCAACTCCAATTTACACCCGCAAACGTTGGAACTATGAATGTCCGTGGAAGGCCGTAAAACACATTTATTTTTTTTTGATAGCTCTTGCGCGAGACTCAGACGGTTGCCATTTCAAGCAGACGTGATGGCTGAAAGATTTTTCATTGTATCAAGTCTTATCAACTTTTTCTCCCCGCAACCTTATTTTGTGGGATGTAGATCGATCGAGAGATCGATTGGAAGACTTACGAAGGTGCTTCATTTCCAAGTGTATTTTGTACCCTTGAGACACATGGTTCTTCAATGGTGTATTCCCAAGACAAAAAAATGGAGCATCTTGAAATTTTGCATAGATAATACGAATAATGATTACTTAATCCACATCCTAATTTTAGTGTGTTAATACCATGAATGAAAAGGCATGATTTTACGTTTATCACAAATCTTTCAGTTGTAGTCGTTATTGTGAAGCTCGTTGTGAAGCCGATTGTTTATATGGTAGTGCTACTCATCCTCGTCAAAGATTAACGGGAGCCCAATATATCGCGTGTAAGATTTGTTTTATTTTCCCATCGTCTTCACATCGTTGAGCTTTAAATTCACATTGCGAATCCTTTCCGCATTGTACGCCACAGCTCGAAAACTGCATATTTTCTCAAATATAATTCTAGTAAACGCGTTATATTGCATTGAATGGAGTATCTGTTATTTGGTCTTGAGTGAGTATATTATAACAAAATGTAATGCGTAGTAGAGAAATCTCGTGGGAGATTGTACGGTGGATAATTACGTGAAAAGTGTTGGCGCGGAACGTTATTGCTTATAGTTGTACCATAATGTATAGGATGAATATATAGGAAATATTCCGTTGGAAAGAGAAATATAATGCGCAAAAAATATGAATTGTATAGGGAAAATGCGATCGTGCGAATGAGTCATTTGTTCCGGAGAGTAGAAATCACCGAAGCCTGGAAAAAAGATAGTTTATCGTGATGATGGTGATTGCATTATCTGAATATCTTTATAAATATGGAACACAGATGATGATATTCTTGTAGTTGGTTCTTAGACTCCTTTGATTATGTTGCATCGGAGATTGTACTTACCATTTACATGGCATTTTTGTGGAAATGAATTCGATTATGTGACCGAAAATTGAATGGATTGAATGGACTGAAGTCCTGGCTAGTGACGGGTACGCAGTCTGAAAATTTTTTTATCACAATAATTTAGAAATTTACAGATTTTTCTGATGAAACAACGAATTTTCTATTTTCGAATGAATTAGTGGATAAATACAGCATCCCTGATGCACATCACGATACAACTTCATAGATCTTTAAAAAAAAATATTGATCACAAACTGATAATTGAGTTTTTCAGATAAAAATCATGTTATTCTACGCAAATAAATGTCGTTGGATCTGGGATTTTCTATTCCAATAAACTAATATAAATTGAAGCTAGAAAAATCTTCTAAAATCTCCTATAATGCTCTTATCAATCCAAGTTCAAAAGTCAAAGAACCACAAATATGCGCGCTGCTCACAGAATACTCTAATGCACTCATCTCCACTCACATACTCACAAAACATACAGAAGAGAGAAAGCTCCCCAATTACACGTAAACTCACGTGAATGTGAATCTCATATAACACTCAAAATATTGCAAAAAATCTCAAGACACCAGGTATGGACATACATAACTCTCATTGATACACTAGTTACATCCGCAAGTGTGTGAGTGTACATATGATGGCATATATGAGTAGGCGGTGGGTGTCTTAAAGAAGAGGGGAAGGAGGCCGTTCTCCCCGTCGGGTGGAGCATATATACGTATATATACAAGTAAAAAGCTTGTGTAGTAAGAGTACAATGCAAAGCCCGTGACGGACGCGATTGGCGATTTCAAGCCGCGCATACACTGGCTTGGTATAAGTATTACTACAAAGCCTCGCCTCTTTATTTCCTTTGCGCGTTATGTTGGCACACGCCCCCCGTTCACGCATATGTGAAAAGTCAAAGTCTTACTTACTTTATATACCTTCTGCGTATGATTACATAACTTTACAAAGTAAGCTTCTTTATTCATTTTGACATTGGTTACAGATTAATCTGTTTAATTTTAACGAAAGTTTCATTTGAGTTAATAACACTTTCACTGCGAAGGCGATTTTTTGCAGTTTTTGGATGTTCATTATTTCGACCCTTAATCTTTGACTGATGCAACTTGTTCGTGGTAAACTTTTTTCTTACTCATTAGTTTGGGCCGTAGCAAACTAAACCATAAAGGAAAATTGCCACCGAAGATATTTTTTGAGCAAAAATGAGTCGATTGAAATTGAATCGTGAAAAATCGTGGGCCCCACTGGTGAGGTCCATCGCAGTGAACGTGTTAACATGAATTATGTATCGCATGATGTATCTTAAGTGATGGAAATTTATCAGTATTTAGATTCTCATTTTCGCAATAAAAAAATGACGCAGTCTCAGCGCTCTGCCCATTCTTTTAACACATGAGACAGAGAGAAAGAGAGGTCCGAGCGTTACCATACTTGTGGAGTTCTAACCTCAAATATCGTCTTTTCCAACTGCATCTTAGAAACTTTTCTCTTATTTTCATATGATCCAAGCTATGACTAAAATGCACAATACCAGGAAGTTACGACTTATTCGTTGATGAAGAAGGAGATAATAAGAAGGTGGCCCGAGCGTCGCGCAAGTTGACGTAGGGGAGAGTGGGGCGAATTAGGACAGGGGCGAATTAGGACAAGCAAGATAGCTCGGTTGTGGGCGAGTCTAGGCTTCCGCCGCATAAAAACATTTTCAATACTATCACAGACAATGGTTTTTATCCAGGTTAGGCCTTCCGAAACGACACTGGGAGTCCTCGCTGACGTAGGGGTGCTTTTTGGGGGCCTCACGCGGTTTATTTTCCAAATGCAAGAGTTTACGCTGCTCCTGCATAACTGGACGGACTTCATCGCCATTCGAGGGTCAAAAACTACATTACAAAACAAAGATTTTTAGCCATCGTGGGTCGAAATCGGACCACTTGAACTCAAGTAATCGCAATTTTGCGAAAAAAACGCTTGGGGGCATATTAGGACAAACTGGACGGGGCGAATTAGGACAATGCTAAATCCCATTTAAAATCGGTCGACCGGTCGCGAGTCCGTGTTTTTCGAGGATAATTACCCATATCTACATATATTATATAGATATAATATGATGTATATTGTATATTGATACATATTATGTATATTATATAATATATGCATGATGTATATTGGGTATATTATATATGAATGATGTATATCGGGCGTTTTTCGAGGCGCGGGAGGTTCAGGGATAGTTAGGTGATTGATAATGGGTAAGAGAATGAAGTTACGATGTCCAATGACGGTTTGAGGAGTCAGTTTAGAGGTCAGAAGTCGCTTTCAACGTGTTCCAAGATAGTCCTCGATTCACGCATTTTCACTCTCGCATTCGCTGATATGGGGTTGATTGTCGCACTCTATCATTTGGATCGTTGACTTAGGGCGAGTATGAGTACCTCCAATATGAAGAAAAACTAATGAAAGTAGACTCTTAGAGGCTGCGAAACGATTGCTGATTCCTAAAGACGGTAGTGCGCCAATAAAGTGCCTGATTCAACAATGTTCCAAATTGACATAAAAATGTCCCGCTTGTTGAGGCTATTGGAGGATGTAAAAGTCTCAGGTGGGTTTCCCTTTAGGCTCTGGGTTATCACCACGTGTTTTGATGAGCAAATGCGACTCTTATAGGTAAGGAATAATGCCGTATACCTCAATCTTGGAAGGCTGTCCTAATTTGCCCCCAAAACTTGTCAGAAGTGCCCCCAAGCGCGGGGCGAATTTGGACAGATGTTTTTTTCAACTTTAAGAAAAAGTATGAACGCTGAGACCTAGGGGGTCTGAAAATTTTTTGACAACCTATTCAATAGTTGAACTTCAAAGTCCCATAACGCGCCTAGCCCCAAGTATCGCCAGATAGCCCCACTGCAAAACCTGTCCTAATTCGCCCCACTCTCCCCTATACGGTCTGAATCGCATATGAGAGCGACGAAACTGTGACGACCTGGTTCCCCTATTCGGAAAGAATCAACTACCGCCAAGTGTACATATCTGAAATTTCTACATAATTAGTGATCTTAGAGCTCATATTACATATTTTATAAAAACACTCGTGAATATATCTTATATTGGTGGTAAATTAGCCATTCTAATAGCTCAGATACTCAAATTTTCAAACATAAGAAAAATACATCTAAATACCAGAATTGTGGTTGGCGCATACTCTATATATCGATGAACATATCTGTGCTCTGAGGTATGTATTCAAAGGGCCAGAAGGCAACTATTTGTGTTGAGACAATGGTAAAATTCATTTTCGAAGGGAATTTGTTAAATAATTCTCATCAAAGTATTGTTAAATTATCAATGAATATATCTTCTCAGAATTTATAATTGATGAATTTCACCATTATCTCAATACAAAAAGTTGCCATGTGAACCTTCGAAAACATACCTCCAAGCACAGATATGTTTATCAATAGAGTATGGGCCAATCATAATTTTGGTATTTAGATTGAGTTCAGTGCTTTTTTGAGGTTATATTTGACATTTTGAGTACCTGAGCTATCGAAATGGCCAATTCATCACCTCTATAAGATATATTTATGGTTACTTTTATAAAATATGTGATGTGAGCTCTAAAATCACTTGTAATGTGGAAATTAAAAAAATGTACATACTTCTGTGTACCCTCTCCTTCTAAGTCTCGATTTTTCTTTCACAACAACGAGATTGATGAGACACTCTATAGATTGGTATAGGATATTTTTGTGAACATTCTTTTGTCATTGAACGAGATAATTACTTAATTGACATACTTCACTTGTATTGTACGGATACAATGTAAGTGTAGGAACGTGGTAGAGTGTAAGCTATAACACAAGCATTATATTAGGGTTGATACGTACACGCATGCGTGAACGCTTTTTTTTCATCATCAGGCTGAAAAAGTTGTTTTCATTGTCCGATAATAACACCAAGCTCCCACTCATAATCACGACATCGATCGAGTGTCATTGACATTTGATCAGTCATCATTGTTTCATTTTCAGTTCAAAAAATAGGTATGTAAAGCACGGTTATTCATCGGAGGTATTGGAAGTAAAGCACGAAATATGCCCGTAAAAGCTTATTTAGTTGTTCAAAATGTTGTTTATTAAAATAGTTCAGCATCAAATTGGCTTTAATGAGGTAGATTTTACTAATTCTGTACGGACTGCTCATCGTTGCATAATATTCTTTGCTTTGGGGTTTGTTTATTATCTGAGTTCCTCGAGTTCAGCGTTCGATTGGAATCGTTTCAAATTCAATGCAAACATATCATTGAGGGATCAGGTGTTTAAAAATGAGCTAGTTATCGAGTGCTTGGCTAATAAAATATTTGACAAGAATCGCTAAAAATATCTCGGCATCTTTTACGAAAACAGCTCTATAATCGTAGTTCTATTCAAAATGAAGTATAGATTTTAACATTTTACGAAGCTCGAGAAAAAACTACAATCAAAATCACTATACATATGGCTTCAATTTTGAAATGACAACTTTGTTTTTCACTTTTATCGATTAGGTACTATCTAGTAGATCGTAATCGATAGTGGTACTATTGATCACTGCCGATAGTAGTGAAAATCGACAAACGTCGAATAGTTACTTTTTTTTTTAATTAGAATGAACACAAGTCCTCAAATGAGAACCATGATTATGGTTAAAGCGTTGGTCATTTGAAAAAAAAAAGAGCAATGATAAAAACAATCAACCAAACTCGGTACACTCTAAATTTGAATTCTACATATTCTGTAATTTGCTCATTACAACGACTCTTTGCGTGTGTATAGTATTTCTGTCCCACAAAGGCGAATCACAATGTTTGCAATTGTGCACACATAAGCGTGTACCACACAAGTATACTTCAATCGAAAACATATGTGGTTGAGCGTTTTGCAAGTTTCAAGTACGTGCGCGTGTCTTATAACAATACACACTTACACGAGAGAAAGAGCCACAAAGCCTCTTCAAAGTTCACGAAACGCGCACCCCTCAAAATATGTATAAGCGGTGGTCTGCTGCTTTACTGCACAAGCACAAGTTACAGTGATTATTTTGCGATCGTATGTACTTTGTTAGGTATGTTTACAGAATTAAGTAGATTGAAATTCGATTTCGATTTTTTAATAATTTTGACGAGATTCGTTGATGATAGTACAAAATCAAGTACAAGCTCCTTCCGTGCGACGAGCTTGGATAAATTTTATATGGGCGAATCTCAGAATTTGGGCGATTTTTAGCTGTGGAGTTGAGAAGATTTTGAGATCGCTGCCTACTGTTAACACAATTTTTCGGGTGTTTCAATACTTAAAAGATAATGAAATATTCGTGTGATTCACTTTGGAGCACCGCACCTCGTATTATGGACAAAAAAAACAAGAATCTCTATTGTGTATAACAATAGGGAAGGGACCTAATTTCAATTGCCCAAATTCGGATTTTTATTCTTGAATATATGGTATCTGAAGTGTGAAAAAATGGCGATTGCGATAATTTGGGTACTGTAGGGTGACCCTATGTGATCCCAGCATTATTAAAAATAGATTTTTCACTTACTAAAAATCGCATTTTTAAGATAATTGATTTTCATAAGCCTCGCGTTACTCGCAGTTTTATTTCACAATCGGTGCTACTCTCAGCAGGTCGATTTTGAATTTCGCGGAAATTACTTAGTCACTGGACGTCATAACCTAGACGACAAAAATTTAAAATCGAACTGAAGGTATGTACATGTATCCGAGTGTAAGGGATGGATCATACGTGGTTCATCAGCCCCTTCGAAGTTAGTACGACCATGTGTGCCACGCATAAAACGCTTCTTTTGAACCAAATCACGCTGAACAACATTTTCTTGTCTAGTCTCGCATTTTTATTGTAAATGGAGCACACTTTTGTACCTTAGCTGAATGCGTAGGTTCAGGCTCAAAAAACAAAATACTATCGCGAGAGAGATGAAATTTTTTATCACACCAACCACCAAAACTTTAGCAGTGGCGATATTTGAAAAATCGAAAAATTGTCGGACACTCACACAGGAAGTCACCACTCTTACACAGTGATAATAGGTAAAAGTCTCATGCTCACAGCATATAATTTTTCGATACCTCATTGATCGTCTTCTATTTATTCAGAATGATTGGTCAATCGTACCAAAAGCTATACGAGCTAAGCCTCGAGCTAAGCCGTGCGCGAAATTCTGAACGAAACACGCGAAATTTGCAATTCACACGAACGGTACATATTTCTACGTTCATCTCGAGAAAACTACGAGCTCCAAAAGTGTTGAATACTATCAACCACGATAAGATCTATGAAACCTTTTAACGTAGAACATGCAACAACTCAAGGGACGACTGTCAGAACGTTCCAGGGAGTGACCGCGAGTCAAAACATCAAAATCGCCCAAATTCTGAAATTCATCCATATTATGCCGATATTTCCTAAGAATTCAAAAGTTTAGTTACGATCAGGGATCAATAGATGATCAGATAAGTCAATAATATTTTCATCGAGCACGCTGCGTCGTGAAGTCGGAAACTCGATAGTTGAAGAAGATGAAAAACTCCTCCGCGATTAATTTCTACGTATTACCTTCACGGTCATTTTTCTGAAAGAATCAAAATCTTTCGTCGATGGAGTTTGGAATTAAGTCAATTTTTTGATCGAATAGCACTGCTATTTACGCACAGTCAAAACAATCACTCGAAAAGCAAAATCAAACTTGCCACCCTCGAATCGAAAAATACTATTTCGATTTTTTCATCAATAAAGCGCTTTTTTTAAACAGTTCTTCCCTCTTTCGTGAATTTTGCGTTATAGGTCGGGAGGAATGAGTCTTATCCAAAAATCTGTGAAATGCACGAGGAAATGCACCATATAGTTCTTCGTACGATTTTGAGAGATCTACAAAATAACGCGCTTACATTCATCATAAAACTGAATCCACTGAGGGTAGTTTAAAAAATTGAAGGAAAAATTCAAGAAATTGGTGAGTTTTTGCAATTTTTCCTCCATCTGAGGATATCGCAGTAGTTATTCCTCGTTTTCGATCGAAAAAATTATATACCACTCATTTTCTGACTAAACTGGTCCCTTTCGAGTGTTAATGCGGAAAAATCAGAAAGCAACAAAGAACCGTGAAAAAACGAAATTTCGCATACATTTTTCGTGTAATTAGATCTTTTATAAATGAAAAAATAGAAGAACAAATATTATTTCAAACTTCATCGACGGACGATTTTGATTTTTTGGGCAAATGACAGTTAAGGTATATATGTAAAAATATTAGTCGCAGAGAAAATATCCACATTCTATTCAACATTTGATTTTACTGACTTTTCGAAGTATAATAGTACGATGCGGGTTTGCGAATCCTGGTTAAAATTCTTATAGGTGTGTGAACGGCTACTAATAAATTTGAATCTTCACTCCTCCAACTATTCAAAAATTCTCTTTCAAATGAATACTCCTTTTGTGAGCCCATAATCCCTATATCACCTTCGATATCACCTAGTTCTATACAAAATTGAGCTGCAATCGCACTACGAATCTGATCCAGCGTAAAAACCCGAAGTACCCGAACCAGACAAAAATACACCTCAAAATATTATTCATATTCCCCCGCAGATATCCGTGACTATTTATTACAAAAAATGAAGACGAAAAAAAAATCTGAAAAAGCTCCAAAATTAAAATATTGAGTCCGCAAAGGTATACATATAAAGAAGCATCCTATGGGAGGCATCATATTCGCAAAGCGTTTTTCAAGCAAGATGGCGTCGGATGATAGCAACGCGGGGGCGGTGAATATAAGGGAGAGACAGCTCTCTGCGTTGTAAACTCAACCTGTGAGAAGGAGAGAGAGAAAGAGAGGGAAGGTAATATTGATCGCATCTCTGTGGGGAAAGCGCGAGAGACGTCCCTCCCGTTTCACGCACACATACATAGATTCTCGAATAATCCCCCATCAGTTGATGTATTTTTGTGTGTTGGTGAGTTTTGTGTATGAGCGTGGGTTTTTGAACGATAACCTGTACAGAAGCGCTATCTGGATAAGAGGACGAACATCCTGGTTTCTTTGATTCGTGATAATTAAGATTTAACTTCGATTTGTGTTAGATATTGTAGATTGGTTTGAGATTTGAACTTTTATCGGATTATTGAAATATAATAATTTTCATGCATCTGAGTACCGTCAAAATTTCGCGGGATTCTGAAAGAGATTTTTTTTTAAGAAATCATCTTGATTCTTAATTTTGATTCTGCCAATAGTACCAGAAAATTTGGAATAGTTTGAAAAATAATCAAAATCCGAGAATCGCGAATAATTTGCTCATCTAACGATGAAATATTTCAAATAATAATTCCTCTATAATTTTAAAAATCTGTGTACAACGGGTGGAACTCCAAAATTCTTCCATTCATTGTGCAACTTTGTTGAACTTATTGGAAAATGTACCGATCTTTCGAAAATAGGGCCAAAAATTGAAAAATTTTGGGTCAAATTAATTCAGTCTGATTACCCTCAAGCAACTAGCTATCGAAACTGAAACCATTTCCACTAAACTCAATTTTTGAAATAAAAATCAGCAATATTTTATCGAACAACAGAAATACATTCTGTAAAAACAAAAAGTGATATTTCATACCCCTACACGATAATTGTACGACACAAAGCTCAAACATGTCGATATCATCCATTATGAAAACGGTAGCCTCAATAGAAGCTTCCATTGCACATAAAGCGAACATATAAAGTATCGTTCGCATAAAGAACTTGCACTGCTTTTGACATGCATGTTATGAATACCAACCAAAGGATACGGAAAAAGGTTCAGTTATATATATGTACGTGTAAAGTCGATAAAATGAATGTGTGCATGCAAGCTCTTTCATTCGCTTTTACCAAAGTGATAAGAGCTTTTACAACGCCTATGCATCATATATACATATATACATACACATTTTATACGACTTTGAGCTGAAATGGCTATTTTTTATCATTTTGTTCGCTGACGGGTTCAATAATGAGCCTTACGAATACTGACACTACCTTTACTGTCGTTTACTCATACCTGCGATCGTTAAAGTTATATGCCAGAAAGCATGTGGAGAAATATGAATGAATGAATGAATGAATGCATTGGAGAGAAAGTTCTTTACATACTTTGTACGGTTTTAGAATGAGACGCATACGTATGGTTCTCCAATTCAAACTTGGGTTTTTCTGCATCCCTTCTTTACATTTGTGAATTGTGATTGGGGGGGGGGGGGGTGAGTTTTTTATTTGCGATTTGTGATATTCCTATAGTTATGTAATCTTTCACTTGGGGCATTCAGAAAAATATTCTTGGAACTCAAAATATGCTTACCTGATGAAAATCGGATAAAAATGAGCAAATATAGATATTTCAAAAATTGTGTGTTTTCATTTTTTTTCCTTGCTTGAGATCCGGTGTTTGGCCTAGGTCTGTGGTTTGATTAATCTCTTGTATCAATAAGGACTCTTGAGAATTTTCCCTGATTTTTCTGACGGGTCCGAAAAAAAACCGATTATTGGGAATCGATATCAAAAATGTCTCCATCATATTAGACGTTGTAAGTGAATGGGTTAAGCAACCCATTTCAGTACTGATATGAATTTTCTGATGAAACGGAATTAAAATGGATGTCGTAAACTTTGTAGGGATTATGCTTCAGAAATTTGTAGAAAACTTTTTTTGTCCAAGACGTGTGAGTGGTCACAGATATTACTAAAGGAATTCGTTAGAAAGTTTTGGTAATATTATGATAGTGTGATTCCCGATGGAGTAAAAGGTATCTCAACGTTGAGTGCCAACTAATATAGCAACTTTTCCAACGAGAATAAACGTTTAATCATTTGATCGATTATGGTAAATTGACAATGCGTATTATACATTCAATATGTTTTCCCAATAAAATCGCGATTTTCCTGTTTTGACTGATGAGAAAAATTTGAAAATTGTGAAAAATTAGTTAGTTTATTATAATTGTTGCTATTCAAAGAAAAATCATCACAATGACTCGGAATTTTATCACCCGTTAAAGCTGAGAATATGCAATTTTCCACACTGTGAGGAGTTTCTGCCTGAATATTTTTAATCCATAAGCATGTGAGTGAACCCTTTTCCCCTCGTGGTTTAGACTTTATTACTGTGGCACTGCTCGTTTTGTTGAAAAAATGCTTGAGTTCCAATGACATTTTCTTAAGTATTACTCCAAAATCATGTTCAGGACACTCAAAGACATTTGTCCATTAAAATTTCCTGAATTCTTTTTTTAATGATATTATTTACTCTAGTTTTGAGGAAATACTCATTTTCGAACCGTCGTATACAAGTTTCATGAGTATTCTCTGTTTCGAAACCCCTTTTTTCCGATGTATCAAAACCACGGTCGCATAAACACCGCGATCAAAGCTCGAAAAAGCTCTTCTCAAAATATTAGTTGAAGCGCAGAATTTGGACATAATTGACTTGAATATCACGATGGCGTTAGTTCGTTTATGAATCTGCTCAAGATATTACAAAATTATTAGTACAATAGAGAATCTACACCACCAAAATGATACAAAATTGACATAAATACAGCTCGTCACATAAATATCTTCAAAAAATCACGATTGATCAATTTACCTCCACCGAAGTATCCATCCCACCAGAAAAGTGCAACCACCAAGCAAAACCAACGTTTCAACTCCATCATCATCGCACATACTGAAACACAAGTTCGAACATTGCAAAAGAGCCCTAGCTGCCTTCAGTCCAAAATTCTCGAGCATCGTTCATCAGATAAATGTATTATATCAGATCAGATCGGCACTCGTCCAGCTGCGACTTTATCCTCGTTATTATTACTCATACCTTTGCGAATGCATCAAATTCAAAATTCCCGCCCAGTACGATCCGGATTACCAACCATAATACAGTAAAAACTTGTACATCAAAATTATGAATATATGCGTATCTGTGTAGAGGAGGCGTATACATGATGTATTCGTGAATTCAGTCATGAAAGATTCTTGGGCATAATTTTTTGAAGGGTCGACGAGCGCGTGATGCACCTGCAACCTCGATAATTTGAAAATTACTGGTCACAGGGATATATACTGAAGTATAATACAACCTTTTGATGAGCCGTGTCGTATCCGATTTTGTGATCTAGGTACATGAAGGTGGTTCGTCTTGAGTTTGATGGACTTGAGCTCTGGATGTGCGGTGTTAATGAAAAATCGGGGAAGATTGTGAAGGATGTGAGGAATGAGGATGATATGCGAATGATGAGTCGGAGATAAGTTGGAAAAGTCTGGTGGACTTTTTTAAACATTTTTCTCGAACAGCTGGGCAGTACGCAAGAAAAATTTCTCATGAAATCGTTTATGAGCGAGAGTCGTGTCTTTTTCTTTGAGGTAATAATATATTAATTCCTCGATTAATTTGAAAATCTTTTGCATGCGTGAAAATTACTTCTTTTTATCAGCTACCTTTCAAACCAAAAAAATTGACTAGTAATTTTTGGTATCAATAGACTCTTCAATTGGGTGGATCGAGCAATGGAAATTTTAAAATCTGAACATGTTTAGGTCGCAAAATTTGTGTTTCCACGTGTACATACGTAAAAATTCTGGCGTGTGCTGAAAGATGAAATACTCAACCTCCGCGAGACCCTTCCATTTTGGTACAAGAATGTATGTATGCAAAAGAGCCATTTATAAGCTTCTGCTTTTCTTACTTTTCCCCTCAAATCAACGTTCTTATCACGGCCGTGGTTCTTATCAATGCTAAGATTTCTAACTGACAAACACGCAATGTGAATTGTTTATCTAGGGAAATCAACTTCCTTAAGATAATTCTGGTGGTTTCCGAGAGCAAGGGTGCAGATAGGGCGAGATACTAGCCGACAATTTTGGCTATTTTTCATCATTTTTGACCAATATTTGTTATTTGGATTGGTTCAGATTTCATTTGAGGTGCGCCATCGATCTAGGAACCCCAGCCAACAGCCACTGGGGTTATTTCTAGGAGGTCAAAACACCCGGGAAATCCGAGGAAAATCATAGCTCACGAGGAATTTTTGTTGGTGAAGTGCAGCATCCATAAGAACATCGATCTAAAATAAACGAGTACGATAAGAAGAAACCCTATTGGCACTTGACATATCTTTTTAATTTCAAACTTCAAGGTTCTTGCCGAGGTCGATAAACAATTACATCTTTTAGCTTGCGCCAAAATTTTTTCCTCTGCGTACACGTGAAAATACAACTTTTTCCAACCCAAGTATGCTGAAATTCCAAAATTTCTATCTTTTGACCCACGCTACTTCACAGTTATTGGTATCATAAAATTTTACTAAATATGACAAGATCTTGGTCTGGTTCAATCATTGTCGAGCAAACTGTTTATAAAAATATTTCTTATCAGTTCCCTACCAGTAACATGCTCATAGCAAAAATAGTTCAAAAATGTCCATTTTGTTTTAACATTTTAATCTAGAAGTGAATTATTGGTGGAATCATTTTTTGAAGATTTTGCACACCATATCATTTCGGAGTCGGTACTTGGAACAATGGGACATTCACCCTTGGAGTTTGACATCGAAGCATTACCATCAAATAGGAGGAAGAGGAGGGGTATAGTCACAGAATCGATGTAGAACCGAGATGGAACGCAGTCGCAGTCTGTCGCAATCGATTTACCGTCTGTTCCCTCGACTCCTCCTTCTCAAGCAAGTTTGCAAGCTCCACCCCAAGAGCGTCTTCTCGAGCATCTTGAGCTGTTCCTCGTAAATCTGTTCGTTGAGAGTTAAACGAAATTTTGTCGATGGCGAGAATTCGTCAAAAATATTGTATGAACATTACATGTAGTACAAGTATACGATAGATCGTAGTTTCATTAAAATGTTTATTGAAGAGAGAATGAATAAATCAGTATATTTTGTAAATTTGGTGACGAAACGATGTGTTGACGAAAATTAACGACTCGCGGTTATAGTATCTGATGACCTACAGTTGGAAAATTTGATGTAAAGATGGTCAGGTATTTTCCATCTTATGGCTAAGGTTCAATACTCTGCTTGTACCAATGAAAAAATTTTTTTTCTCAAGTTCGGGGCCCAACTGATCTCATGAGTTTCGTGAAATAACGTCGTGTTCTATGAAGAATCTACCAAATTCCAACTTTGAACGCAACACCAAAATTAATCTTGATTTGATCAGAGACTCAAAATCTCACTTCTCATTTCATCTTAAATTATCTCACCCTTGAAGTAACTAACTTTTGTCCAAAGCTTTGTTTCAAATTCCAACCCTCATAATTTTACTTCACATAATTTTACTTTTCATTTTCCCCACCCCTAACTTCTACTTCACTTCTCGAGAAGCTGAAGCAATCCAAGTTCGATTCTATCCCCTTCCACCTGAAAGCTCGCAAGCTCCGGTTCATCTCTCTTTCGCAAGCTATACTCGTCCAAGCCGTAAACCATACCGTATCCCTATAGTGCCATACCCATAAAAAGGTCAACTATAGTCCAAGCACATCAGAGCTTGCGATAATCTTGAGCTTGCTTCATGCACTAGATGTAGGCTCAGTGCTTGCAAAAGCTCCACCTCCACGTGGAATTGGAATTTTTTACGACGCAAGCTCCTTGCTTCCAAATACAAGCTATAGAACGAGTTTACGGCCCGCGCAAGCTCGTCGTAAAAAAAATCTCGAGGCCGAGCTTGCACGTAACGTATACGAGCTTTTTAATACGCTATGGGATTTTTCCTGCGTGGGCGTCGCCCATTATATAGATGAAATGTATACGAGTATGCATAAACAGACCCTTACGGCTGGCTAATTATGTGCGCTGCACGTTTTCTTTTATGCTTTAGCAAAATGCGTTATACATATTTGGTGTGTGTATGTGTATGAGAGCTTTATGTGGAGGACAGGTTCGTAAAAGCACGCATGCAAAGAGAAGGAGGGGGGTAATGTGACTGGACGACTTTTTATTCGAGCTTGCGGGGGGTAATATTTGTGCTTCTGAGATGGAAGATCTTTTGGTTGGAGAATGAGATTTTTAAAGAGCTCGTAGGTAAGGGAGTTTCACATCGGAAATATATCCAAGTATGGAATACAACATGAGCTGGGAAAAGTAGGTTTTACCAAAAAATCCTGAGGTTTTGAGCTAGCGAGATAAAATCTAATGGAAATCTCAACAGAAATTTCTTTGTAACTGCTTAGGCAAACTAAATTTCTGATCAGTTTCACGTCCACGTAGATCCTCAGGTGGTGGAGTAGAAATGGTTGAATGCGAAGTGTTGTTGGAAAAATATTTACCTGGGATAGAACACACGAATATCAAGAATGTGTTCATGTGCAACTTTGAAAACTTCTTGGGATACATTTTGAGATCATTAGTTCAATTTTCAGACTAATCCAAAGTTTGGGAACAGCCACTGGGAGCTTTGGGATCGATTTTGAGTCGACACGCCCACTAAGTACTGCAGCCCACTCAAAAAGAATGAATACAGGTGCACTGTTTCGATCTCCCAGACTGATCTCAATTTCTAGATTAGATGATCTCAAAATCGATGTCGAATGTTTTCAAGGTCATAAAAAGACGAGAATGTATGACCTTGGGTGAATTTACAGTGCCTTATAAACGTTTTTGACTTGAAAATCTATCGACACAGCCTCAGGGTTATTCCCATTACCATAGATATTAGAATTATTAGAATTATTACTAGCCTTATAATTTATTTGCATGATTTTTAAATGTGTTGATTGATGTTTACCAGGTCGCAGAAGAACACATTTTCACCGGATTGAATAACCTTCGAGTTATATTAAATTTGTTTACACAAAAACTCGAGTGAAGCGAATCTTTGGCTAAAACTTTGTTTCTCAAATGCATAGTGCGACGTGTGTTGAAGCTTTGATGATGAAGATGCAGTTTTTAGTGAAATTTTCAGATGTGAAGTCATTTCGCAGATCAATTGCATTGCGCATCCAAGCAAGCCCTCAAAACCGAATGGATATATACTATACTTCATTGATACGATCTCGCACGTGCGTTGTCATTCATCACCCGTTGGACCCAGGCGAATGGAGAGAATCGAGAACTCAATACAAGTAGCCGAGTGAGGTTCACAATTTTTCATATCGCTGTTCCTCCCTCTTCGACTTATTTTTGCAGTAGCCTGATGTGTCCGGTAGGTTATCCCAATATATTCCATCGTGATTCCACGTAACAAGACACTCGGAAGCCTGTAAAACATAACCTATACATGCTATTCGCGTCATGGCATCTCAATAAGAAAAAAACCACCACTCGTCTGGGCGAGCGTCTGGGTTCAATCAGTCATATTTGAGAAGTATTTCGAGTAATGTTTCATCTTTGTCTTATTGCTTCTACGAGAAGATAAAATTGTTTGGTTTGCGGTGGTGGGACCCCAATCGGGACTTTATGTCATTGTGGGTATCATGCCAGTCATTTTTCATGTCATGGAACAGAACGGACTATGGCAATTTGTTAGATCACACTTTATAATAAAATTTTAGGGTCAGAATGTCACAGTGACCCACGATAATGACATCTTTGACGCTGAAATCAAATCCAGGCCCCAAATTATTCCAGGGACCTAAAGGATCTTTTTCATTCACAAAAAACGGTTTGTTCAGAGGTTTTATGACGTAGACGGAAATATTAACACAAAAGCGCAAAACGGAGCACGGGGTCGTATCCAGAAGGTTATTTCGCGTCGAAAAAGCATATTTGGATAGAATTTTTTTCCTCATAATTTCAACACAGCAAAGATCGTCGCAAAAAAATACGTTTTGTTTTGGGTGTAGAAACACCTGTTTTTCAAAAATCCTTGCTGGTCAAAGATGGTTCAGAAAAAACCTCTTGCTTACGCAGCGTATCCCAGTATGCTTTTCCGGCGCAAAATTACTCGCACAATGACCGTCTCAACACGATCCCGTTTTCTATGAGCGATAAAGAAATTTGAGTCCATTCTTATTTAGCATGTTTACATTCTTTTGTTTGAGGAAATTATGCCGAACTTATCGAGGATCTTACCGAAAGAAAACATCGATTCCAACACATTACCAGGAAACTTTATACATGTAAGAAGTTGAGTTATCCGAAATTACATCAATGGAATCCCATAATCACCTGTTTCAACTTGAAACCAGGTCTCGATTCCAAAAGTTCAAAAGAAAGTTAGGTATAAGATGTGACGCAATAACGAGGGCAATCTACAAAGCCATTGTCATCATAATATGTTTCCAAATGCTTGCTGATCTCGTACATCACACATATTATAATAAAAGGACCCGTTCTAGGGCGTGTCCACATACTTATGAGAAGCGTATTTATCAAATTGTTAAAGGTATAATAAATTGGATTCTATAAGGTTTTCTATCCCAAGTCAAAAGTATATAATTCACCGTTGACGGTCACATTTCCCAAGGACCCCCTGAAGAATGAAAGTGAGACGTTGACACATGGGCCTCTCTTCTCTTCTATAAATTATGCGTTTCAACTTTGCTCATAGCCACCACCAGGTGAGCGTATACAAATTCTCTTGTATTGCAGTATTATAGTATTGTGTATGTGGGTAAAAGAAAGAGAGAAAGAAAGTATTCTGAAGTGACCAAGATGTGGCGCCACAACAAATTCAGATGTCCTGGCTGTGGGTTACCTTTTTTTTCTTCTTCAAGGTGTTCATGATTAATCGTATACCCTTGGACGAATATAGAAAGAAACAGGACTGAAGACTTGGTTGAGAAAGTCCTCATTGATTTTGTTCGAGTCGGAATTCTGGCGCCAAGAGGACGATTCTTTTTGGGTGACAATGCCATGAAGCCAGACACGAATGTCTCCATGTTTACATTTGGACGAGTAATGGATGAAATTTAATGCGTCATTATGCATGTGAAAAAGCTTGAATCTTGGTTTGGTCTCTGATTCTGTTTGAAGTTTCTTTTGTGATGATGATGAGAATTGCTGGAACTGTTTGGAAAGCATTGGAAAATATTGCCTCTCATACAAAAAAGTCAATAATTGACACTGCATTGAGACTATGATAGCTTGAATGGTGGTGGACCTTACAATATGTCTTTCACTTTGTTTGTGAAAGGATGAACTTCAACATTTACTGGTGAATCTGTGGCCTTACATCCACTGAGTTGGTGAATGTTGATGGTATCCTCAATAAAGAAACAAAAAGCATGACCTTCTCCTCGAAAAAAACAGTACGGACTCATAAATAAGTTATCATAATTTGAATTTGAGATGGTTTTGATTTAATTCATATTTACATGGCATTTTGCAGAGTACTTTTTTGGAAAGAAAAACACAGCTACAAAAATTCATCCCTCTGAGAGCTTCAAACTCACGATCCCCTGCTTGCCAGGTGGTTGCATTGAAACCAACGAATACATCATCAGGTGATTAAGAGGCTGTGCTCGTTTTACATAATAATTTTTCATCTGTGTGTCTGTTTTCCCATGTACAAACTCAGCTATCTTAGTATCTTAGCCATTCAAGACACTTCCATTCAATTTCCAAAGAAATAGTGGTTATCAAAGATTACAGACAAATGACTATTCTGAAAGATCAAGTTGACAGCGATTACGAATACAAGGTAGTTCACGGACTTTGTAAAATGTTGATCAAAAATGGCATTCAATACGAAATGAGTAAAGCCACCCTAGCATCGCTGGTTAAATATTTGCTTTCAAACCACAAAGCCTGAGTTCGAATCTTGACACTGTGAATTTCCACAAGCGTCTATTCGTTGACTTCGATAACTCTGAATCCACCTAAAACAGTAAGTCCCACAAAATGCCCTCAAAAAGAAGTTGAGAATGCGTTCACGAGAAAATATGGAAATTATATTTTCTGAAATCCTCATGAACATTCGCACATATAGCGTAACTCACGAAATATTCCTAACCCCAAAAATTCCAAAAGCACTTGTCCCAAATAGAAGTTCACCAGCAAAGCAGACAAGCATTCCCCATTCCATATAACCTCAAATACCCTTACCTTTAGCCTGCGGCATCCCAGCAGCAAACAACATAGCACAGAACACAGCCCTCACACCATCAGAAAGCATCACAAATTCATCCACACAAAGATGAGGAAGCGCTGACGGGAGAGACGACGAAGCTACTTTCTCTCGAGTATAGGATTCAGCAACCATCCAGAATACTCGGACTCTGAGGGGTGAATTCTCTGCTCCGCGAGCCAACCCTAACCAGAAAACCACCATAGTATTTATATATCTATATATCGTCCAGGGTATAAAAGTGGTGCGGGCGCGCGATAAGGCCACGCAATCCGATGCGCGTGCCAGATAAGCTTCTATCTCTGTCTCTGTATAACCATCTGAGGCTGCGATTGCGTTTCAGCTTTGAACGATAATATGCGGGAGAAGCTTCCAGGACCTGCAACGACGACACCCTAATACTGCAGATCGAATTATTCCAGTAACCCGCGTCCTGCTTGACTCTCCGGATTCTAACCTATACGTTTATACTAAAGTGTGTTCATGTGCCTCCGTGTGTGTGTGTGTGTGTGCGTGTGTGTAGAAATAAGCGTGGGTGTGTAAAATGTGGGGTTTGATTCAAGTATAAGAGTCATTCGCGAATCAAATGCCCGGATTAAGGGACTGAGCTTGGCTTAATTGCCCGATTTCGAACCCCTCGCTTGACGATGTTACACAAGCGGTAAACGACAAGTGCTGGTAAATTGAGGACCTGGTGACCCTATAGCTACCCCGCATACGAAGATTCTTGTGGAATGATGATGCCAGTGCTAGATGCTACTGCGTTTCTGCTTTTATTTATATACGTTTGCTGAGATTTGGGAAGTATCAATTAGATGTGTAAAGACATGTTCTCTTGTATCTGACTGCACTAAAATCAGGGAAATTAATTGGGATGGATGAATCGACTCAGCGGATTATTTTCATCAAATTGGGTGATTAGATTTGTGTCAAGTTGCCGAATGAACTTGTCCTGACTTTTTACTTACCGGGTATAACCGTGCATGGATGACGAGTTGTCAAGTTGTTAAGTCATGGTTATTGTTTAACTTGAATGCGACAATTTGCCATTTAGCCCAATTTCAAGGAGAATTTGAATTAACTGGAAACAACTTACTCATACTGTAGGTAAGGATCGAGGTACCAGACTTCAAGCCATTCCCACTTTTTTGCAATGCTCTTATAAATTGGGATAAATGACAAGTTGCAGAGTATAAGTTGACAATGAATAGACTCGACAACTTTTATCAAACTTTATTTAATTAGAATTTTTACGTAAAATGTGAATGGAAGTATACGGACTGGTTGCACCGGGTTGCACGCTTAAATCTCGCCTAGGTTTCCTCCTTTTATTGGATAACTCGACATACCCAATAAAAAAAAAGTTCTAACAATTGTTGTCTCGATTGTTGTTCTTACATTTTCTGGTAATTTCTTGGGGGACGGGGGGGGGGGGGGAGAAATACCCAAGTTTTTCAACCATTGAGGTCATGTTCATGTCCAACTTATAGGTTACACGAGATTGTTTGGATTCCACATACCCATGTAAAACATACGATTCCATGAACATATATGATCATGGTATCCGAGGATTCCATGGTCATATATTATCATACGTAAGACCGTTTCAAACATTTTTTTTTATTCCAGAAAGTTGTAATATATTGATTCAAACCTATTCTAACGTCAATACTTCACGATACTGATCATATATTAGTGAAAAAAATCTTCCCAGGAGTCGGTCTCAAGTTTCAAAAAAGTGCCATTTTCTACGGAACCTTCCTCTTCAGTGCTTCAAATGTTCAAAACCTGAGAATGACTTCAGAGAAGGTCTTTCTAAGTGATGTTTGATCAATAATAAGTAAGGTATTGATGTTACACCAGTCGTAAATTAGTATATCACGTCTTTCCGGAATATATGAACATGGAATTCACGAATTCCATGATCATATATGTTCATGGAATCTTATGTTCTACATGGGTATGCAATGGAGTGATAATTCATCATAATGAAAAGGCTGAAATTGATCCAAATCTCAACATTTCATTTAAAATGTCCAGAGGAATACATACCCAATAAAACCCCTGAAAAGTATACCAAGCACTAATATGATCGAGGAATCGCTTTCGGTGCATCTAATAAAGATGAGCATGGATGTCACAAAAGCTATGTTGAAGCAGGTTGGCCCACCCATGGCTCAGTCAGTGTCCCAAAACTCACCAGGCGGTCCATTCGCACTTGGTCTGCCCCATGTGCAAGCCATAATAATGTTTTGTCGCCCGAGCCCGCACGCTATACAGATTCCAAGACAATCGATGAACTTGATTCGATGTTTCAATGTTGTTGTTAGAATTTTCTTTTATACTTGGTTTATAGTAAAACTGGGTGATTGTGATGAAAATGATGAATGCAAGTGTTGAAATAGATCTTATTTTTGTGTTATGTGAGTTATAAAATATCGGAGCTTTGATCTACTTTTGACCTATCAAAATGAGGGAAGAGTATATTGGGAGAATCGATAATTCATGAGAGTTCAATTATTCGAGATATTGTATTGTGACTTTCTCAATTTCCAACAGCATATCAATACATTTAAATTCTTTGTGGTTACGGTTCAATAAATCTTTTGCGTCTGTAAAAACCTTTTGTGCGCATACAAAAGTAGTTTGATTTTGAGTTTGATTCGAAGTTTTTTTTTTAGAATTTGATGATTTATAGTGTTTGAGAAATCGATATTCTCGACATATTTGTGTCGGCTTTAGAGGTAGAAACTGATCTGAAAAATTTATGCGCCAAATGAAAATTTTCATTCTCCACTACTATGTAAAGACGAATTAACTGACATTTCATAACTCTGATCAGAAAACTGATCAATACTGCTCTCTAAAAGATTTCGAGTGAAAATTGTCGCAACACGGCTTCGAGTGAGAATTTTTACTCGAAGCGAGTGATAATTATAATTGGACCACTTGAAGCTGGGTTGCGGCGTGGTGACTCGTTTCGAGTGAAATCTTTACTCGAAATCATTTAGAGAGTATTTTTCGAGTGATTGAGGGTTTGCTATTAAAGTAAAGTTATCATCGAAAAGTTTATTTTGAGCGATGGTGCAGAACCCACGTAAATCGAAGTGAAAAATGCTCAATTTCTTACACTTTGGCCGACGTTTCGATGGTCGAGTCGATGGTTTTATCGAATATTTTACGGGATCCCTGCAGAAAATGAAAGGATTGTGGCCTGAACAAACTCTGAGTGTAACCGACAATTTGACGAATCCCAACCAAAATGATACTACATAGTCTATTTTAGACATTCACAAGATCAAGTTGGTATTTGAATGACAGATCTTGTTATAATTTCATTTCTTTTGGGAACAGCAGCTCTTCAAAGTGAAACATTTTATTCATTTTGAAGTGATTCATAGCGTTCTAGTCTGTCGCAGCACACAGGTCCTACCGATCATCCACTTTTAATTTTAGTTGAATTTAATGACAGTCGAGTCATAGTATAAGTCTCGCAAAAATTATCTCACACATTCATATCTTCCAAAAGTAGTTGAAGATAATTTGATCCCCATCGGGTTATAACTCATTACAAGTCTACCAAAATGACCGACTCCCAACAACAAAATAACGAGCTGAATTTTGAAAGGATTAACTATTGCACGCTCAACAACCCCCAAAAACCATAATCACGTGCACCGCTCACAAATTTTCTTCTCAAGATATGCTCCCACCACAATGAACAGTATAGCAGCAGTCCATCTCAATAAAAAATTACCTCACCAATGGATCAAATCGTCGCGAATCAAAATGTCTCAAACGCGTGGCCAGCTAACTTCGGAAATGCAATAAAGTTAGAACCATTTAGCATAATATCGCAGTGATTGTCGGAGCCCAAAGAAATTTACGATACTCAATTCTCTTGTACTTACTCGCGGGTGGCAATAAACTGAGCCGATTCACACGCCCCGTCGATCCCTGCACATATCATATCATATAATACAATTTCATACATCTTCAATATTATAACAGAGCAACAGTTTCTCTATATAGATTTCATGTCAAGCATTTTGTCGAACGGTGAGAGTGGTATTATAAAGAAAGATAGAGAGTGAGCTGAGCTGAGGCTAATTGAAATAGTCTAGGCGACGCGCACCGTGGATAATTTTATTGGCAAAGCGCGCCAGTGCGACCCTTCCATATGCAGTTGCATGGCTTTCGTATTGCCCGTGACGAATTTGTATGACAAAACAGGATAGGATATATATATATATATAACTTGTACGATGGGTTGAGATATATTATAGAATGCTAGTACAAAGTTGTGTTGTGATTTACCTTTAATAGTCGTGTTAGGGGGTTCATTATAATTGAGATTTGTGGGTTTCTGTACTCGATGGGTATGAGATTTTTATTTCGTGTCGTAGAAGCTAGGAGCCTTGCCTCACCCAAGGTGGATTGGGATTTTGGAATCAATAACTAAAATCTTGAAGGTGCGCATTGTTTGTGTATTTTTATGTATTTCTGATTCCTTCTATTAGACTCTTGAAAATTGAGAGTGAAAAGTAATATATCGTATAACTAAGTTAAGGTGGACACCCCTTGGCATTTCTTTTCTTTTCGAGGTACAAATTGGATCGAAATTGATTTCCACATGGTTCGATATTTTGCCTAAGATGGTGAGGTGAACAAATTCGGGAAATGGAAAATTCGATGCGAACGGCAAAACTTTTTTCAAAATATTGAAAAAAAATACTTTTGCGATACGGCATAGCTCATGGAAATTGGAGTCAGAAATGAATTGTCCGATAATTTTTTCACTGCTCAATTTTCCAGGAAAATTGATAGAAAATAGCTTATTTTGAATTTGCCACCACAACTGGTGTACAGGTTAGTCGCACCGCGTGTTAGGTGCTGTTATTGTTTCGGTGTAATGTCACGTGCTCTTATATTGATTTGGTGTTTAATATATGATCACGAATGTTCTTTTGTAGATTATCCACGTCATTCACAATGGAAACTCGTAATCGAGTGAGAATATCGATCGGCTTTATAGCGTCGCAAGATATCAGATACATCGAGCATCAACTCTTACACCTTCCAGAACGAGAGTCTAATAATGCGTGAAAAACCGTGTAGTAGTCATGCCATCAAAATTCTCCAATGTAGAACAAAAGTGGAACAATCCCACATCCTAACCTCTTAGAAAATAGTAATTTCTAGCAGATTCAGGTGGTGGTTTTTAATTTTAGACATTTTATCGCCCAAATTCTGATTACAAAGTTTGAGAACAGTTTGTATCATAAGTGGTGAACAGATTGTGGGCACGAGTTAGAACGGTACCTCGTAGCTGGAAAAATTAAAGAAAATTCTGAAAAATCTTGGCTGTGACTGCTTCTCCAAGAGATCAAAATTCTATAAAGTGGGTGGTGCTTTCGAGAATTACAAACGTGAACTTACTAGAGAATAATGTTGCCAAGCCGATTTAAATATTGCTTTTGAGTTCTGAATATTTTCTCAACCAAATATCTGAACACGAAGTCGGGAAAGAGTTTGCATCGTAAGTACAAAAATAATATGCACGAATTAAACAATTTGCACCTCAAAAAGAAAATAAATGCCAAGGGGTGTCCACCTTAACTTGGTCATACGATATGCTGTGATACGTGATGTGAATTATATTATCATAGTGTGAATGGAGGATGATAGCGAAACGTTCAAGTTCAGCATTCAAAAAATTTTTTAATCTGAAGATATTCATATTCTGTGAACGATAGGAATTAGTTATTGAATATCTTCATCAGAGGATATTTCTATTTCATATATGCAGGGTGCAAAATACAAGAATGATATGAGAACATACCGAGCAATGTTTTCTTGGATATATCTTTCTCCCAATGTCTACTTTTTAAGAAAAAATTTTGAAGAATCTATCACAAATTCATATGGTGTTATAGAGAGACTGTTGTTACCGAGTCAATACTTGGAGAGTTACTACGAAACCTGATGATTTTTCATCAATAGTAATACAACAGCTTGACTCATCTCTCTACTGATTTTTCTCGCGAGAAAACATTGCCCAAAAAGTCGAACAATTATTCAGATTCTCATTTCACGTATTCGACCCACTCATTGCGATTACAAATGCGATTTTCAATATTTCGTGATAACTTTTCAAGGAAAAATCTCGGAAGATTCTGAACATTTTCTGATCATTTTCTAATCATTTTGGAGTTATGTTCGCACACAAGTTATCCAATAAAGTTCAAAATGGATTTCGTTAAAAACCCTGGTAAAAAGAACTTTATTCATAAGAAATCATTAATTAGTGTTTCAGGCCCATTTTGTGTTATACTGAAGACGTCGAAGGTACGCAATGGCAACGGTCAATCCTGTCTCGAGGACTGATCTTACAGTATCCGTCAACTTCCCCAGCCCGTTTACATAAGTATGTACACCGGGCCTCAGAGATAATTCCTCCAGGTTCTTCGCCTTCACATTTTGCTAAAATACAATGATGAGAAAAGTTGTATTTTGATCAAAAATTTCCGAAATTGATATTTCATACATGTTCACCATAATTTAATAGCTTTGTGAGATTAGGAATATCATTACATCGATCCTATCGTCCTTCATCGAAGCTCGGAAAAATAAAAAAAAATACAATATCTGGGAGCCATGATTACTCCATTGGCTGCTGTCAATGTTCCGCGCACAAGCAAAATGATATTCTATTCATTTTTTTTAGCTATTGAGAGCAGAAAATGATTCTTCTCTATTGGCGGTACTCTTTGCATTCTGACGAGGAATATTCCTAGTTTGTATTAAGCAACTTTTGGTATGGTGAAAACATCAAACCATTTTTTGGGATGAATTTCGAAAAGCTGAAGGATTTTGAGAATGTCAAATTCTTTATACTGATCGATTGATCCACTCACTGCTCGTCGATCAAGAACTGTGCAAAAAGATAACACGTAACGTTGAAAAAACGTATCAAAGATCGATTCATTCACTTATTTCGATCATCAACTTTTGATGACAATTTGATATAAGTAGATTCATAGTGAGGTGAAGCAAGTGTAGGTGTATGTAAGTATGAAATAGCCCGAATTAACTTTACGAGTCAAACGTCTCCGTAGTAATTAAAATCTTCGATCTCAATCGCAGGATAGTATATCAAATATTCTCTCATCAAAGCTCATGTGACAGATTACTACTTATCAGTACAAATTTCATCTGAAGTGGGGTTTTCATTTCCCCCGCACAGAATTACAACGAGCCAACTATATCCACACAGAGAAAAAAATACTGTCTGTTCTATTGAAACGCACATCAAAACTCAAGCCTAAAATACTCTAATTATGATCATGGATATTTGTGTTCAAAAAATCGAGAATATAAAGGTAACTTTGTTCAGACTCCGTTCTATCTTACAATCCATTCACCTAATAGTATAATTTCAAGCATGGAAAATTCATGCAATAAATAATGATACTAGTATTAAAAGTTCTGAAACTCACTCAATTCTGGAGCTGGTAACATCAAAACATGAGATATGGCGATAGCAAAGAAGAGGAGAAGAGAAATAAAATTCATCATCCCTCAACTAAATGGCTCTTACAAAAAAATTAATCGCTAGGTTACTCTTTCAGACACTAGACTGAACCAAACTCACGAGTTCTGTCAGAGTTTGATCAAACAGTATTCAATGTGGGATTAGGTGGCCTGATGAGATTTTTCATTCTTAATTTGAAAAGAATTAATCTATCTCAAGTCGAGATAAGCAAGCTCTGTCAATACAATAAAACTACTCCGATTAAATTTCTGAATGAGATAATCGACATGTTATGACGGGATAGTACTTACTACTTTGCGTAAAATTTTTCAATTTAATTTTAGTATTGGTGTCAATTGTAGAGCAAATAAGTATGAGCGTAATTTTGGCATCATCAGATACTTCTCAAGCGAGGAAAAGACTCTTTGCGCGCTCGGAGAGTGACTCCGAGTATACACTAAAACAAAGTGTGTAAATTTTTCTAACCGTATCATTTTTTCACTATAGATTAGATCTTATGCACTCAAGCTTGCGTCAATCTGAGCCCGATAAAATGTGATATGAAAGTCAGTCACGTTTGAATGACTGAACATTTTTGGGTCTTCTTCAGGATGTAATTCAATTATTTCTATCAGGTGATTTGTTATTATTTCTTTTTTATTGACGCATTTTTGATCTTTTTTACTTAGTCTCTCTGTGAAACCTACACAGACTTAGGTATAGGTCCTGAACCACCGACGCCATTGAAACAGATATTATGGTTCTCCCTAGCCTGTTCTCCCTATTTAGGGCACGCATGAGCAATGTTCTGCACCGGTGCAAGGAACTTCATCAGTTGTGAGTTCAATTATTAACAGACTACTTCAAAAGTATGTTTTCAATCCAAAAAACAGTCTTTCGGAAAATGAGTCTGGTACCGACCTTTGCAGGATGACTCCAAAGTAACTGGGCTAGATTTCACTTGTCTGTACACATATCTGAACGAATCCATCGTCACATTGGCGCACTTTAACGTAACCACCATTTTATAGCGGAAAGTATTGTGTTTTCTTCTGTAAACCGGGGTAACTTTGAGACACGACTTTGAGCACCAAGAACTCTGACTAAAGACGTCCGATTATACTTCAATAACTGTCAATCGAGAGCTGGAACCGTAAGCTTTCGATATTGATCGCAGACCCAATGCATTTCTGATGCGACTGGTGCGAGATATACAGGTTACATGAGTTCGAAGGAGAAGAATGCGATTTTTGTCCCAAAGTTACCCAGAACCGGTTTAACTTTGGAACACGACTTTGAGCGCTCATATCTTCAACTAGAGATGTCCAAATGCACTTTATAAAAACCGCAATCAAAAGCTGAAACTGTAAGCTTTTGATTGACTACGCATACAATACCCCTCTGGTATAAGAAGTACAAGTTAGACCAGTTTGAAGGGAAAAAATGCGATTTTTGTCCCAAGATTACCCCAATTGACGGTAATTTCATATTTTCGTATAAATTACTCATTTTCCATCACTCAGTTTGAAAAGAAACTACTCGTGGTGGCAAGAAGAACTCTACACTATCATTCCATCAAGTCTCTCTAAACAATTCTGTACTGCCAAACGAAAAAAAATACACAAATGAAAATAGTTAGGAAGTCACCTGAGATAAACGCAAGCAAAGACAGGTTGACATTCGCATGTACCTCGATTTCTCGGAGCTCAGGTCGAGCTTTGCAAACTTGAAATTCTCTAGAGCGTCGAGTCGTCTTCGTTGCCAACTCGAACATCATCAATAACCACGTGATACACGTTAGTGTCCATGGCATGCAAAAATCTCTGGAACCCAAACCCATACATTTCATTTTTGCAGTCTGAGTTGTACGTATATAGAAAGACGCGTATGCAACTCATGGGAATAAAATGCATAAGACACGAGGCAGAGAAGCGCATCTCATAGAAAAATGACGAAGAGATAGGCGCTCGCTTTTTTCACGATGACGATCTAATAAATTGCCCTCAGCGAGCCCGTTATTAATCACAAGCGTATCTCGGGTGCTCTCAACTTGCTATAGGTTATAGTTTGTAACCAGTGAGCGGAACATCAGTGGAGACGACAAATGGAGTGATAGAATCAGTGAAGTGTGTAACCGAGAGATTTTCTGGGAACAGGAAATCAGGGTTCAGGTCCATTCAGTGACTTCAAAAACGGCATTTAAGGGGAGGGTACATCCTAATTTCAAAGTCTGGCCTAAAAACTCAAGCGAGGTGAAAGATCTGAATTTATACGTATTTTTTCGAGCTAAAGATGATGGCTTAGTCGGTTTTTGAATAAAAAATTTTCGATCATGTTTACTCTCTGGTTCGCGCTCTGTCGATCGGATCGTCAAACCCATACGACATTTAGTTCAAAACGTCAAAGAGCACCACCAAAAAAATTTACAGACCGATCCATCTGTGGGACTGGATACATTTTTTTGGGTCATAAATCTGAATTTCTTTGCTAAAAAGCCTCAGAAGTCGAAAAATATCGATTATTTCGAAAAATCGCAAGAACACCTTTTGGTTTGGATCAAGCAAGTACATCGAATTAGTGGGCAAAAATTACAAGAATCAAGAAGAAATATCACCAGAAAATTATATAATTATACATGTTATATATGCATATGTATATATGTATATATGTTCAATTCTTTGAAAAAAGTTCGATTTTTGCTTTATTCTGTTCACCACGTCGATGTGATTCTTTAATCTGAATAAAAAATTATTCTTGTAATTTTTCGGGATAATCGGTATTTTTTCGAGTTCTGAGACATTTTAGCGAGGAAACTCAGATTCTTGACCCAAAAAAATGTATCCGGTCCCACAGAATTCGATGGATCGGTCTGTAAATTTTTTTGGCAATACTTTCCATAGTTTTGAACGAAATACCGTATGGTTTTGGCAATCCGACGAAGGGGGCGCGAACCAGAGAATAAATATGGTCGAAATTTTTTTTTTGAAAAATCGACCAGGCCATCGTTTTGAGCTCGAAAAAATAAGATTAAATCCAGATATTCTGCATCCGCCTCCCGTGATTTTTTAGGCCAAACTTCAAAATTTGGGTGTACACTCCCCTTAATTAATCAAGAGAATTATTGAAACGAAGGGGATGCGGCCTCGTGGATAAGGCCTTGCATTCGATGCAGAAGGCTGGGGTTCGAATCTCGGTCGGCACCAATGTGAATTTTTCATAGGTGCCTTTCGGTGGCTTCGGTGGTTCCGAGGGTGGTTCGGAACCGAACTTAAACTGTAGGTCCCGCAAAATAATCTCGAAAGGAGGTTGAAAATAAGTTTCGAAACCTCGGCTTGAGTATTTATATGCTACCGAGATCTTGCAAGCCATTCTTCAAAAAGTGTCCCAAATTCTCACATATGCGGGGGGGGGGGGGTACTTTGGGGAGTAATTCCACACAGGTTGGTGCATATCATGCTGTCATTTTGAGCCCCAGTTGATGATGATTACATGACACAAATGAGAATATCAGACTCTCTGACCACTTCTGACAATTGATTCGATGCAAGAGGCACATTTGCTACCCCAAGTACAGATTCTCATGTGCAGAAGAATGCCTAAAGAATCAATCAGCGAATCGCATAAATTTCGATCTGAGCAATTCAGGGAATCAGTTCTTACATTCAAGTCCAACAGCTGCTTAAAATTATGCGTACAAAACTCCAAGACTAAAAATATGATCTTTTGTGATATCAAGAATGTTTTTTTCAGCGCGATCTTCTATCGATCATCTCATTGGAAACATTCATTCACAATAATTGCAAATACGATGTGTTTTCCAGTCTGATGTTTGCTCCTTATCAGCTGACAAGAAAATTTTGAGAACTCGCTGGCAGTTTAATCTCATGTACGGATCTTCTATCATCTTTAAACAAGTAAGGGTACTCTCGAAGTAAAATATTGAAGCATCGCAGTGAATAACCTCAACACGAGTAGTATGATTCCCTCAAGTTATCTAGCTGCGATGATTAACATCTTTTGGGTAGTTTCTCCCATACTAGCTGGTACTGTGTTGAATTTAAAAAGTAATCTTAGAGGCTGTTTGGGCTTTTGAAAAATGTCCAAGAGATAATCGATGATGAATAATTTTTAGTTGTATTCTGTAGGAGGGGCTCCTGAAGATGCATTGAATTGCGAGTTTTCTGGAGGCTTGGAATGTGAGTATGATTTTGCAAAAAAAACATGGTACATTCTATTTAACAGCTTCACTACGCAACACTATCATTTGCATCACAAACGCTTTTGCTCGTGGAAACATGTTTGTGAGGTGGGAAGCCGGCCAGAAAGGTTGCATGCATAATATTTTGGAAAATATTAAAATTTTTTTCGATTTTCCCCTATGATTCCATGATCGGCCTTATTTATATTCATATTTGCTGCATCCAAAGTTATCCAATAATTATTTTGATAGCGCACCTGATTCAGAAGAATAGTTATAGATCCAGAAAGATCATTGTACATACAAAGGTGCAACCACCAAAAACCATGCACTTTCATGGTTCATTCAACACCGTGTTCAACACTATTAAGAACCATGATAATTACATAACATAAGTATATTAGTGATGTCTGTATCAGGATGTGATCTGTGCAATAGTCGCCATAATTTTTTGAAAAGTACACCCAGTATGATTGAATGTAAGCAACTATGACACTGACCTATCATCTCTGTGATTAATGTGATAATAATTATAAGGCACTTGATAAGGGTGGAAAAAAGCCCTGAAACGTTGTGCCAATATTAGAATAACACACCTTGACTCATTAAATCGATCGTCAACTATGCCTATCATTGATAACACGAGTGACCAAAGTCCAAACCAGTTATAGATCAATGTTTAACTGGAATGAGTTCGATTCGGATATTTTGATTGATTCTCATCGTTAATCAATTTCACTCCTCTTTATTTTATGACAGATTTGGGACCCTGGTGTCAATTTGGTACTTCCATCATTCCTGAAAGTCGCTGTAGATGTATATGTAAAAGCAAAGGGTACGTTAGTGGAAACTGCATCGATTTCTTGTGTAAATGTCTAGGTGATAAAAAGTCCACCACAACTTATACGTCATTGGAATTTACTACCAATGAGCCTGTGAGATTTCCGAATTCTTTAGTGCGAGGATCCATTCGGTACTATGATTGCAGAGAGTTACTTGAATAGCAATTCTGAGAAGTTTCTGAAAGCATCTTATCAGAACCTGATAATACATTTTATGATTTATGGAGCGCCATTCAGACATCGTTAGAGTTAAAGGTTGAAAAATATCCACCGCAATAAAAATCACTTTACAACTCAATAAAAATATATGTGACATAATCATGTTCTGATTTTAATGTTATTTTCAAAGTTTAACCTGTTGAAGGAATTCACAACTCTGGAATGTAACATCTCAACTTTATCTATATTCAACTCTAATGGTTATTTGATGCAATAATATGACTCGTACTCCCTGACCCTGGATCTCTAGTTTCACATTTATGCATGGATTAGTCGAGGCTTATTCAGTAAAATATGTCAGGAAAATGATTTATTTTATTCATCTCACACATTTGTTGCCCTAACAACAAGAGTCCAAAATTTTGTTAAATTAGGAAGACAAATCGTAGTGGAACATTTTCAACAAAGTTACATTTGTGAATCAAAAACCAGAAGATTTCTAACAGATTTAAAAATATTCTCCCATGGATTTTACCCATAGACATAGATAAATACCGTCTAGGGATGAATTTCAAGATCTTCCAATCCTCCAAAACTACACGACTTCCTTCCCAATCCTCCAGAGATACAAAGAATCTTCTTAGATAAGAAATGACCGGTCAGCAGCAGCAGCAGCAGCAGCAACTTCAGACTTGAGACGAAGAAAAAGTGCTTAACTATGTATAGATATAATCGTACCATCAAACGGTCGATATAGCAAAAGCGAAGGGTGAAAAAGTCGTATACTCGAAAAAGAGAAAAGTCAGAGGGGGTGGTTCTTCCATTTTTGTCTCCCGCGCTTGCAGGGCGATCGAGCAAAGCCAAGAGATCTTAAAGCTCTATATAGGATTCCCTGGACTACGCTCGAAAATTGATCTGTCAGTCCACCGCGCTCTGGGTGGCTTATCTCTTCCGGGGACCTCTTCAACCCCTCTCCCCCCTCACCCTTACTTTTCTATACTTAAGCTTTGAGATTCAACTGGGCGCACTTTTATTGTTGAGTATATCTATAGATATAGTGGATGACCCGATCGTTGACCCTTACTACTGTGTGGTGCAAGAGTTCAAGTATAAGAATATTTGAAGATTCAGGAAGCTTTCTTTATAAAATGAAATTTGCTACTCGTGATTTTTTTCCGACAGGTTAGATATGTTGGAAAATTAATGTTGATTGCAGTTAAAAATTTGAAATTGAGTTTGATGGGGATAGGGAATTAGATTCCAGTTATTGACATCTCCAAAGATCAAAGTTGGAAAGAAAGTTAATGGAAATTCATATAGACATGAGCTCTGCTCTTGATGAGCGACTGATGCTCTTTTTGGCAGGTAATATTATTTGACTACGGCCGTTTCTCTTATCTTTCGTCCGTATTATTCTTACACTGAGAGACTTTCGTCATTAAATTTTACAGATAAGGAATTAATTTTTAGAGAAAGACGCTGCAATTGGGGGATACTAGATATTTTTGAAACCTGGGCTGCAATTTTTGATGTCATGACACTAATTTTTCTTCCCGGATACGATAATGAATTAAAATATAATTTACTGGGAAAGAAGAAAGTTTTTATCCCAGGTAGTATTAACACTGACTTATGAAATATAGATATGCTTAAACTTCAAATCAAATTACGTACAATGTTTGATATATGGTGATACATTATATAATGATATACTTATATTATGATTGATACTTATGAAGCTATATAAATAGATATATATGTTACTCAACTCCTCCCACACTCTCTATGGTATTCGTTTACGTCCAAATTTTGGAACTTCTATAGATACAAACGAGGTTAGATTTGACCGCTTGCGAGAAAGACTGAAGACGTCGTTTACGAATTTTCCTAAATATGGATGTGTTTTCCTTTGATGTATTAACATGCTTTATCGCTGAATTTATCATTCTAACGTGAAAGGGGAATTCTAATATGTTCATTGAACTCAAAATTTGATTCGAAAGAGCTGTTATTGAGTATCAGAACGAGCCGAGAGCGCTTCGGATCCATCTGGTGGTGTTAATGACAAATGGTGCCCTCTGTTTGCTACGTTTGAGTGGTTGTAGCGGTCGACACTAAATTTTAGTTCTTGAGCACTAATTTTTGCTTTCCACGCGCCAATTTTTGGTGCCTGTGTGACGGGAGAGAAATTTTGTTGCGGGATCACTAAAATTTGATGTTGCATCTTTAAATTTTGCTGGGGATACTACACTTTCTGATGAAAATCAATCCCTGTTCCCCGGATGGATCCGATCGCAGCAATTTTTCATGTCGGGAGTTTCTCAGCGTATGGAGGAGAACTCTAGCGCCGCCATATTGGCGCTGTAGTCCCATTTAAATTAACACGAAGGTTTACTCCCAATACCTTCAAATATTTCAATTCTTGGACCAAAAATTCTCTAGTCAAAAGAATCCTTCCCAAAGCCCATAGGGAGTCGAATGAAATCACGAAAACCTGGGTGTTCGAATTGTTAGTTCTGTTGAAGAAACATCAATTCCAAAACCCACAGAGTCAAATGAACCCACAATAAGTACCGAGATGTTCGGATGAAAATATTTCCAATAATCTCGACTGCAAAAACACAAACACAAAATCATCAAAATATCCACTAAGTCCCACCCAGTTCGTCACCATTACTGCCGCGGGTGTAAAAATCTCTGTAAAAGGCTTGCTCTCTATACCTGACTGACGTAAACTCAGCCCTCTTGAAGACTCCTGGCCTCCATATTATATAGCTCGAAGGTGATATGCATGCTCATATCATATATATACAATACCATCGTTCAATAACGCAATCGCATCACCGTCGAATATGCAAATAAATTCAACACAAGCAAGTACCGCTCCAATTTTTTTTCCACCCATGTACAATGTAATACGGTTGAAAACAACTGCGTTCCACCCCCCAGCCTAAAGGCAATCTTAAGCCATAAGTTATATATTTGCGCGCGCACCGCGGCAGCCGATCTCTTATAAATATATGCAAGAGTGTATTGATGCCAACTTGGATAATGATAATAATGATGACTTGAAAGAATCAGAGTATATATAGATGAATGTGTTCAAGTACATACATAGGTATATATATTATTTGATGGAGATGGCCGGACTTGGCAGGCCATACCAACGGTTATAATTGTGGTATGAGGCTTTATGCGATGCGTATGGATCATTAGGCTATGCAAGATGGTCTCCGAAGATAGTGTCTTCTGTATGAGGGAGACTGATGGTCGCATAGCATTTCTGACTGCATTATATGCGTGCTTGAAATTGTCATGGGATGAGTGACTTGTGCTTGATCAAGAAAGCAATATGGCCGGGTTTGGCTATGAAGTTATGTGAATGCTACGATCAGGTTCACATCAGGTTACATGCGTTGAAGATTATTCTTAAAATTTTTCGTTCCATGATAAAACAGTTCAAAATCCACGTTTTGACCCATAAGCGCCTGGTGAGCCCTGCAGAAATTATCATAACAATATGTTGGATTTTGCACACCTATGAAAGTAGATCATGCTTTTCGTGGGTCTAAAAAGTCTATAATAGTATATTATGACACTGCACGTATATGGTAGTTTTTTTACAAAGAACTGTTTATGGCACGTCATAAGTGATTTTGGTAGATTTTTTCGTCCTTGATGGTTAATATACAAGTTGAACATTTGGTCTCGTCGATCTTGAAGGACGGATTCTCCGTCCTTCCCTCCCGTCCTTCAAGATCGACGAGACCAAATGTTCAACTTGTATGTTTATGGCACGAACGAAGCGAGTGTTATAAGTCCTTCGTAACAAAAATACCCATCTGCACGCAGTCTCATAAGATAATTTATGGCACGAAAATCCAAAAATCATGTTCAAAGTTGCGATTTTTAGGTTAGAGTGATATAAATAATCTTTGAGTTTTTAGGCTACTTCCGAATCATCGTATGGCTGAATTTCCAAATTAACTCGTCACTGTACGAACACTATTTTACGATTGCTGAGATATTAATCAGGTTCAAGTCCACCAATGTTCTAAAGTGATGTAAATGAGACTTTTTGACCAAGATAAACCATCAGAACATTCGCATCATCTAAAATTGTGAGAAATCCTATCACGACGCTTTATAAATGACCGGTGTAAACGTGACTTTCTTGCACGTGTTTTGAAATTCTATGTGCATTGCACCTAGTCAGAACATCCAAACTGGTAAACTCACTCAAAAACCAAAATATTCACTGGTTGTTAAATGGTCCCGGTTTTTCTACGTTTTCATTTGATAGGTTGGTAACTTAGAAACGAATGTCCTCCATTTTGTTCCAATGACAGGTATACCTTGTTTCATTTCAAATTTCATTGCAAATCAACATTAGCATAACAAGCCAAAGTACATTGATAAATATGAAGATGGCGTGACAAGTGAAATCAGACTTAAAGAGTCAGTTGATGACAGTTGATTAATTTGTTTATCTTTACTGTACTTAAATTTATAGTGTGTGATACGCTTCAAGTGTCATTTGAGTGATTTGATTGAAACCTGAAAAAAATGCACAGGAATGTTATTAGTTCAGGAATTTGAGATTTTGGTGAACAACTATTCATTGTAGGGCTGGGACTATCTGCAAATTATCTGGATGCCTTCCGGATATCCGCATGGTCAAAAAATTGTAAACAAAGATATAGTTTATTGACATTTAAAAAAGTCCAAGTCACTGCGAGTCTCCATTAAAGTCTTCAATCACACTATGTTCTTCTGAATTTTTACGCAATAACCAGCAAAAGCAATATATCATCATTGCTAAATTCCACACGTCCACAGTCAGAGAAATTTTTGTCATATTTTAACATATAGGTCAAAAAAGGTGGTGATTGTATATCAATCATATTCGTATCCTTGGGACATGATAAAAAAAAAATGTACCATTTGTCTATACATTTAGACACATGAACTAGTTATACACAGATATTAATATGCATATACTACATCATCTCTGAGATTCAACCATAAGAGAGAATATATATATATATATATATATATATATATATATATATATATATAGTGGTTTATGGTACACACTTCGAGTGCAATCTCGTACAGGCTTATCTTACGATATAAACTCGACTCTTCTCTAGAACGCGTTATACTTTTAGAGTCGATGCAATATTTACGAGGCGATGCATCACCTCGGCAACAATGGCTCATAAAAGCTAGGTCGTCGCGAAACCATTTTGCACACGCGACCTGAACCCGCGCTGTCTATATAGAAACCAATGGTGGCGGTGGCAGTGGTTCTATATATAATAAGAGCAACCCCTCAAGCGAATAGCGATAGGCTTTGTTATCGTCATCGCGGTGGCACAATGCCGATAACGCTTATCTATTCAAGGCAGGATTTTTGCACCCTCAAGCAATAATACAGATCTGATTACCCAGTGACCTTGCCTTTAACTTTCTTTTATCCCAATAGTCTATTATATATATTATGCAGAGACTATTTAGTGATGGTTCGAAGTCTATGTGTAAGATGCACTTGTTCAAGTATCTCGATTTCATCTTGTAAAGAATGCTATCTGATGATTTTGATGAATCAGGATGAGGATTAATTATTATCCTTAGTGTTATATGAATATGGCCGTTCAGAAGATTTCAAGACCCGGCACATGCATATTATGGAGAAAACTTCTTCAATCTTGATTTTTGGAAATGAGAGTCTGATGGGCTTGTACACTTTCTCATGGGGTAGTGCTTGGAGTGTCTGAGTTTGTTCTGATCCTAACCTGCAAAAGATATCGACAATTCTCGACGGAAAGTCTGGTTTGGATGATGTATCTTCTGTTCCTGGAGAAAAACTAACAAGGAGCACCCGGGTATTGTGGGCCATGGATTTGGCTTAAACTCTAAGGACAGTCTCCTTTTATCACCAAAAGATAAAACCCAGAACTGCACTTGCAAATGCTCAACCGTTCTCACATGGACCCATGTTTAAGAAGGAGATAATTATATCGATACTAGGGAGGGGGGCAAGCCCCCCTACTAGCTCCACTAGCCAACCCCCCAAAAAACTTGCAACTTCTAATGTGTACAATGATGAAAATGTTGTTTGGGTTATGTTATTCCCCATCTATTTTCACGGACTTCAAGATAAACTACTTCGATCTGATAAACATCACAATACATAGAATTCATTGCATTATTCAAGAAGAGTTCGGTTCATCTACAATTATCGGTTCAAAGCTCCAACGTCCCACGTCGATTTTCGAAGACTCCACTCAATTTTTCCCTTGAACTATCTATGAAGTCTGAATAATCAATCTTTATCTACAATGCCACCCATACCATAATCAAAATATGTCGATTGTGTGACTCTGGGTTTTATCTTTTGTCGGTAAAAGGAGACTATTTCCAGAACTTCAGCCAAATCCGTGTTCCACAACCCTTATTTGGTGTCCCTCGTAAGTTCCATAAGATAATATGATAAAATTGTTGTCGAAATTGAACTTCTACTTGGGAATTTGATTCAGTAACCTCACATAAACAATCGTGTGGACCTTATCCTCCAGTAAAATAAAATTGTCTGTTATTATTGCGTCATTAACCTGTGATCCTTGCAGATCGTTGTCTTCTGGCTTTTGTATTCTGTATTTTTACAGAGCATTTTGCAATTCATACTTTATATCCTTAACTTTCCTAACAATAGAATTTTCTGAGATCTTTCGAGATGGAAATACTCTTAGAATTGATTAAGAACCTAATTGTGTGTATAGAATTATACTCTTAACCTGTTGAACTGCACTGTATTTAAACAGTTACGCAATTGTTGCAAACATGTATCAAAATACTACCAGGATGGTCAGATTGTCACAAAATTCCACCAGGGTAACAGAGAGTTAAATACTAAGGTCTCGACTGTAAACGAGACCCTTTATGAATTGATGATAAATAAATCATGGAAAACACACAAATGATGGAGATAAACTACCCATCATACGTCTCGCAGATCCCACATCCCACCACTGCCACCAAAAATTAGAAATACGGTTGATGGTGAGGTTAGACCACTCTCATATTACGGTTTGCTCTATAGAGTATATACGCCCGCGGTCAAGGCATAGAAAATCGCACGAATCTAAAACATATTCACGCGTCAAACGAAGCGGAAACTGCGAGGCGTTCGGTCGATTTAGTCTGGCACGCACTTTAACAAAGTTAGCTAACCACGGTTGAACAGACAACACCGTCGTCGTTGACGTCGCCACGCCACTCTATACTTATAGTGTGTATTATGAGGGGCTTGTGCTTTGCTAAATCGGGATGAGAAGCGTTGACGGTCGGTGGTGTGATGCAAAAGTAGCTCTCTATGCACCCCTCAGAATCGAACAGCACACGCGTTTGCAAGCATCAAGTGCCTAAGCTGAGAGTTATTCATAATACGTGCGATCCGCGTGCACGCGCGTCTGTCAGCTATTTGGTATACCCTTGAAGGGTCCACGAGTTACATTGTACCCGAGATTGTATCAAAGCATGCATGAGAGTGACGGAACTTGTGATATTAGGGTTGGTTTGGTAATGCAAGTTTGGAAGATTGCTCTGATGTTCAAGAATTTTTTTATGGTCAAGAATATTATATCATGAGAAATCATGACCTAACCTATTAGCTGAACCAGAATACCGATAATCATTCAATCGAGCATCAATGTACTCACAAAGAAAGATCTTGGTCTGTAATTTATGAATTTGGCTACAATTCTGTGAACCATGTAACTTCTTTTGAAATCAAAAGATGATATCTGAAGCCGCAGAGTCAAATACCGGAACGAGCACTGGACCGTTTCTAAACTAAAGTCAATTTTAAAACTGTCAGTATACCTACTATAGGTATGTGTGTGTGCGTGTCTGCGTGTGTGGGAGTTGGTGGGTACTCTCTTCGAAACCATCAGTGAGAACTCACTGAACTTCAGTTAGTCTGGGATCAATTCTGACTGAAGACTTTCAGTAAGTAGTTTCAGTGAGTATCCACTGAAATTTCAGTGGCCTTTGGAGTCGGCCGGGTCCGTACCACTGAAGTTTCAGTGTTACTTCAGTGGATACTCACTGAAGTCTTCAGTCAGAGTTGATCCCAGACTAACTGAAGTTCAGTGAGTTCTCACTGATGATTTGTGGACAGGTATGTGTGGGTGTATGTGCGGGTGTGTGTGCAAGTCGTGTGAATCGGTGTGTGAGTGTGTTTGTGTGTTTTCGAAGAACCTATAACCACGGTTTAACAAACAGGTGTCGAAACTTCTGTGAAATTCTTGGTTCTCTTATTATATCAAAGACAGGTATATGTTATCAATTTCCACTACGGCGAGCGAAGGCGAGTGGAGCTCTGGAATCGAATAGTCTATTATTGTTTACGTCAAAATATTGACAATAAGAAGAGAAACATATACAGTAACATCCAAGTTAAATATCCACGAATTTAAAACTCATCATAAACCATAGAAGCTTATCGGACCCAGTATATCTAATCATACCCGATCATATGCGATGGCTATGGCCGAGGCTATGGCCAAGCACTCAAGTATTGAGAACTTTGAACTGCAAGATTTCATACATCTCTTCGCGGGGCTGTTCTAATCAAATTACAATTTCCTTAATGAAAAGGGTGCGTATGAGGCGAAGGAAGCATTTCTTTAGAATACCTGTCGAGTTTGACTGATTGCATTACACCTTGATAATCGGCCTCCAAATGTAATTTGGATCTACACCATATATGTATCTTTCCCCATTAAATAAGAGTTGGATGCACACTTTGCTGAGATTGATAGCAACTTTTTTCAGGTGAAAGCGAAAAACGACCTTTATATCGGCATCTTAAGATTTTGGATTTGTGACGAATTTTATCCATTCTTATATGAATCTGTAGGACGTCTTTTGACCGCTGAAATATGCAGTTTATAATTGATGATACTTTCAATCAAAATCAGAACAGCGAATGGCGATGTGTCCGACTGATGTTTTCGTTGAACATGACGTGGTGAGTTATGTCAACATCAATATGACAACCCACTTCTCGACCACAGCTCCAAAGGCCAGAGTGAGGAGTAGACGAAACTTTTGAACACGGAATCCGGAACCATGTCCGTATCAATTTTTACAACCATGACCTACAGACCATGACCTCTCCTTCTTAATTGGTTAGATTCTAACCCTATGTCACTTATCATAACACTGGAAACTAATGCAATTGCGGGAACTAGACCAGCCTGTCTGTAACCTGATCAAGTGATTGATTGAAATGTGCTCCTTGGGAATCTAGATTCTCAGACTCTTGGGGGAATATTATTGACTATCTTGATTTGGTCTGTCCCAAATCGCATTTGTTTGAAGTCAACCAGAATTATAAATCAAACTATCTTCGTCTCCTTCCTTTACTTGGACATGATTTTTTTCAATGAACTAGTTCTCTCAGATATGGAATTTTGAGTGAATTGACATTGATCCGATTCCGCGAGTATCAAGACCAGCTGCTTTGCAACACTTTTGGTGAAAAAAACTGGAGCAAGTGAGCAAGATATAGGAGCTGGAGTGCTTTCTTAGTAAAAATCAGCTAACACAAACGGATTTTGACTGGAAATCAGCTATTTTAGCTGATTCATGTTGAGGGAGTGCCTCGCATGGACTTTTGACTATATTAATAACTATCAGTACCTCACCAAAGGCCAAGCCAAAAGCTGTCTTATTTCAGAGAAGAACCTCCCCTTGAACCTCTCCATGAGGAAACTGGTTTGGACAGACCAGATCAGGGTGGTCAGGCTAACAAGGAGAGCAACAGGTTTGCGGAACACGAATCTTGATGAATCTCTGGGAATCGTCTTGTTTTGGTGAAAAATAAGGGTATCTCCAAGGGTTAAGTCCAATGGGCCTACTATCCCGAGATACAGCTATGGAGGTTAGCATTGTCAGTATATCTATATATGAGTCACTTTAACATGGGCCTATATGGGCAATGTCAATTTTCATAGCTCTATCTTTGGATAGGAGGGCCATCGGACTTGACCCTTGGAGATTCCTTCATTTTTCACCAAAACAAGATGATTCCCAGAGTTCCATCAAGATCCATGTTCCGGAGACCTGATGCTCTCGTCGTAAGTCAGACTGCTCCAATGTTCAGAATAATAAATAAACCATAATATATTTTTCTTCAGACCAATGAAACGTGTGGAAATATTGAGAAAATTTCTTGGACATGGACAAATTATATTGGCACATGGATCGCTCTTTAGCGACACTTCATCTTTTAGACGAGCTTTTAGACAATGGTATGATAAATAAACAAACAAACCTCCAAATTCCTTCAAATTGCGTCATTTTCAATAATAGCATATAGTTATTTTTTACATCACTAAGTCATATAATAAATGTGAACGCCGAATTGCTGGATCTGCATAGTTAGGCCAACCACTACAATTAAATAATACCAAGAGTTATTGCAACAGCACATCATATTTGCAACAGTCCATATCCAAACAACAACATTGCATCGACACGCAACTTGCACTCACACCGGGTTGCTCCACCTGAACCCAATAATATACTTTCGCCATACATCCCATACACATATACTTATAAAGCCCACACCACAGTGAACCATCGCACGAGGTGAACCAACTAAACTTCGTACATACAACTATACGCAGAAAACTCTTTCCTTCAAATATACATACCATATATACCGCCGACATGTTCCTCATATCACGCAAGCCTCCGGCCAATCTATAGATATAGTATATCGCAAAGAATGCAAATTTAACCCAGTCTCTTTGGTAGTGTATATGTATAATATGAGGGAGCTGGGCGTCACTCTTTCTCGCGTATTTACAGCCCGGAGGCAGGGCCCAGACGTATTTTACCTAACGCCCATATTCGCAAGTAATACATAACTATATCTATATGCATATAGTGTGTATGTCTTAACATTTTCGCGAGGGTATACTCTCGCGGCATGGCACTGCTCCGCTTTCGACGCCGATCAAATCCATATATAATACGTGTAAGAAAGCCTCTGTGTATCTGTGTGTTTCAAGTTACTAATCTTATATGCGCGGTATAATAGAGTAGGAGAAGCCATTGTCTCTTGAGGCGCAAAACGTGGCCCTGCCCCCGCCTCAAATATATAACAAATCCATATGAACGGTCCGCCACTGCTGCGCGATTCTCGTTATAATAATATGCACTTTCTTGCGTTATAAAGGTATTGAGAGTACTCGTGCTGCTGTATAAGGGTTCGTCCACAAATAATGCATATGCAGTGCTCATTGCGCATGTGCAGCCCATCGAAGTTGAGCAAAGTTTGGAGGGCTCACATTAGACATTGGCTGGATTCTGATTTGAATCGGTTTGTGTCTCTGCTCCGTTACCGGGTGATCCATCAAAACAGAATTCGACGAGTTCCGTCTGGTTTTGGATAAAATTCGATGAGATGCAAATGTGCACAAGCGTTCCCAAATTATGCATATGCATGCATATGCAGTGCACACTGCGCATATGCACTGCACATATGCACATGTGCAGCTCATCGAAGTTGAGCAAAAATTGAAGGGCTCGCATCAGAGAATTTCTGATTTGGATCAATTTGCGTCTTTGCTGCGTTACTGGCTGATCCAGAGCAGAACTCAACGAGTTTCGTCTGGTTTTGGCTGAAATTTGATGAGCTGCACATGTGCACGTGTGCAGTGCATACGCGCAGTGTGCACTGCATATGCATGCATATGCATCATTTGGGGATGCACCCTAAGGGTTGGGAAAAGGAAAGTGAATTGCAGTGCATCGAGATCTACCATCTCACTTGCACTCATAGGTCATGGTACCCTAGCCTATGAGTGCGAGTGAGACAGCAGATCTCGATGCACTGCACTTCACCTTCCTGCTTACTGTATATACGTGCATATGCATGCATATGCATATTTGTGAACGCACCCTTATAGTAATGGCGTGTATGCGTGCATGAGCGAAAGCGTTATTATTATTGAGAACCTACACGAGAGGTGCATTCCGTCTTTAAGAAGAGAGTTGTGTGTATGTATGAGATTGAGTTTGTATTGTATTCTATCCTCGAGGCGATGCTCTTGTTTTCTGCCATTGTGTTTATAATAGAGGCGTGTTCGAGTTATTTTGCTGTTATATGCACTCGATGATGGCGGAAAGCATGTCGGGTTTTGTCGGTTTGAGGAAAAGAATGGCTTTCGTGACTTTTTGCACTAAGGAGTATCAATATTTATTGGATACTTTGAAAAGAACTTTGTTTTATGGTTATGTTGAACAGAAATATGTCCTCTATTCGTTTCAAGTTTCATGGAAAAAATTGATTAATTTTTCGTGAAACTCGAACAAGTAAGTGCAGTTTAAAGATGGCGAAGTAACACATGACAAAAAACATTCCTGTAAAGGAAGTTTGCTATCGTCAATTTAGTGGCTTACGAGAATTGTCTGTGAGAAAAACGTCCCCCCTCCCCCCCCCCCCTTAAGAAGTGATAGAAAACTATAAGGTACAATCAGTTCATTAGTAATCAATCATCTCTCAATTAATGGAACACTCGATGGAACATCATTGTGTACCACTGACGTGTGGAGCAAAATCCTCGTGGTGGAGGAAAATATCAAATATCAGAAGTTTTCAAAAATTCTGCTCAAACAGAAACTATAGGCATGTACAAATGCTTCATCTTCTTCTTTAGTTGGCAATATTTGACTAACAGTGAAATCTCCCAATAGCGAACATCTCTGGTCGCATCAAAACTGTCCGCTATCCAGAGGTGTCCGCTTATCAAAGGTTCATTCCTGTGATTATATTATTTTACCGGTCGCAAAAAAATTGTCCATTATTCAGAGGTGTCCCCTAATCGGAGGTGTCCGTTAAGAAAAAGTATACCTTCTTGGGACTACGACTTTAGCCATTAAGGTACAAATAATTTTCACCTAATAATGGCTAGTAATTATTGTTGCACTGACCCCAAAAGTTTTCATATTCTGCACTGAGAATAAAATATTGCCGTCAGCACAATACGACTGTATCGTTACGTGGTATTGCCGTCAGACCAATCCTGGATTGTCACCACAGCAAAATGATTTTGTTGTTGCATGCGAATAACCTAAAAATCTTTCGATTATTTTTGTCACTTTACCGGTACCATTCTGTACAAAAATTGGTAGATTTTGTGGCAAAATAGCCGTAATGTGACTGCGAATCCATCAAGTATCAGAGCATTTGAAATATATGGGCCACGTGTATTTATTCTGGCAGTAATACCAGACTGCCAAACCGATCTGATGGATTGGGGTGATGACAAAATCGGTATTGCTCTCCTGACCATACCACTTTTTGATCGTACGGCAAAACGCAAGGCCGTACGACCAAAAATTTTTTCTCAGTGTACACGGTCAAGTAATAATTCAGAGAATGAGGAATGTAACTTAGATAGTGGACTGATCAAACTTTATAACCTATAATCGGTATCTTATTCAAAAATACCGAAACAATAAGATTTCTCGTCGAGCTTGAGTAGCTATTCGCCACCAACGTAAACTCAAAATCTCTTCCGAATCCCATACATGTCATCTATAATATAATAGGTACGCAGAAGATGTTTGGATCGTCACCGCTTTTTCTTGTCACAACCGCACATTCCATCTGGAGCTCTTGAAATCAAAGAAGATTCCATTTTCAACATCTCACCTTTCTTCAGCTCTCTTTCAGCAGTTTGAATATTTTTGTCCATCAGCCGCAATCTGAACGGAAGATCAGACATGTAAAAGTAAGCATCTCAAAGAATCTGACCCACCTAATGTGAATCGAACGAAAAGCATCAGCTTCTCACCACCAACCATATTAGGCTTATGGTATAAGCTTCTCAATCCTCCTACTAAGCTTGCGGAATTTTTCAAAATTATTTCAAGGTATAAATGTTTGAATTTATGGATTGAACCTTACGTATGTTTCAGTTTCCAGTGATATGAAAATTGAAAGAAAACAATTTTTTTAATGTCATCGATAAGATTCCAATCACAGTTTCCTTCCTCCGAAGTGATACCACAGTGTATAGAGAATGGACAAATCTCGTTCCATTCACATTTGGATCAATTCTTCTGCACCCATGGTATTGCACCATTTATGAAAAAAGTCAGATTTAGGTGTTTGAATCGTCATTGGTGAACATCCTCATCAGAATAATAGTTGAGCACGGTACATCGAGACTTAGGCGAGCAGTAAAACCTCACATAAAACGCATACGCATATGCAAAACAAGTTTCTCACGCCTCGTGCACACATTCATTAAGTTATACAAAATACTCTTGTATCAGATAAAAAAAAAACACCGTACACCATCAGATCCTTCAAAGGATTTCAAAAACTTTCAAATACAACAGCTCAAACTCCATTGATGCATCAACACACTCGATGTCAAAATCATGTTTGGTAAAGAAATATAGGTTATGTATCATATAGTACACACGTAAGTTCACTTGAATCGTCACATGATTATCATGAACAAGTCAACCATTAAATAAAATCAGACGGTACGACGATCCAGAGTCTTTGATCAAATCAGCGTAAACGTTATCCACTTTTTAAATCGACTGAGGTATGTACGTGACACGCGACGGTATACTTTCTGCACTATAACTCTAGAGATGGCTCCCGTCGGTAGCAAAGGCATATCATGACATGAGTCGACGGTGTCATTGCACTCTGGACAAGACCAAAGATTGTATGTGTGTAAGTTTTATACATCTATAGACAGCTGCAAAAGAGATGAAGAGACAACCCTTTGCGAAATAGAGTAAGACGTATATATATATGGGTAAGAGTAAAAGTTTACCCAAAGTGATCATTTTCATGGTGGTGGTTATTTGGCTGCCGTCGGCAAAGTTTGTTCGTATACACATATACTCATCAGTATTATAACTTCAAAGATATGCGCGAAATGAGCTTGGCTGCGGATATACATAACCTAAACATTCTCAGATTTAAATTGACACATCTACATGAACTCAACTCACATACATATTTACATGTGTATGATCTTGAAAGACCAGTAGCAGTTTATATGTATATATATCTATCTATGTGTTTGTATGTGTGTGCACGCCTATCCATTTGAGGTTATGTGGAGTGTGGGGCGGGAATGGCGACTGGTATATATATAGTGGCGGGTGTGCTCCGTTGGTCTGAATGGAATTAGTGAGAAGCTGGCGCTCCTGAATGATATCAGTACTGGCTATCTCAAGCCTCGTCTCTTCACCAAGCTGCTGCTGCTTCTGATGCTGCTGGCTGCTATGGAACTCAAACGTATCTCTCTTACGTATCTGCATAGACTAAAACTCAAAGACGCACCTCTGCTGCTCTCAGTTCTCCATCTCTCTTACTTGTTCAGCCATCACCATCCAGATATTCCAACCCAGGGTATAATATACCTTCCTTCCTTGGTATATGTATAATACTATGGTACCCTTGTGTACTTCAAAGCTCGTATAGCCACAGCCGATTTACTATGATGATGGTGGTGTGATGTGTGATGTGTGATGTGTGATGTGTGTACCGAATACCATGAACTATGAAAAATGTGTATAATGTTTAGCTCTTGTGTTTCAGTAGTGCTAGAATATACCGGATAAGTTTTTTCTTTTTTGGTTTACAAAATGAATTCAAAAAGTCTTGAGACTCATGGACGCAATGGGGCAATGAGCATGTTATACCTACGGAAGAGTTCAAGAAGATGGAATTTTTTTATACTTCCGTAGAGAGAAATGATGATGCTCGAGGAGTATAATAGTGATGGATTCCATTTAAAAACGACACATGAAAAAATAGTGATGTCTCGGATCGGTTTCTAGTGGTTTTGATTCGATTCTGCAGTCCAAATTATGAAATTTACACCCACTGGGAGGTCCCAAAAAAATTTCGGAGTCGCCGGCGGAGCTATTTCTGTTTCGCTTTTCGATTCCACTAGAGCATCAAAATCATGATCTTTTTTTACTAAATTGAATGTATCTCGAGTTTGGCTCAAGATAATGCTGCGTTGTTTGCACCATTCAAAAGATCTTGAAAAAACCTATCAGAAGTAACCTTGAAAATTTTTGTTCAGCCTTTTCAGGCCCTGATCAGGCAAAATCCGGAAAAATCAGGCTAATCTGATTATCTCAAGAAGCAATTTTTTTTAATTTTTCTAAAATATGATTCCTCATGCAAAATTGCACGATCTTTGCGATGGAACTTCATGTGTCGTTTTCAAATGGAATCCATCTAGTATTCATTTGTTTTTGTTGTTCGAGATATATGCTATTGGTACATGGGGTTTTGAAGTGGATGGAATGGATGGCGATTCTGAAAGAGGTTATTTTTGAGGTTATTTCCCTGAATTTTTGTGTTGTGTCTTTATACTCATCTATTTGGCATTATCCAAAACCATGAAATTTGTATAAGATACAAAGAACGCGGAGGATACCTTTCAATTTACATACTTTACTATCAAGAAAGCTGCATCTTGTTGTAGAGACTTGATGAGAGTATAGTCAATTTGTCCAAAACTTGTCCTGGATGATGAATAACTGAGGTTCCATTCATCAACTTTTTCATCTTTGACAGTATTAACTTCACATGTTTGCTTTCAAGTCCACATGCCACATGCCTCTCATTGATCGAAGATATAACCTATTACACTTACCAGGAGAGGTCATCACATCCGGATCACGGATTTGGTTGAAACTTTGGGAATAGTTTTAATTTAGTGCCAAAAGATGAAATCCAAAATTATAGACCCTAACGCTCAAGCGTTTCCGAGCTACAGCCTAGGACATTACCATTGTAGGTATACCTATATGTATGATTTTTAACATGGGCCCATATGGGCAATGCTAATGTTTTTGGTTGTAGTTCGGAAACGCTTGAGCGTTAGGGTCTATAATTTTGGGTTTCATCTTTTGGCACTAAAAGAAGACAATTCCCAAAGTTTCAGCCAAATCCGTGATCCGGATGTGATGGCCTCTCCTGGTTAGATACGCACCAATGGTCATAATAGGTACACAAATAGTACCTGAAGTTAAAAATCAATTAGCTAAAATGAACTACTCTTTATCAGTCACCATGCTGAACTCTGTGCCCAGAACAAAACGAATGAGTATAAATTAACACATAATACCCATCGCCTCTCCACCATCATTGTAAGCCTCTCACTAACAGCTAAAAAACCAGAGGCCTGAGCTTAAAATCCCGCCTAAAAATTCAATTGATCAAACCGTATGCAAAACCATGATCAATCTCAGTATTATCATCCCAAAACATCTATCTATCTACCCTTCTCCACAACTTATATTTTACAGGACGTTCTAACACGCGCATCATTCATTCATCCATCACTTCTAAATCGCTCAACATTAGACTATACGATTGCCAAAAGAGCTGTTGCTGGCTACTGGTTTATAACTATATAAGTATGTTATTATATATACGGTGCAGAGCAAGCTCGTTTTGCAAAACAAACGAGCAACAGCATCATAGCTGTGAATGAAATCTCAAGCGATTATCGAGACTGAAAACGGCTGTCAGAGAGCTACCGTATATACATATATATATATATAGTAAAACACGTGCAATGGCGCCCAACTCCCGACGGTCCAAGTCTTCTCTACTATCCCGATGGAGCATCTCGATGATACCTTGCGATTATCTTCCTCTATGCTTTTGCGTTGGGTTTATAATGTGCACATACGGGGGCCTCACCCTTTCCCACCCACACATCCCCAAAAATTGATGTGTTTGGAGATGTATTATGCTGAGAAGAATTGCAGTAGATCATGATGCTGCTTGGCGCCAAGATTTGCTGATAACTGCAAAGGTTTGAAAAGAAAATTGCACTGTGTCTATCCAATTTGGCTTCACTTCTTGTGCTTCAGCAATAAAAAAAGAAAAAAAAACAATGAGGAATTAAGTTACAGAAGTGTGTGAATGGCGATTTCATTTAGAGTCAACATATTTCAGATGTGTATCAACAAGTGATCTTTTCAGAATTTAGTAAAAGTTCTTCTTGAGCAATTCCTGATTTTTCACGTGACCATAAATCACAATCTTGTGGAACAGTTTTTTTCAATATCAAAAAATTCATCATAGTGTTATACAGAGATTCCTCCAGTGCATCCCACGAAGTTCGAGTCAATCCTTTTATACCTCAAGTTTTACAAACTAATAGCATCTGATTGTGCAATCTATCTCGTTATTCCTGAAGGTTTTGCACACTGTCAATGAAATTCAACATTCATTGATCTCTATGAAATCATGCAACTCTTATTGCCAAAACCAAATTTTTCTCACTTTTTAAATAATCATACACATTCTCAATAACTGATAAGCCATTTAAGAACACTTTACAATCAAAATCTTAACCAACAGAATTCTTATTTAAAAATATCATCTATTAGTCAAAAGACACTCACAGAGCTCCACTCCCTCCATAAATCGAGGAAGAATCAATCACTCGCATAGCAAGACCAACATCGATCTCACAAGCAACTTCTCGTCTTCCACGAGCCTCCACAGACCAATCTCGTTTCCTCTCGTCGATTTATCTTTTACCAATATATAACCATCCCATCTATAGACCCTCCATAACAAACTAACACATACAGAGCCCTCCCAAATCTCAAATGCCATCCCTCAGCATCATCAACCTATCTTAATACCCAAACATTCATTCTTGTATTTCCAATACTTTTCAATGGAAGAAAGAAGTGTCCTTCCCAACCTCAAATTATGCAAGTCAAAACACAGTAGTCATTGCGTCTTGAGATTGAGACCCGGGTGGGCCTTTCTTCTCCAAAATAGGTTAGGTATATGGATATACATACGTCTTTCGAGATCGATAACTCGATTTCCGATATGTGTGTGTGTGTGTGTGTGTGTGTGTGAATGTAGAGGAGATATATACTTTAAGTCTCTGGAGACGAGGTGAGCATAATGGATTGACTTGAGGATGCTGATACTTCAGAATATATTATTCTTGCGCGGTTACTACTCGTCACGTGGGAAAATACTCTGTTGGTATTTGCTGCTGTAGATGATCATATTATGGTCGTGTTTGATGAGAGAGCTGGTTATTAATACTAGCGATGGAGTTTTATGATGATGGCATTTCTATGTGAGTATGTGTGAGTAGGTTTGTGAGGTTATGATTGCATATTGGCGTGGGAGGATGTTACGTGAACTTATTCCAATAATCAATCTTATTTCCGCGATTGTGTCTTATAACGATGAGAAGTTTTTTCCGCGTGAATTAGCAACATGATGAATAAGGTGCCGTTATCTTAGTTCTTTATGTAATATCAAGAAAAAAATTTCTGTCAAATGACCTTAGAATTCTTGAAAAAATTTTCAAAAATTAGATACGAGAAGTAGTTCTTGACGTTTTGATGCAAGAGATAAATTATATGAAAGCATTAGATAATCAAAATCTTATATTTGCTCCTTCATAAAATGACAATCGCAACATGAAGGGTTTGTAATCTGCAAGACACGATGGAGCACACCTCGAATTTTTTTTCATAGCTATTAAGCATGCTGTTAGTTACTACCGAAGAAAGATAAACATTTGTGAATATTCAACATAGATGATATCGTCAACTGAATTTGAACTTATCATAAACGGAGAGAGGAAGATTACGAGACATATCAAGATGCATATATATCAAAATATGCCAAGATTATGGCCATCAGATATACGGATAGGTATTTTTCGTCCTGTTATATCATGGGAGATCTTTTGCCACACTGTAAATTAATAAATGCAGATGCGGTTATTTTGTTTTTTTTTTCTTCCTCGTGGCAATTTACGTGCCAATTGAATATTCACATGCATATATTGCCTCAGATAATAATGACGTGTGTAATTAGCTAATTTCCTGAAAGAAATAATAATTGCCCGTAAAAATTACCACAGCTATACGATTTCATAAGCGGATGTGAAAGCTACTTATGATCCATGCTATATATCTACTGGGGAAATCTTTTTTTATTACTCGGAAAAATTCACCAGCTTTACATTTTTTGAATGCTTAGATAAATCAAGAAGGAAATGAGGAATTTGTTAGCACTCGTTTTAAATAAGTAGAAAATTATATTTAGCGGCTACGAGAGGGTAGGATCGTAGAAAGAAGTTTTTCCTTGTTTGAAGACAGATATTTATGGCATACTTCATCGTTAAGTAATTCAAGATCAATGTATCTCTTTGAATCATTTTTGAATATTTGAATTCAGCTTGAGTACTTGGCTTAAGCTACTACGAAATTTTTTCCCCCAACAGAATCATTAGCTAGGTGTCCTTTCTTGGAATATGTTTCATGCTTCTAAACATTTTTTCTCATTTTATTAGCCATCTCGCTTCCCATGTCGTCTGTAGACGACATATACGAAGTTTAGATTATCGTGGTATATTTGAGATGATTCGTTATTGGCAAGTCGAAAATATCTGAAAAATTCTCAGAAGTACTCCTGGGTCTCGGTAATAAGTCCCAACAATTTTTGCGACATGAATATTTTACTTGGAAAATTTCACTTCATTCCAACGAAAAAAAGGATCAATACAACCAATCTTACCACAATAATGAGCTGACATATCCTGAAAGTAGAGTTTCTAAGCTTGAAAATGAGCTGTTGAACATCCCTCTAGGTGGTGGAGCTACGACTTTGACAATCTTTTTCCGGAAAAGTGATCACAGTCACCCCGGTGGCCATAGTTACCCGAGTTCACGGTATACCATCCACTGACAAATACTTGGAAAGTAGGGACCACATTTACTATCTATATCCAAATGTTCGGCTGCTATTCTCACACCATTTTATAATGGAATTCTGCATTATGATGGAAGTTGATGGGAGCTGAGCAATCGAGATTTAATTTTGGTTTTATAAATAGGTAAAATGACATGGCATGATATTTCTGTCCAAATTTCCGGGAGTGAGTTAATTCATTAATTCTCCACTACATTTCTTTTTTTGAAAAAAAAATCACTTCAGGTGAAGGTTATTCATAAGATTCTGAATTGAATGTGTTTCCGAAGTCTTCGTCATCTTTAAAATCTTGTCTCGTAATCGGTGTTTACTATATTTTCTCATGATAAAATATCATTATCTCTGGTTCTGACTCATTCAGATTCCATTGGTTTTTTTCTGCAAAAGGTGATACCTACAATTTTTCGCAAAATATATCCTTAATATTACATCGAGTCTCGGAATCGTGCAATACATAGATTTTTAGATTGACGGATTTATTCAAGTCCTGACACTATTCTGACCGTAGTTGTGCGATTATACCAAGGCAAAGCTATTGAATCGTGATTCGTGACAGACCGATGGCTTATAATTCGACGAGTTCAGAAAAGCCATGGCTTAATCGTATCTATGTCTCGCTATTTGTGTGATTTACCCGAAGCTTCGTTGACCTTTTTGTTGACCATCAGTCTCCGTGCATATAATAAGTCGAGTTCGCGCCTCGACAACACCACATTGTAATAAAGGACCATGAATAGGTTATGTTCCGTATCGATTGAGTCTTCAGCAGCGACTAGCAGAGTGGGGCGCCGGAGGTTTCACGACTGAAACATGACAACTTCAGACCGCGCTTCGCGTTGAAACTCGCCAACGTCAGAGCGCAAACCCGCGAATCTTTCATCTCGCGTGAGCAGACGACAAAACCAGATAATTTGGTCGTCAGCTCGTCAGCAGAGGTTCTCAATCTCTAGCTATTACCGTATCGGGTCAAAATTCCGAGTGCAATAAGTGAATTATAAAAAAATAGCCAAAATTTTCCCTGAATGAAAGTTATTCCTCGGCTGCCATGGATTTCGACTTTCGACGATTTTGGCAACACTAAATAATGGACTGGAGGAATAACCTCAAAAATTTTCCTCACAAAATTGTTGATTGTGTCGATGATGCCATCAATTTCCTCTTGTCAAGAAGTAAGTTGAAATTCTATTTTGAATTTGAGATGGCTCGCTTCAGCCCCCATGAATTTTTTTTAGAATTCCTGTCTCTATTCTTTGAAAATACCCTGAGTCGGGGTAAAATCTTTTAAATCATGAAAACAATTCAAGAATCTTGTAAATAGAGCTGTTCAATTTTACAGCTTCTTAATGATTGTTTTTCAGTCTAATAATGTAGTAATTGATGTGTAGTCTAGCAGTCGAGCCAGCGATTCATTACAGAAATATCTTGTCGTGTTATTGAACAATCACCAATGATCCAAAGTGTATAGTTTTTGCTTCTTGGTTCATGAACTCCTCTAGCTGATTTTGTGTTGTTTGTTCCTCTTTTTAATCTATTTGTTGTTCTATAATTACATGAACAACCAATGCAGTTCTTATGGTCAAAAAAGCTAGCCCATCATCAAAATTCCGTCACCTTTACTGATTTTACGTATTTTGCTACCTTACAGTTACTCTGGTGGAACATATAAGTTTTGAAGCTTTTGAATTATCCATCTTTGGGTGATAATGAAAAAGGTACGATGTGGTCAGAGTACAGCTATGGGCGTGGAGTCTATTAATTCATCACTGAAACATGGTCTCTGTAGTGCATCAATCTATTAGTGTGTTGTTGTTTCCTCTGATAATCTGCCTAATCAAAACCTCAGTAGTATATTTTTCAAAATTTCCTATGCTAATCACTTAATTCTGGTACTTTTACAGAGCTAATTCTTAGTTTGCTAACATCAACTTATTTATTTACAGGTATTGATTGAGGCAATTGAACTTGAAGATGAACCAGATATGAATTGCTATTCTTATCAGGAATATCCATATAGTACATCACTTTCCTCTGTTGCTTCGTAGTGTAGGTGCAAGACAAGAGAACCAGATATAAATTCTCGAGGGTTACTCAGGCTGCATGTTTTTCCTTATCTATTTTGTCTCCAGTAATGTCAACTCAGCAGATCCATGCAAAGGACGCCCAATTGTTGCCATAGATAAAGCTCCAATGTTTAGCTCACAAAAGAAATAATCCAAGCATGTATGTCACTGAGTTGATTGAAACAGGTAATGCATTTCTGTGTGAAACATTTTTTCTCTATCCTACAATCACTGCAATGAGTACTAAAAGTAGCTTTAACTTTTAATAGTACTGAGTACTAAAAGTAACTTCTGCAAATTTCAATCTAATTTTTGTTACATCTTTAGTATCATCTCAATGGCCTACAGTATCGAGCAAACTCTTGATTTATCCAGAGGACTGGAAACTGATGATTATGGGTTTCAATACCCAGCCCAAGTCTTTGTACCTTGATCGTATTAGATGGATCACATTCACTATCGACTGGTGAGTTTGAAATTCATTGCAAAATTTTGTTCTCCAAATAACTTCTACAAATATTTTCATAGGTGTTGGCAAATGCAATTGTGCCTCATAACACATATGGTTATTTCTGCTTCGCCCCTTATTGTACTCTGAATGAGACTCATTTTACAATCAGCGCATTGAACAAGCAGTTCACCTCGTAGGAATTGCCATCCTGCCAGAGTTTCACCTTTTGAGAATGATCTTGCCAGTGGTTCTTGTACTCCAACATATGATGTTCAACCTGATTGAATCGCAACAACTTATTTCGAGATGAATCTCCATGTGCTGTGGATGTTTATAGGTCATTGAAGTTCAGAAAATAATTGATGGAGTGCACTCTCCTCGAATCAGAACAACAGAATCTTCCTTTACTCGATTTGAGACAAAGTATCTTATGAAATTCATTGAAGCAGTGAGTATCTATCTTACAGAATACCTACATCTGTAAAAAATTACTCGAATCCCTCCAGAAGTTCGATTCTCAAAGGTTCGATTCTCAGAGCTGACCGGCTAAGGACTATGACGAATTGTGAGTATCACTGCCAACAATTATTGATATAGATATTTTGGAGAGATAATCTTCCACATTGTAGATTTTTATACCACGTTTTAAAAAAAAATGACTTCACCTCGAGTATTCAATTTTACACACTGCAAATGATTGCTTTTCAGCATAAGAATGCAGCTTTTGAAGCTGACTCTCTCAATTCATCACAGAAATATACTCATTACAGATCATCAATTTCTTACTCGCACAAAATCATTATTCCATCGAGTACAAAATTATAATTTCTCTTAGGGATATCCAAACAATTAATGATTTGGCTCTGTAGAAGCAGAAAGTTAAGCAGTGAAGAGAGTGAAGCAGTTGAGAATGTGTGAATGCGAGCAATCGTTTGTTCCTTTGGCTTAAACCCATTCAATGACTCATGAATCATGATGAATTCAATCCTTTTCTCCTCCAGAGATCGTTCCCTAAAGGTTGGCTGAATTTATTGGCTAATCTTCTCTTCATACGTTGAATCTTCCTGGATGACTGTGTGGATCTGACCAATGAAGATAGAGAGTACAAGGAAATGTCGAAATACTCCAAACCCTTAGATATTATACCACCCTGTTGAATCAAGTTTAGTTAGCATTGTTATTCATGAGCAAGTGTACAATAATTGCCATTGACTTCAAGTGCGTTAGTTATACTTCTCCGTTCGTGAATTCCTTTAGCTACTTTTTGTCTTGTTTGTACCTACTCACATTAGATTTTTTCGTTTACAATGATAGCAACAACTAATGTAGCTCTAATATTCTGCGAATGGAGCTGTCATACTATTTCAATCTTACAACACTCATCATCGTTCTCTGCTATCCTTCAGAGTTGCTGTGATGTGACTTATGACTTTTGAAGCTTTTGAACTATCTTTTCTGAGGATTCATTAGAAAAAAAATTTTTTCTTAGGTAATGATGTAAAAAAGTAGATGTCGTATTATTATTTAAATCTTCATCATGTGAATCTGCAATTGCATGTATGTACATACATTCAATACTGTAATAAAGGAGAACAGATCATGAGCGTACACATGATATCTATTTGACCAGCTATTATCCCATTCCCTGATCCAAAAGGCACCCGCTTTATCAATATTGATCATCATTTTGCTATAAATCTTGTACAACATTTAATATTCCATTTAAAATTCACAGTTCCGAAAGGTTTCTCAACTTGATAAAATTCATGACCTAAAGAAGCAGAGGTGAATAGCTGTTGCATCAATATCACTTGCCAACATTTTAGAGTGAATGAGCTAGCTCTAAAAATGCTGATTGCTCAAGTTCAACCACACTTTGGTCCGTTGTTTCATTTTCACAAAGAAGAGTATTTGCTAGGAGGTTGGACGTAATTTCATGATGAGTGTTCTTAATTTCTTAGGGTGACTGATCAGTCGAATGAAATCCAATCGTTTTTTAAGCAATGTTAACACAACAGTGTGTCAACTTTGGAGAAAAGCTGTTCGAATTCTCAGATTTCTTGATAAAACAATATTGAATTTCTAATTACTGAAACGTCAATGCAAAATACCCCTGCAATATATTGCACTGAATTATATATCCTTTTTTGCCGAAACTATACCCACATGTTATTGTTCCTCAATTTACGCTTTACATGAAGATTATGATTTCAATAATGTATCGAGGATTGATAAGTTGAATTGGTTCATGGTGATTATCACATATTTGAAGACAGAATCGTCAAATTTTTCATTGTCTGTTTTCCTCTGTGAAATTGGAAAAAGTTGTACTGCAGTAATTACATAGTTGTTTACGAATTATTATGGTCAGTTCAAAATTGAACTGTAAAGCCGATTGAATGTACTAAATCTTTAATCGAATAGTTTTAAAGTTGTAAGGACTCTCGGAAGTGACATATTCACAATGATTCTCTTATCCATGCTAAAAGGATAGTGACTTATGCGTATCGCTCTCGTGTTGTCCTGTAGTCAGAACGTGTTTATCTAGGGCTTGGTCATTTGACAATAGTTGAAAAATCGGTTGAAATATTCTTCAAAGCATTATATTTTTGAGTCTGGTTTTCTTAGAGCGATTTTATGTTCAAGCGATATCTGATCAAGTTTAAAAACTCTATGCCAATCAAAATTTCTGCTGTAAAGCTCTTTTATTTCCAAATAGTAATACTAGTATAACATTGATTGGATATTAATTTGATTTCAAAATATATTCTTCGCAGTCCCACTGTCTGACAAATAACAGACAGCTAGCCTATCTAGTCACAGAAGAAATTTCGTTGACCAAATTTCACTTTTGGATTCCACGAAGACAGAAAGTAATTTATTCGTCTTATAAAATTCTCAATTCGTGAACATTTATAGAATATGAATTCGAGTCAACATTATGTATAATTTGAAATAACATTTTCTCAATCAAACGCTAGAGAATTAACACTTAGAGGGATTCAATACATATTAGATAAAGTAGCAAAGTACACTGCTGCTGGTATGGTGTACATTGAGATCAGCGTCTCCCTCCGGACCAGTCCTGGAACCAACAATTAAAACAATTTATTAACTAAATGTTTGCACCTCAAGAAATTTTGCATTCTTCAAATTATGATAAGATTTGAACTATCTTGTGCTATTATTATATGAAATATTGACTAAGTTTCAAGTGCCTCATTTTCTCTTGACATGAAGATATTTTTCCCCCGAGTGTAATCGCAGTTTCTCAAATCAAGACAATACATTTTCCGGGTATTCACAAAAGCTGTTGGGCGTAATGTTAGGCTTGGCCTGAATTAGATATTCATCACTAAATGATGACCGTCTTGATCCAGATTTATGAACAGCAGTGTACGTAAAGTATTGTTGAGTACCGTAAACTGGGGTGAATGTAACCACCGGGGTGAATGTGTCCGCTTTCCCTAAAAAGATTACCAGCATCATATCTTCGCTTCCATAGCACCTACAGAAACCTGTCGGGGGTCACTTTGAGGCTTGAAATCTCTACTTTCCAAATAAATAACTTCAATTCCATGAAAATGGACTCTAAAGTACTTTTTTTGCTGTTTAATGAAGTTTGAAAATTAATGTCCCCAAAAAACAGGTTTTTTGTGGCTAGCAGAGAATTTTGACGCGTTGATTTGAAATAAACCATGGGATCGTGTTTAGACGATGATTTTGCGTCGGGAAACTATCCTGAGGTACCCCGCGCAAGGAAAAATTTTTCGTCTCGTGATCTCAACACAACGAGTATTATTGCAAAAACAGGTTTCTATGAAGAAACAGTTCTGACATCAATCCGCTGCCTCAACGGCCAACGAACAATTTTTTTCAAGTTTGTGACAAAACCAAGAAAATGCGACCTCCGACGTTCAAATTGATCTATTCTAGGCCGTCTTGTGATTTTTTGAAAATGTATTACAAATTTCGATTTCTTTCCAAATACCAGGTGGACTAATTAGCTCGTATGACCACAAGGTTGCATTGTATCTTTCTAAAACCACTGGGATCATGTTCAGCGGGTCAAAATACGTAGGATAACGTATCTTGATATGCATTCAAGATCTTGAATTCACGAGCGCTGTGCGCTTCAGACGCAGGCGAGGCAAAGAAGGACACATTCGCCCTGTCGACGGGGAGAATCAGTCCACCCTGTTTTTTGCAGTTTTTGAAAAACCGTGGGGTCAAAATCAGAGTCTGACAACGGGATCTTGTAGCTGAGCTCAAGACTCAAATTTTCACCATCCATACACTATGTTTTGGTATGAATAAGACCAAGAAAATCATAGTGGAAGGTCAAAAGTGGTCCACATTCACCGCGGTTTACGTTCCATGAATTCCGCCGTGCTCGTGATTCATTTACTTATTTGTAACTTTTCAACGTTTTCCTTCCCCGTTCCCGTTCCAGTCAGCGCCTCGACAGAAAAAGCGTATTTGCTCTTTTTCTCCCTTTTTCCCCCGTGGAAGTAGCGTCATTGCGCGCCCGTGGCGGCGACTGCAACTATAGCGCCTATGCTTATACACGGGGGAAAAAGTGGAGAAAAGAGCATCGCGCACTTTCTGTCAATGCCCTTATGGGACTAGCTCATTTGCGATAAACATTTCAAGTGAAGTGATCGGTAAAACTATGAAGTGCTATGAGTTCTTCATTCATTACTGATATTCATACCGATATCTCAAAAAAGTATCGATGCTAATTTTTTGTTCGTTCAGTGGTTTCAAACTACGCGAGCTGTATAGGTTTGGTGTATATATATTAGGGTGACACTTATTTCCCGACTTTTTTGTACCGGTACGGACGCCCCATAGATTTCAATTTTATGATAAAAGAAAATGAAAGAAATTTTTTTTCAGATTTTTTGAGGCAGTTTTGATACTGCCGCAACGCACATGAATTTTCGAGTTTTAAGACGTTTTTTCACAAAATTCGTTAGCTATGCTTGGCAAGCACTTGCTTTCAAAGAAGAATAGAGAAAACCGGAGCAAACCGAGCTGGATAACATTAGTCGGGAGGGTTTGGAGCACCTTTTTACGCGCAGAGAGATTGGTTTTAGCTGAATTTAAGGGTCTGAACTAGGTCAGAATGGCAGATAATAGTCCTAAAATCACTTTTTAACTCAGATTTTGAGTTCTCCTGCGCATGCGTGATTTTTTACGGCTCTGAAAACATTCTTAATCGATAGTCCGTGCGATTTTCTTCAAAATGACCACTGGCAAAAGTCGATTCGATGCAATGGGGCCGGAGCAGTGGATGATTTTGAATGAGATGAAGTTGAAGGTGCAAATCTATGCAAATCGGTTATAATCGCTTGCGATGCTTTTGATTTTGTCCAGCGTGTTTATCGGGTTTCCCTGCATCGAATCGACTTTGTCGACGGGTCATTTTGAAGGAAATTATCGCGGCTATCGAAATAAGTAGGTTGTGGAGTGGTGAATTGATGGTAAGTCACAGTATGGTCACGCGGAACAGTTGAAAACAGCTTTTTATTCGACTAAAAACGATTAAATGTTCTTTTTTCCGTAACTTATCACCAATCCACCACCCCGCAACCCACTTATTTCGACAGCATGGACGATTTCCTTCTAAATGACCCCATGACAAAGTCGATTTGATGCAGGGAAACTAGAGAGACACACTGTACGAGATCGAATGCATCGCAAGCGATTATAACCGATTTGCATAGATTTGCACCTTCGACTCCATCTCATTCAAAATCATCCACTGCTCTGGTCCCATTGCATCGAATCGACTTTTGCCAGTGGTCATTTTAAAGGAAATCGCACGGACTATCGATTAAGAATATTTTCAGAGCCGTAAAAAATCACGCATGCGCAGGAGAACTCAAAATCTGAGTTAAAAAGTGATTTTAGGACTATTATCTGCCGTTCTGACCGAGTTCGGACCCTTGAATTCAGCTAAAACCAATCTCTCTGCGCGTGAGAAGGTGCTCCAAACCCTCCGGACCAATGTTATTCAGCTCGGTTTGCTCCGGTTTGCTCTATTCTTCTTTGAAAGCGAGTGCTTGCCAAGCATACCTAACGAATTGTGTGAAAAAACGTCTTAAAACTCGAAAATTCATGTGCGTTGCGGCGGTATCAAAACTGCCTTAAAAAATCTGAAAAAAATTTCTTTCATTTTCTTTTATCATAAGATTGAAATCTAGGGGGCGTCCGTACCGGTACAGAAAAGTCAGGAAATGAGTGTCACCCTAATATATATGCTGACAATGTTTATAAAATACGATTTTTTGTCCAAATTATCTTCAATCAACGCACTTTTTATTTTCATATTTAACCCAGTTACTCACACATGTCTTTTTGAAATCTATTACGTTTACAAAACATTATGTCGAACAATGTTTCCAAACAGCAAGGAACTGCAAGATATTAGATTTGAGAGGATGTAACACTGCATTCTTCATAAATATTAAGTCTTCACATATTACGATGAAGGAAGGGAAATGACACGAATTATGATGTAAGATCCCGTCAACCCATTTTCAAATCCGGAAATAATGTGAGGCGGATAGAACCCTCTCTCTCTCTCTCTCTTGTAATAGTCATGCCTCTCTCTACGTGATATGGAGATTTTACGATGAGATAAGCTAAGACCACTTCTTCCAACTTACGATTAATCCTCAAATCATTCTCTTCAAATTCTCAAAATACCTCAACGATAAATTGGGATAAGCTAAGACCACTTATTTCAACATGATCCTCAAATCATTTCCTTTAAATTCTAAAAAAAACTTCAACGATAAATGAGCTGTCACTTGAACCCCGCTTTTTAAAGAGAGCAATAATTATACTCATTAAGGAGCTTTGATTGTGGCTGTCTTCAATTGAATAACCATGCGTTAAAGTATTTGAATTTGTAAAATAAGCCTATCACTCCGGGATTTCATGTTCAACTAGAATAATATTTCTACTCACCAATAGATCTTGCGGGAGGTCTGTTATTACATAATTGAGAATCGAGTTGACCATTCTGCGATGGCAAATCTGGAGGGCATTTTTTCTCTCCAGTTTATCACGAAGATCAGCAAATTCGTGGACCTCGCCAGAATGACCATTTTGTTGGGAATTTCCTTCAGCATACCGCAATCGGTTGTTGGCTGCACTCTGATGAGAACTATTTCTACTGTAGGGATGAGCACTCTCCTGCAAGTTTTGCCGAGTGAAGTATTCAGTTTTCTTAAAGCCAGACTGATGCGAGTTCCACTTAGGCCACTGCTGGGTATATTGCCGAGTAATTTTTCTAGTATTTTCCCAACTATTCTTCCTACCATGAGTTCGTACATCCTGATGGGTGCTTTTCGCGTGATTTTTCCATGGATCTTTCGAAACATAAGGTCGTGTTTTTGGCTGCGTGATATTTTCAAAATGTTTCCTGTCATCCTGCCTGCCATGAGCTCGTCTATCCTGATGAGCTTGAGACTTGCCATTTTGCTGGGCGTTGTATTGGGATCCTTGGTTAGCCAAGTTCCGAGACCTTACCCAGCGTCCAGCTCGGCGATTTTTCCTGTACCCTGAAAGTTATATATAGTCTTATACCACTTCTAGCATCAAAAGTACAAAGGAGGTAATGGTCATAACAAAACCATGATTCCGCCGAGGGTACCGGATTAAGAAAGTTTCTCTCTTGTGCCTGGTTATTGTGACCCTTGCGTACCGTGGAGATTTCGTTCGTTTATCAAGTTATATGAGTAATTCCGCGCGAAACCGGACCACGAATTGCAGACATATCCCAGATTGTATTTCCACTATTCTTAATCGATTCTATGGAACAAAAAATGAACTTTTCACTCTCTATGGGGTCCAAAAAAATTTTGTGTTTCCGTGGGGAATATCTTTGTGATAGTGTTTTTAGGAAAAAATACCAATCTTTTTTCAGTAAAATGGGTGTAGTTCCGACTTGAGGTAAGATACGACCACGCTAACAGTGGCATTCGAAAGGTCTTTCAAAAATCGATGGGAATATGTTTCGAGAAAATCTTTTTGTGGCTACAAACGCCCCCTATGAGCCGAAAGGTGAAAAACAGAAAAAGTTCATTTCCTCAAAAACCTAATTTTTTGAAAATCAAGAAATCCATATTTCGATGTAAAATTACGTGTTCTTCCAGAAAAAAAGTGGTCTCGATCTGTGTTTTTGGGTACTGCGCTGTTTTTTTACGTTTCATCAATATTATCAGACTTTTTGGTTGAAGAATGAATTTTTCTGCGCATGCGCAGGAATTTAGACTGCTGAAACCAATGTCATTGAAAAGCCAAGGAAATTCCCTTCAAAATGACTACTTGTCAAAGTCAATTTTATGCACTTGGCCAAAAGTTACATCACATTAATGATGAAGCATCCTCAAGAGGGGTAAATGCAGATCTTGCACGAATTCCCCATCAGTATCGTGACTCGAGCAGAAGTGTCATCATTTTTTAGACCTTCTAACTTTGGGTCCAGTACATCGAATTGACTTCGCCAAGTAGTCATTTTGAAGGAAATTTCCTCGGCTTCCTAATGAAAATAGTTTCAGCAGTCTAAATCCCTGCGCATGCGCTGGAAATTCATTTTTCAACTGAAAAGGCTGAGAATATTGATAGAACGTTAAAAAACAGCGTAGAACCCAAGAACACAGGTCGGGACCACTTTTTCCTGGAAGAACACTCAATTTTACATCGAAATATGGATTTCCAGATTTATATAAAATTAGGTTTCTGAGGAAATGATTTTTCTCTGTATTTCACCTTTTTGCTCATAGGGGGCATCCGTAGCCTCAAAAAAATTTTTCGAAACATATTTCGATAGATTTTTTAAAAACCTTTCGAATGCCACTATCTACGTGGTCGTATCTCACCTCAAGTCGGAACTACACCAGTTCATTCTTCGGACCATAGGATCGATTAAAAATGTCGGAAAAACATGTTTGCAATCCGTGGTCCGCTTTTGCGCGAAATTACTCATATAACTTTCAGACGTAGGCCTCAGCAGAGTTAACAATTGAAGAATTCAAAAAAATTCTCAAATTTTATGTGATAAATCAATGATTCTCCGTATCACCGCGCACTGATGCGCGTGAAGTATGAATTTTGCAGAATATATATAGATCCATCCATTCGTCAGTAGCAATATTGATAACAATTTCATGTAGGTATATGTTCATACGGTTTAGAATGATGTCAGAGCCGTCATCCGGTGCAAGCACTAGAAACTCTCTTCCTCAATTGCGCGCCCTATACGGATATTTTCGATGTTTGAAAATTATTACTACTTAGTACACTCCCGCATGATGAATTTTATGAACCCTTCTTCCTCATAAACCAAAGCTGTGAGGGAGTGGTCGATTGTCATACTTGCCCGGAACAGACATTTTATAACGTATCAGCTCACCTCCATTTTCTTTCTCTTTCGAGTTCGAGAAACTCCTATACGAATACTGTACATTTCCATCTTCCTGTTTATCATCAAACTTATGCTTATCTTTTTTGGGCTTTCTGGAATATTGCATTCCTCTATTCTGTTGTCCTGCAAATATAAACAAACCTTTATGTACTCATGGATAACGGAGATAGGAGATAGAATTGGTACTATATACGCCTGTCAAGCACTTTTGTATGTAATGTATAACTCGGCATCTCTACTGTATATTTACTCAGAATGATTCTAAACAAATATTTGCATGTATGTTGCAATGTATGATACTGTTAGTTATTGCAGCATGGTCATGTGTCCATGAGCTGTAGGCAACAATTCAGTTCCATGAATTATCTTACACACTTGTTTTGTTTAAATTAAACTCAATTTCATTCAATTTCATCACTCCCTACTACAGTAGCTGTAACAGATTTTTTTCCAATTTTTTTGTGAACCGGAAGGTAATTTTCCTTGTTTTCTTCATAACAATCACCTTGAAGTGATCGTATCTACCATGTCGGGTTACGATAAATATTATTTTACCGCAAGAGGTTCCTCTCTAATTACACTGGCCAACAAAAGTTTGTTTATAGGAAGTCAATCTCAGGAAAACGTGGTTTTCTTGTGTATTTTCCAAAGTGAAAACCAAACTCGACCTTAGCTGTGCACCTACACGTTTAGGGTTTTTTTGAATCTCAAAAACTGATTCTCTTAAAAACAGCGATTTCAACGTTTTTTGATAACTTCCTATATTTCATGCTCTAGTGTTCTCGCTGGTGACGCATTCTTGCAGTGGGGCGAAATCGTATCGGAGTTATGATTTCCTTCGTATGTTCACCAGCTGAACATGATAGCAGTAGTTTCGAAGAGCTATGATTTTTTTCAAAAGGACGAGCTGACTTCCCGAGTTGCTATCAGCGATATTTGCTTCATTCTGCGCTAAACTTCAAAATTCTTTCAAAATAGACCATACATAAATTTTAGCTCACGAGGGCGCATTCTTTCAATATGCATCGAAGGAAGACTATTTGCAATAGCCCTAGAATTGATGGGCCAAAATCATTCTGATGAAACTACAGCACAGTGGATAATATACAGATGTATATTTGACCCTATAAAGGTATTCTGAGCACTTCCTAAGGTGAACTCAAGTCCCTTAAGGATACTTAACTCATATCTCGATCTTTGGGGTCTCACGGCCCTCCAAAACTGATAAAACGGTCTCGTTCAATTACCTACATTTGATTTTTGAGGCCCCACAAATCTTTATTCTTTGGTGCTGCGAAAAAATATTCGATATATCATTGACATGCGATCAATCATGTTCACTTTCTTCCTCCAAAGCCCAGCCCCCGCGTCCCTTCAATGTTTCTCATTCGACATCAATCGAATGAATAAATAAATAATACATTCAGCACTGGATATACCATCTTGGGGTGATTACGGGGGTACCCCTTTTATAGCTTTCGAAACAACTCACCCCAGGAAACTCGAAGCCTCGCTAATTACGAGCAGGCTCGCTCTTATCTCAGAAAGTGCTCAAAACGTCTTTCTCAGCATAAAATGTGTATAATTGCCTTGTCAGTGTTTGGGTTATTGCAAATAATATTCCTTCAATGTATATCAAAAAACGAAGAAAATGCGCCCTCGTGAGTCGAAAAAACAATGTTTTGCTCTATTTTGTCGGTATTTCAAGATTAATTGCGAAATTAGGGGAATTTTGCCGGTAGCAACTAGAAAAGTCAGTTTGGCATGCCTTTTGAGCGAATCCTAGCTCTCTCGAAACTACTGCTATCGTGTTGAGCAGGTCAAAATACGTAGCAAATCATAATTTTGATACGCTTTCGACCCACTACAACGATGTGCCACCAGCGAATTGAATCTACAAAATTAGAAAAAAAACGTTGAAAACTCTGTTTTAAGGAAAATCAGTCTTTGCGATTCAAAAAGAATCCTAACATGTAGGCGCAAAACTAAGGTCGAGGTCGAATTTTTCGTCGAACAAGACACAAGCAATCCATGTTCTCGTAAGGTGGGCTCCTCGAACCCGAAATTTTGTTGTCCAGTGTTATCTAAGCATGGAATTGCAGTATTTATCTCTACATGGTCGATACATTCCTAAGGATAATTCTTCACGATATCCGAATGTCATCGTTCGTACAGACGAATGCATTTCTCTTGCACAGATTGCAAATTTAGGCATAATACCTGCTCCTTATCTATAAATCACCAATAGCCACGGGTCATATGTGATATGAAAGTGTAGCGGAGATACACTTTTATCAGAAATACACTCTCATAGTAGAAAATTCCGTTAGTGAAAGGAATCACACTGGATAAAAATTGTTCGATCTTGCTCTAAGATTGGATGCCTTCGTGGACTCCAACGTTTACAATTTTTCGTAAGTTATTTCATGTATAACAAATCTTTAATCACAACTCCATCACTCAGAAAAAAATTCGACGATTCATCGCTGTGCCTTACGCAGTCATTATGTCAAGATAGATAGTTCATCCTCGTATATCATCTTACTTTGAACAGCGCAAGTAACTTAAACTATACCAAATTTTAATCTGAGAATTATTCTTACCTGCTCCCTGGCACCCAACCGATCTGCGCCCATCAATTCGCACCTTCAGCTCCTCCACCTCTGTTTGCAGTTTGTGGACTTTCGTCTTCAGCTCATAATCGCTGCACGTTTTTGTAGCGCCAACAGACCTCATCTTCTTAGATGGTGGTAATATCGAGGTTTTACTGGAATAATGATTACAATCTTTATGATGATTATCAGACATATCCAGTATGCTGACCCGTGAGTTTCGAGGAATCTATATGTACTTCAATGTTAACGGAACAAATAGTTTTTGTCCTTACAATTGAGTCAGTAACGAAAGAGCCCACTGTTATCGAATTTCATTCATACTTTTGTCTGAAAATCTTCTAAGGTTTCTATGAGCTTTTCGTCAAACCTGATCGTTGCCAGTGTTCTTGCACCCAGGGTGGAGACGAGATGTTTTTAGATACCCAATATTTTTTTTTTATTTCCTCGAGCCTCGGGGTATAGCTTTTTTATAGGAGTTGATCACATCTCCCCGAGACCACAATTGTAACAAGACACATAAATAATGTTTTTTAATGGTACATTAGTATATTATATACGTTTTACGTACAAAGTACGAGACACCTTGATATATGATGACTTCGACGTGTCTTTGGTATCTCGCAATTTGCAGAGACTCATAACTTTTAAGGCTCAAGCGAACCTGGTTTCCGGTTTCTACGGTAAATAAAATATACGAAAACATTGTTTGATGAGTGTTTGGCACTACTGGGCAGATACTGCACACTGTAACTTTGTTTGTATAAATAACGAGAAAATGACATTTTACTCTAAATTTTTTTTAAAAAATCAGAAAAATCTTTCATACACCTGCGTGTAAAATGGTTAAAATTATGATCCCAGGCGTAACAATTCTCAAAAACTTCCACTCTTCGGCCCGCTCTAATGGGCAAGAGTTCAAAATGGTCAGCCTCTGTTATCCGTTACCACTAATTGCCCAACGACTTTTGCTGTAATAACAAAACGAAACTGAAACCGAAATACTCACTTTCCGGGAACCATCAGAGACACATCATTCTTCCGTGACGACATCCTCCTTCAAAAGAAAAATTAACTATATTAGTGCATATTTCATCTGATGGACATTCGACAACGCTCGATTGTCTACTCAATTCGATATAACGTCCTCATTCGATTAGGAAATGTATATTTGTCCAAAAAGAGAGACATTCGTAACAAAATGATCGCAACTTGCGTTGACTCGCGGTAGCATTTCTGTCAAACTTTCGGCAACGACATTATTCTCTAAAACAGTCGAGTGCTCAACTACAAATCAATGTTCATTGTCTTGCTTTCATTTATGTCGCTTCATGAAGGAGCTTCAAAATGAGCAGTAGCACATTGAATATTCCGTGAACACTCTCTCGCAGTTTGCGAAACAGAGTCGGAGGTGTAGTGAATCTATTTCAGATTTTTGCAAGCGCTGCATTTGGATAGAAATTGTGTGATGATAAGAGTGAATCGAAATGGAGATAATTCATAACGAGAAAATTGGAGTGTGATGATCATCAATGCCCATTTCAGCTTTGAATTACTGTTCATATGATTCTATAAATCAGACATCCATTCGACAACGCAAGAAATCATTTTCAATCGAACATATTCCACAGAACACCAATTTGTTCAAAATATAAACAAGTTCCATAATCAATCCACGAATCAAGTAGAGCGCTACTTACACAATAATAATTGACAGCTGTATATCTAAAAGATTAAAAGGGAGAGGAATCTCGATTCTCACTGATGCAGTGATCCTGCCATTATCAGGCTTCAAATATTGAATGTTATTATTTATGCAACATGAATAACCGATTCGCAGAGTAAGAGTTGTATTCAATATTAGATTATATCGGTATATCGTCTTCTTTTCGAGGATGTATAATGGGACTGCCCGAGAAAATGAGTATTTTTCCAAATCGCTACGTCTGGGATCGAAGAGTCGTGTTTCTACACGTAGATACGGAAATTTTTTGCTGGGTGTTGAATAATCACTAAAGAAACAAGGCGCAGGACATTTATGTGATCTGAATAACCTCGCGAATTGTTTCATCTTGTGTATTTTCAGCCGTGGAAACCAAAATTGAGGGCCGCTCAGGCTTCGGGAATCAAAAGTCTCTGTACATTAATCGCAAAACTGATCATAGCGAAAAAACAAAGCTTTTCCGGAAAATGCCAAAATCCGTTCAACTTGGTGTGTTGTTGAGAAGAGCGTTGTAATAGACTCTTATCGAGCCAAATTTTCCTAGGTATTCTATTCTCCCAGAAGTGATCCTGGTGGTAGTGTCGAGATCAACGTTTAAGCAGGTCAAAATAGGACAATTTCGTCAGTTTCATTGAATGAACCCGGATTAAACCCGAACAAACCTCAATCTCGACGGCATCCGAGCTACATACATTAAAGTCTCGATTGCCCGAAGCCACGATAACACGGAATTCGCGATTACACGGATACTTTGGGTATCGGATGAGCTTTATGGACACACGTGCTACATTGTCCTCGAGATCGCGGATTTCTCCATAGCACGAATCTCGAAGTAAATAAGATTCCGGAGAGCGATGTTTGCTGCGACTACACGGATTCCGCCCATATGACGTGGCCGCGTGATCACAAGGAATGCCTTCACACAGAATTTTTCGAGGGTGCACCGGGATCATTTCCAGGAGGTCAAAATACGTAGGAAATCAAAGTGCAATGAGAGTCCACACCCATTTGAACGCTTTCCACAGCAACACACCATTTTAAAATGATTTTGGTTTTTACCGGAAAAGGGCGTCTTTCGCTAGAATCTGTGTTTATGATTTACAGGACCCTTGACTCCTGAGTCCTAAATGAACCTCGTTTTCGAATTCTGCGGATGCGAACACGCGGGAAGAAAAGCCTGCATGGTGCTCGACACCTCATTCATTTCCTTTGCGTTGTTTTTTCACTTTCGGCAATAACGTCAAACTAGTTATTGTTCCTCTTAGTTTTGGACAGGGTATCTATAGATCCTTGAAATCCTTGAAAACCCCTGAAATGTCCCGCGACATTCTTGAAAAATTCTCTTGATCTGTTTTCACGAATGATAGACAACGTCGATCAATGGATATGCCCGCCACTCCTGGAATTCTCTCGGACACGGCCATCACCGATGTAAAACGTCAATGTCTCGGAGATCAGATGCTCAAACCAAATAAAACTTTGCAAAAGTAACGGTCTGAGAGAAACGGCATCCATCATTCTAATTTATGGGGATCGTCTTCGGGATGGCGAGAAGTCGAATATCAATATTCATATACATAAGGGCCGAAACGTAGTGGCACTATTTTTGGACGAAAATCAGTTGTCACGACAAGTGTGAACAAGAGTGTGCTGCGCACAGTTTTGCAGAAACGGAAGGTTTCCGTTTTTTCATGTGAAATCTCGATACGTCATCGTTCGAGAACGACAAATGTCTGCAACAGACGTACATCAGTATAATGTACGTGAAATATGAAAACGGAGACAAGAATCTTAAAACGCAAACGAGAAATGGAAACATCAAGTTTAAAATGCTGAAGAAAACGGACCGCAGCAGGGGGCATGGGCCTCGTAAACCTTCCGTCAAAATCTGCACACAGTAGCGAGGATCGTTGACCTGCCCCCCCCCCCCCCCCCACGATTTTATTGGGCCCAAGCAACCGCGATCATTGCCTCTGAGCTGCATTCGAAAAAGTGCAAAATCTTGCAATACTGATACACAATCTGGCTTGTCAGGTCGAGGCTGATACAAGTATCAATAGCCCGTTCGAATGGTAAAAATCGGACTATATTTGATGACTGAAAATACCTCAAATATTTTTTTTGCGATATCACCTCGACCATCAAATATGGTCCGATTTTTACCATTCGAACGTGCTTTTGATGCTCTTATCAAATGCAAAATGATGAGCCGACTTGTGCATCAGTATTGCAAAATTATGCAAGTTTTTGAATAGGCTTGGAAAGCAATTAGCGTGGCTGATTGGGCTCAATAAGAGGACGGGCGGCGCGGCTCATCTCGCGAGAGATTTATGGCCCCCGTGGTTTCAATTTCCGATTTGTGGGAGGGGCAGGTTTGTGCGGAAGATTCACAAACCTGAACGGTAACTTGTGCGTCAACCCATGCTATTTGAATGGAGAGCGGACGTCCGCGAAAACGGAAAAGTCACTAAAATGAACAAGAAATTAGACAATGGAAATATCGATGAGACTACTACGCCCTTCACGGGGGGCCATAAATCTCCCGTGGGACGAGACGCGCCGCCCGTCCTCTCGTTTTTATTGGGCCCAAACAGCCGCGCTAATTGCTTTCCAGGTCCATTTAAAAAATTGCAATATTTTGCTATACTGATGCACAAGTCGGCTCATCATTTTGCATTTGGTAAGAGCATCAAAAGCACGTTCGAATGGTAAAAATCGGACCATATTTGATGGTCGAGGTGATATCGCAAAAAAAATATTTGAGGTATTTTCAGTCATCAAATATAGTCCGATTTTTACCACTCGAACGGGCTTTTGATACTTGTATCAGCCCCGACCTGATAAGCCAGATTGTGTATCAGTATTGCAAGACTCTGCACTTTTTTGAATGAAGCTCAGAGGCAATTACCGCGGTTGCTTGGGCCCAATAAAACCGTGGGCGGGCAGGTCGACGATCCTCGCTACTGTGTGCAGATTTTGACGGAAGGTTTATGAGGCCCATGGCCCCCTGCTGCGGTCCGTTTTCTTCAGCATTTTAAACTTGGTGTTTCCATTTCTCGTTTGCGTTTTAAACTTCTTGTTTCTGTTTTCAAATTTAACGCACAACACTTCTTGTATACGTGAAGTTCGCAAGGCCTTCCGTTTCTTCCGTTTTCTTGTGAACTTGACGTGAATTTTTTCGTGAATCTGTGCGGACACGTGGACGTCAAAATTACAAGAAATTCATGTTTACATGAAACATGACACGAACAAGGCCACTTTGTTTCGGCCCTAAGATGGATTGTTTCGTCGCTCAAGCTGCATTCCTAGTTTTCATCTTGCTCGATTTTTTTAGATCATGCTCTGAAAGAGCTCCCAAAATTTTTGGTTTTCGTTGGAAGAGATATATTCCACGTACTCCACTTTGATTATTCTTCCTTTTCCTCGGAAACAAGCATGTATTCATGATCCAAGAACTATAGCGTCATAATGTATGATCATTTGTGTAACATAAATGAGTAGTTACAGCACCCGTCAGAATTAATGGATCATGCACAGTATTACAGAATCAACGATAACTCTAAAACGTTTAACCGTACGAAAATTTTGAAAAGAGCATCTTGGAGATCACAAAAAACCTATCAATTCATGATTTCAAAAAATTTTTTCAAGAATTTTTTCGTGATAATGATAATCAATGCGGAAAACTGAAAGCAAAATACTTGCAGCGGATCACCTTTAATTTTGATGAGAGTTATCCGATAACAAAATTCCAACGGGATGTTTTTTTTGTTTTTTTGTTTTTTTTTTTTTTTTATTTAAGCAATTGTAATCTCTTTTGAGATTATTTTGCTATATAGCAACGGGATGTTGTAGATCATTTAAAAATCTACAAGTTTGTCATCGAAGGTTTTTTTCTACGAACTCTCTGGTCCGAGCCACGAGCTCCGAGAGGGAAACTTTCTAATGCATGGTTCCTTGAAAATACTGGACCACGCGCCAACTCCACTTGCTCAGGCGCTGTTCTCTCGTCAAGAACCGCCCCAAAAATTATCAGACTGCATGGTTTCGACGTAAAATTGTGTGAATTTCTCGGAAATGATATCGAATTTCCCCCTCAATGTGACTTGGAGAGGCTAATTTGGGATAGAATACGTTTTTGGAGCAAAACTTACAAAGGCAGCTCTTGATCACATTGAAGCAAAAATCTGATAGCATTTTCGAGAAATTTAGGCAATTTTACGTCGAAGCCATGCGGTTTGATAATTTTTGGGGTGTTTTTCGACGGTAGTCCAGCGCCTGAGCAACTGATGGAGTTGGCGCGTGGTCAATTATCTCCATAAGGGGCTGTTTATCATGAAATTTACCTCTCGGAGCTCGTGGCCTGGACCAGAGAGGTCGTAAAATACGCTGCTAGAAGTGATTAGCAGAATGCTTTCTCACGGCGTTATATGATTATAATCTTAACGAAAAAGAAAGTACCCTATATTTTGAGTTTTTCTTTCGAGGAAGCATTTCAGAGAGATTTGGGCCATCCAAAAGCAGGTCTTCCCAATAATATCTATTGTTTGGTTGAGAGAAAATTTTGATACAGTTGGTTTAAAGATGATTAAACTGAAGTTCTTTGTGAAAATTTACTTTTCCCGAAAGAATCTTCATTTGAATATTGTTTTATGTATTTTATGAAAATTCGGTATCAATCAATCGATTCAGAATGGCGCATAAGTAAGTCTTTAGGTCATTAAAATTGAGATAAATGAGTCGTAAAGGATGATACGAGGGAAAAATGAATATTAATTCAAATGTTCTACTATTTTTTTATTTATTCCTTTGAGGAAGCTTTTTAGAAAGATTTAGGCCATCTACACTGAGGTTTTTTGAACAATATTCATCGTTTGGTTCAGACGGAATTTCGATGCAGTGGGTTTGAAAATGATTAAGAAGCAGTTTTTGGGGGAAATGTCCATTTCCCGGAAAAATTCATTTGAATAACGTTTTATGGTTTTTAAGGAAATTTGGTATCAACCAATCAATTTAGAATGGCACATAAGTAAGTCTCTAGGTTATTAAAATTAAGATAAATGAGTCGTAAAGGATTATACGAGGAAAAAATGAATATTAATATAAATGTTCTACTATTTTTTGATTTATTCTTTTTAGGAAGCTTTTTAGAGAGATTTAGGTCATCTAGACCGAGGTTTTTTGAACAATATACATCGTTTGGTTGAGACGGAACTTCAATGCAGTGGGTTTGAAAATGATTAAAATGGAGTTCTCGGTGGAGATTTCGATTTTTCCGAAAATTTTAGATCTGTAAAGATTGGATAAAATTTCAGTATTAACCAATTGATAAATCATGCAGAAAAAATCATAGTTTAGGTGACTCAGCTCGTGGTGAGACCGTGTGAGAAAATAGCATATTTCGCACCAAGTTCATGCAGTTGTAGCTTGCTCCTGAGCGATCGGTTTTCGGCCCGAGCCGCAGGCGAGGGTTGAAATGATCGCTCAGAAGCGGGGAACCTCATGAGCGAGGTGCGAAAGTTATTTTTCGCAAGTTTTTAGGCACCCAAACATCGGAAAATTGCGAAAAGATATTTCCGATACACTGTGCGTAAAAGTGCACTTTGCGCACAGTTTTTCGACTTTTACTCACAGTTTATCGAAAAGTATAGTTAGATACACGGCCGTAAAACCTATTATTCGCATCCTCATGTTGATTCTGACCCTCGCCTGCGGCTCGGGCCGGAAACCCATCACTCGGACGTGAATAGAGCGTTTTACGCCCATGTATCAAAATGTACTATTATGTGTTAAGAGTCGAAATTTGAGCAATTCTGCTTTAAAAACCTTACGGATCAAATTTGACTGGAAGCTGACAGCTGACAAATCACTCGGCTCTCAGAAATTGGATTCTGTACAACTTGTAGAAAGCCAAAAATTGATATAGTGAACAGTAAAAGAGAAAGCGTGTCCGATAGAAAACAACACACACACACACACACACACGGACAAAGGGCAGGGAAGATTAGTATATTATGTACCGAGTTGCGGAAAAGCGTCAGTTTTCCCGAACGAGGGCAGAAAACGAAGTTTTCTGCCCGAGTTCGGGAAAAAGACGCTTTTCCGAACGAGGTGCATACAGTATTTTCTTGCTTCCAACGGAGGAAATGCCTTTTCGAGCCGTTCTCGCGAAGCGAGGACGGCTCGAAAATGGCGTTTTCTCCGTTGGAAGCAAGAAAAGTCTCTAACAGCTTTGAGAGGCTTTAAGGAGGAAAAGTTTAACCTTCAATCGATAGATTTTGGCGAGAGGAAGAGAATGGTCTAAGGCTTTTCAGATGAATGAAATTCTGTTGAATAAAATATTGGATCCAGTGGAAAATTTGATCAAAATTTTGCTGTGCTGAAAACAAAGCTTTTCCTCTAGAGAAAGTAATTTTCCATTATTTTTTAAATTATTTTTTGGAGGAAGCTTTTTGGAAGGATTTGAGCCATCTAGTCTTTGGTTTTTTAGATGATATCTGTTATCTGGTTGAGACAGAATTTGGATGCAGTAGGTTTAAAAAGGCTCAAAAAGAAATTTTTGGTGAAAATTATGATTTTTTTGAAAATTTGAGATCTGTAGAGATTAAATGAAACTTCCGTATCAACCAATCGATAGATCTCACAAAAAAAATCATAGTTCAGGTCATTAAGATTGAGATAAATGAGTGATAAAGGAAGATAGAAGGAAAAATTGAATATTAAGAAGAATTTTCCACTATTTTTTGAATTATTTTTCGGAGGAAGATTTTTAGAAGGATTTGAGCCATCTAGTCTTAGGTTTTTCCGATGATATCTATCACTTGGTTGAGACAGAATTTGGATGCGGTAGGTTTAAAAAGGCTCAAAAAGAAATTTTTGGTGAAAATTTTAAAATTTTTTGAAAATTTGAGATCTATAAAGATTAAATGAAATTTCGGTATTAACCAATCGATAGATTTCGCAGAAAAAATCATAGTTTAGGTGACTCAATTTGTTGTGAGGATGTGTGAGAAAAAAATATTTATGTATTATAAGTCGAAATTTGAGCACTTTTGGTTGAAAAAGCCCATGGATCAAATTTGACTGGGAGCCGAAAGGTGCCAAATCACTGGGCTCTCAGAAATTTGATTCTGTACAACCTGTAGAAAGCCAAAAGTTGATAAGGTGAATAGTAAAAGAGAAAGCGTGTCCGGTATAACACAAGATACATACACACACACACAGACAGACACGGAAAAAGGGGTGGAAAGATGAGTCTTTGGCAGATTTGGGAGGCCATTAGGAGGAGAAGTGTTACCTACAATTGATAGATTTTGGGGAGAGGAAGAGAATGGTCTAAAGCTTTTTTTGATGAAAGGAATTTTGTTGAAGAATATGTTGGATTTGGTGGAAAATTTGATCAAATTTTCGTTGGGGTGAAAACAAAGCTTTCTCTTTAGAGAAAGCAAAAGAACCTCCAATGACCAACTTGTAGGTTTTTGAACGATCTACACCATCCCGTTGGAAATTTTGATTGTTGTGACCGGATAACTCTCGTTAAAATTACAGGTGATCCGCTGCAAGTATTCATTTATCATTTTTCTGCATATATATTAGCACGAAAAATTCTTTAAAAAATTTTTTGAACTCATAAATCGATAGATTTTTTGTGATGTCCAAGATGCTCTTTTCAAAATTTTCGTACGGTGAAATATTTCAGAGATATCGCCGATTTTGTAATACTATGCATGATCCATCAATTTTGACGGTTACTGTATACTTTCTACGAATAGAATTTTATAGAAGTCCTTGAATTTCTCAGAACCGCCTCCTTGAATTCCTTGAAAAGTCCTTGAATTTGGTTTCAAAATTTCTATAGATACCCTGTTGGAATTCTTCACGGCTCTATTAGCTCATACGCAGGATGTCAATTCTCAGCGCCCGGAAAAATTTTCACGTTTACGTATGAAAACACAACTTCTATGACCCTCCACGTAAAGATTTAGAAAAATCTTCGTTCGGTTCATACCGATGAACGACAAATGATTGCTCTCTGATGAATAAGGTATGGATTCACGAAACGTCAATGCTACTGTTGAAAACGCCACGAAAGTTTCTGACTTCCATGCGGCCTTATATTTTCTTGTAATGCTTACGTAAACATTCGTGTTGATGAATTCACAGAGTATACGTCGGCATATCTCAAGTTATTCTCAATACGACTAAAAGTGGATCATAATGCAGTGTAAGATATATTTGCTCCTGAGAATCATTACAAGTAGTACTAACGGTACTCGAATCAACTATCAAAAAATTACGGAATTCGACAAAGTGGTAGATTAGTGGCTCTGTTTGAGCCACTTATCTAATACAGACGAAATTTCGAGGCCTCTAGGACTCGAGGAGGAAAGCTCTGGGCTATTTCGTAGAAGCCAGATTAGCACGGCGCTTTATGGGGATTATCGATATACTCGTTTCACGAGAATGAAAATCTAGGTTTGAGAGTGCATGAAAAATGCATAGAAACGAACAGATCAACGAGAAGGAGCCTGTAAAGAAAGATCCAAGCAAATGTGACTACTTCCGGCAGTTTCGGGGTCAGGTTGTCGTATGCTGTGTGCATTACTACACCCCTATAGACGGGTAGACACAAGTCAAGCGAGTGTTCAATCTGCTCTCGGACTTAACCATACCGCTAGTAAGCCCAAGTAAACGAATGTTTTTTTTATAGGTGAAATCTCAAAACATATTTGAATAGCTTGAAAAGAATGCGAGCTATTATTATTACTCCTGCAGTAGACTTTAAAGATCTCTTTGGAGTTTTAGAGACTTATCATCGTCCACTGACTTGATGAAGATATGAGATAAAGAAAAAAATCATGTGAGTCTCGAGATAATATGAATAAAGTACTTGATAAAGCACTCAATTAGATACATGAACGGTTTCATACCTTGTGACGAGGCCAAAGTCTGTCATCGCATTGGATTTTATTTTCAATTTTCATGGAATCCCACTCCATTATCTTTTGGCGAAAGTACATTTTCAATAGCGAAATCATCAACGTGACCTACTCGAGGCACGTGGCTCACGTGAGCCGCCTATTTCTCTGATGTATGACTTATATTGGTGAGAATTTCGGGCAATAGATTGATTGGATCGACATTATAATTATGGAACTAAAATGTCATCAGATACAGTATTGGTTGTTCACAATCGCAAGATCGGCATGTTATACCACTCAAGTGGTGCGGATTTGCAAAAAAGCAGAACGAATTCTCATCATAGAAATGCGTGGCTCAAAACGTAGCCTAATAAATTATTCCCTGCTTCAAAGAAGCACTGGCGATCCATACCTGTTTGATTGGAATACAACATTGGTATGGATGAAAACAACATTCCACGCAAGATGGAATGTGGCGCATAAAGTATTCTCGGTGTTCTTAGATGACGACTTATGATCATGAATATTCGTGTAATGTATTGTCAGCCTGCTGTGATGAAGGCAAATCATGGAAATCATCAAGCAACGAGTGTTTCTTGATATTCTAATAGTTTGTGTTCACATCCTAGACATCAGAACTCGAGCACGAACGCTACCCCATCAAGTTGATTCCAGAACCAAGCTCTAACAACGAATACTCATTGAAATGCGTGGCTCGAGTTAGAGCCTTCGTCGAGATACACACTTTATGAACGCCAAAATTTTTGTTACGTACTGATAGACGCAGAAACACAACATCGACCTCGACACAACGAAGGAGTGTTGCGGACGGAGTTTGGTGCATGAGCTATGAATTAGCATAGGAGCACAGCTTATAATCTCGAATGTCCGCAGAGGTTACATTTTAGCTGGCTGTAGTAACTGTCGTTGCAAGTGGCGTAAGGAACGCCTAGCCTACTCAGCTGAAAATTTTCCTACTAACAGATGAAAAGCGGCGCTCAGATCTGAGGCTTATAGTAACTTCATCTTCGCGACAGCCAAGTTAATATAATTAGACATTTTTCGAAGATTATCCTTTGCATCAGTGTAAATAGAACGAGAGACTCATGCGAAATTCCATTCAAGTCATTACTGGTGCATACTATTCTGAGATGCACTTGCGGAATTGGTCCACGAAATAGCGATTCAATACTACCGCTCATAAATCACTGTCTCTCCCAAATAGGTGGATTCATGCACTGAGCCTCTCACGCTCAATTGGCACACATTGTACACGTGAATGGTTCGTTCACAACCTGGTTGCGCCGGAGACAGTCTTTGTGAATCCATCGATCACACATTGTGCAGTAAATTCGTACATTAATGAAATTTTGCCTCGGGTTAAGGCACCTCAAGCACGTGTCTCGAGTGTCACTCGCCTTCTGTAGTAAATACTTTGCTATCAAAGTTCTGTAGAGCATAGGGTCGAATCCGAGATTCATTTGAAGTCTGCGTGCGAGGCAGTACATGAAGTACATTACGAAGATACCACAATTGAATGAGTCTACTTGCTTGGGTATTGCATAAGGCCAAGGACGGTATTGATACTCCTTGCCACGAATATTGCTCTTGCTATTATTGCGTGGGTCGTTCAAGTAGGCCAAAAAGTTATCAAAGCACATTTTGGATCTGGACGTCATCTGTATTTCTTTTCTTACAAAAGAATCAAAATGAGTGACAATGGCGTTATCAACATCGACTAAGAAAAGGGTCCAGTGGTCTCCAAAAAGATATGGCATCAGTATTATGCCTTTGAAATCCCGGCTAAGATGGAACAAGACCCAGTCTGCATCCCAATCATTGTTGAACGGCGAGTGTCCTTTTGTTAGCAATTTCGCACCTTGTTCTGTAGGTACAACAACAGCATTGGCCCACTCATGCTCTTCGATCGCAGCAAAAGCATCAATAACTGACCCGTCGATCCATTTATCACGTGAAGTACCGTCTAGGCGGAGAGTACAATATGGAGGTAAATAGACTGTAACACGCCTATTCGGAACGCAAGCATGAGGTACTCGGTTTTCTAAAGTTTTCTGTCTGTAGTCTCTGACTGGATGGTTTATAACAGTGGTATACCTGGCAACCACTAAGTAATCCTCTACGTTTGTTAAACGTAAGTAGTATGCGTGATCTGCCACCAAACCGTTCTGCAATAAAGACAACCGTCGATTACCGCTGACTAGTAACTGAGAATTGTTGTTTATTCGTGGTGCTGACGATTCACGAATGACTGACTCAGTGACACGTCGATTGGCACGTACAGTACCATCCCTGTAGAGCTCGTATGTGTCTTCACAGGAATCACTGTCTCCAATTATAATCACCTCATCGTGTGGGCGCATATCTTCAGTCGTGGTATGCTCTATCAAGTTTGTCACACTTTCGTGATCATTGACCGAAGCCTGAGAAGTGTCCATAACAAAATCGTGGGAATCTTCTTCATAAGATACTCTCCTTCTTTTCGGCGGGCTCGGAGATAAATGGTCCGGCTCACTTTCTGCTTCATTGCTCAGATTGCTTTCATTGCCGGAATTGTCAAATTCTCGTAATCTAGCTACAATGTTCCAATCGTCTTCGGAGGTCTTGCGATTATTCACGTCAGCATACTTTTTCCTGTATATCGCATCTTCACCTCGGCACATTTCAATTATCGACTCCGTGATTTCTGTCTCCCCATACTTTAGGACTGTGCCATCCCCGACTTGATTTGCAGCTGTGATTTTTTTCTTTTTACTGAATAGGGGATACGCCATCCGTGTAATCATGCTCTCTGTGGGCTTGAATTTCAAAAAACCGCCACAATCTTTTATTAGAGATGCGCTCAGTAATATCGATCGTAAGGTAGCGTGGGACAGCTTGTTTCTCAACTTGGTCTTGACCAATGTTCTTTTGCTCCAAACTCTTTCCGGTTCGGCGTTTGAATTAGGGACAGCTATTATTTGGAGAGCAAAATTTGCAAGCTCTCTGAATGGGAACCCGTTGGCAGTTTCATCCAGAAAATTGTATATTTGAAACCAGAATACTTCGGTCTTTGAACAAGTTTGCAATATTTCCAAGGTTTCTTCTGGGAAAGGATAATCTGCAAGTTTGCTCCACTGATCATTGAGGATATCACGTGCATTGTCCTTTTTCGTTTCATTAACTTGTCTATATGCATCAAAAATATGATCAATCTTTGGGCATCTTTCATGAAATTTGGCATTGAAGGCGTTATTTTGATGAAAAACGAATCTCAGATCACGGAACGTGAATCGCTTCCGCATTTGTACGCATGCTTCAACAAGACTAGCACGACAGGTCTCTAGAAATGTCTTGTACATAGTGTTATCCCAAAATTCTTTATTTTCGCATATTGTTGTCTTTGTTTGCGTGCCCACGTATGTGTCAGCCAAATCTTTAAACTTTTGCTTATTCTGTGGATCGATACTTTCTAATGCTGTCTCCCTAATGTAATCTTCGTCCATGTACATAGACAATATTTCTAAATAGAGCTGTGCTGCTTTTCCAAGATGATCGGAGACGTTAACGTACTCGCCTTGCATCTCTGCGTTGAATTTGACCAATCTGGACAGTTTAGCCTCCACAAATTGATTATAAGCTTTGATTACGGGATTCTTCAGCAGGCCCAAAATATATCGAGGGTCTTTTTCTTTGCTGTATTCTCGGTTTGTCTTTCTTCCTTTCGTGATCACGACCTTTTGCGCCTGTAAATTCTGCTTGCACTCTTCCTCCATGAACAAAATCATTGCATCCCACCTGCTCAACAGTTCTCTCGTGCAATTGTAAAGGGATAAGAATCGGATATCGTAGTGTCTTTTTATTGTGATGGGCACGAGTCCAAGCTTTTCTTGCAAAACTTTCCATTTGTGACACCTTTTTTGATGCCTCACGTAGTTGTATATGAGCGATACGAGCTGGATACTTTCTTCTGGAATCTTTTTCAGAGCCCATTTTGCTACAAGATGTTCCTGATGGCAACTACATTTCACTATTTCAATGCTCGGGATTCTGTCCTTAAAAATTGTGGCCACTGAATTATGCTCACCCATCATAACAGCGCAAGTGTCGGACGTGAAGCTCAGGATATTCTCGAGAGGAATATCAGCGGCGGCGAAGGTTGCTAGTACCTCATCAGCGATATACTTTGCGTCTATCTTGCAATTTTCATCCCCTTGCCGAGCCGGTATGAGATCCCACAAAGAACTCACTACTTTTCCTTGCGAAAAATCGAAGTAACGCACCACGACACACATAGACCCAAATTCTGTTATATCAGTGGATTCATCAATGAGAACGTGGAATCCATTTTTCTTGAGAATTTCGATCAACCTCTCTTTCTGGCCTGGTGCTATCACTTCACTGATGATTCCAGCAATCTCTTTACGATCAATTTTAACCTTCTTCATCAACTCTGAGTCGTGAAATATGTCTTTCAAATACGTCATTTCTTTGTCACAGTATCGGAAAGCTGTATTACACTCGCAAGATATCGCAGCTAGCTTAATTTTTGCCTCAGCTACTTCTTGATCGAATGTGTCCGGGATTTTGCCCGATTTTTTCCCGTGCTTAATCGTTCTCAAATGTCTATTGAAGGAACTAGTATCCGCCGGATACGTTTCTTCACAGATGATACATAGTGCTTCAATCGCACGGCCTCCTTCAGTTCTGCCCACCGGCACGAAACAGTCATATTTCTCCATTTTTGACCATTCCTGCCTGAAGCATCTCTTACGAGTACTTCCAGTGGACGTTGCTGCTGATTTTGATATTGTACAGTCTTCTTCATGACTATCAATGTTTTCTTGGCTCGGATCACATTGATTCAGAGATACATCATCGTTGTTTGCTGGTGGCTGTTCTGGTCGCGGGTTTTCAGCAGCAGCGGGAATTTCCACGCTCTCTCCATTCGAGGCATGTAATATTGGGCTCGTATCACCCTCGACGCCCGTTTCATGATTATCCTCAATGATATCATTCACATTATGGAGACAATAAGTATGGTCAGATGTTTCGACCTGTATATCTCGATTAATTGGATCATTCTGTTTATGTTTAGATGATGTGGCGTGTTTTACCAAATTAGAGGGACGGGGGAGTTTCAAGGTTTGATTACAATATTTACAATAGGCAGAGACTCGATCTGCATCTCGTTGGATCCAAGCTCGAAATCGAAAGTCTCTCTCCCAAGCTATCCGATACGGCATAGCTGATCAATGAGATTCGAGAGCTAGTGCAACCTACGTAAGCGCGTTATCTTGTAACGACTATATTGGATACATCACCGTGAGATCACTACATTATTTACAGCCAATTGATCGTAACATACAACGAGTCCTACAATTGAAAAAATCCATACCTGTATCTGTCAATTTTATTATCCAAGTTTCACCGAAGATGATATTTTTTTCATGAGGGATCTGCCGATGCAATGCCACTTTTGATGACCTCAAATACTTTTGCAGCATTATGTGGTCAAATCAACGCAAGCGTATTCCTATGTTTTTGTTGAACTATCTCATGAAGTTTGTATGAAAATATAGAATCTGTGCAAAAATTCAGGCGGAATCTTTAACAGGCGTCTAAGTTGAAACGTTGGCGAAAGCTCCGAAATGAGATAAAAAGTGCGTAATTGGCTCCTAATGTTTTTGCTTCGCTCGCCATTCTGGCCCATCTCAATATTTTCCAAGTCTTTTATATGCATTTCAAAGCTTGTTCAATAATTTACAAAATGAACTAAGGTGCTTTACATTTGACCAGGCAGAGCTGAGCTTGGTTCTTGTATAAAATCATTTTTTATGAGTTTTCCGAGCGGGTATGCCTCATTTACCTCCATCGTTTATAAGAGCTCTATCTCCATAAGAGAATTTATACGACTTGACGCGCAAACTGCGTGTTTCGGGCCAAAAACTTTGTTCTTCACGAAAACCTTGTTGGACGTCGGCTTCGCCGGCAAAGCCGACGTCCAGGAAAGTTTTCGCGACAAACAAAGATTTTTGATACGAGACACATAATACCGTCAACTGGGGTAGTTTTGGGACAATTTCGACTTTTATTGTCATTGTTTTTCGTAAAGTTCGGGAAGGTTACGATGAAACCCACCTCAGCTAGTGAGGAATCGAAAGCCTGAGATCTTGGCTTTCGATTGGCGTAAGCTAGAGCTCGACTCGAGGATTCTATCCGAAGATACGGTCGTAGAAGCAAAACGCTTTTCACAAAACCTGGGGCGGGGTAACTTTGGGACACTCCAAGTTCAACTCATGTTACTCTTGTTCTGGAATAGAGAATCGACCCTCTCTTGTCATGAATTAAAAGTCGAAGGCGTTAGCTTTCAATTGCTTTTTGGAACGTCCCGATCGGATGTTTTCGCGCCGAGTAATGCTCATTTGGAGTTAATCAGCTATTCGAACCACTTTTCCGAGATTTAGCAGGAATTCGTATAGAAATTGAAAATTGGTCTAAATAACTAATTAATTCCAAATGAACATTACTCGGCGTGGAAACATCCGATCGGGACGTTGCAAAAAGCAATTGGCAGCTAATGTCTCCGACTTTTAATTCATTAACACAGAGAAGGCCGATTCTCAATTTCAGAACAAAAGTAACCATAGTTGAACTCGGAATGTCCCAAAGGTACCCCACCCAGGGTTTTGTAAAAAGTGTTCGGCTTCTATGACCGTATCTTCGAATATAATACTTGAATCGAGCTCTAGTTTACGCTAATTGGAAGCTAAGATTTCAAGCTTTCGATTGGCTATAAGCTGGGGTGGGTTTTATCGTAACCTCCCCGAGCTTCACGAAAAACAATGACAAAAGAAGTCGAAAGTGTTCCAAAGTTACCCCAGCTGACGGTATACTATTTTCACAAAATCAAGATGTTTCGGAGGAAGTCCGGAAAATTTTTTGATGGTGTCAGGGGTTGATACTTTGACCTTTAGAATCGAAAAATGTACGTCAAGAGAAATCTGAGACCAACCTTCTTTTGGCGCGTCGATTTCTCGTGGAGCTACTCGTAAGGTACATAAATAAGTCAAAATCAATTCGTAGTGCAAAATCAAGAGTGGTCCAAAGACTGAGCAGAAGGATCACGTTAACATTAGACATGGAATATTGATGAAGAAAAGAAAAAAATGTGTGGTAATCCATTTTCAACTGTCGGTTCTATAGTAATTATAAGTAATTCCGCGCTAAAGCGGACCATGGATTGCAAACATGTTTCAAACTCTCTTTCCGACATTTTTAATCGATTCTATGGTCCGAAGAATGAACTTTTCACTCCCTGTGGGATCGAAAAAGAATTTTTCGTTTCCGTCGGGAATATCTTTGTGATAGTGTTTTTAGGAAAAAATACCAATCATTTTTCAGTAAAATGGGTGGGGTTCCGACTTGAGGTAAGATACGACCACGCAACCAGTGGCATTCGAAAGGTCTATCAAAAATTTATCGAAATATGTTTCGAAAAAATGGTTTTGAGGCTACGGACGCCCGCTATGAGCAAAAAGGTGAAATACAGAAAAAAATCATTTCCTCAAAAACCTAATTTTATAAAAATCTGGAAATCCATATTTCGATGTAAAATTGAGTGTTCTCCCAGAAAAAAGTGGTCCTGATCTGTATTTTTTTGGGTTCTACGCTGTTTTTTTCACGTTTTATCTATAATCTCAGCCTTTTCGGATGAAAAATGAATTTTCCTGCGCATGCACAGGAATTTAGACTGCTGAAACCATTTTTTTTTAAAAGCCGAGGAAATTTCCTTCATAATGACCACCTGGCGAAGTCAATTCGATGTACTGGACCCAAAGTTAGAAGGTCTAAAAAATGATGACACTTCTACTCGAGTCACGATGCTGATGGGGAATTGTGCAAGATCTGCATTTACCCCTCTTGAGGATGCTCCATCATCAATGTGATGTAACTTTTGGCCAAGTGCATAAAATTGATTTTGACAAGTAGTCATTTTGAAGGAAATTTCCTTGGCTTTTCAATGACATTGGTTTCAGCAGTCTGAATTCCTGCGCATGCGCAGAAAAATTCATTTTACAACCGAAAAGGCTGAGAACATTGATGAAACGTAGAAAGACAGCATAGTACCCAAAAACACAGATCGGGACCACTTTTTTCTCGAAGAACACGCAATTTCACATCAAAATATCGTGAGGGATTTGTCAGGAATACAAGCCGGTCAAGATATAAGAAATGTATTGTACACATAAAATAACAACTGAAGATACAAAAGGTTAAAAGTACTACTCCAAGGGTGCGCGGGCACAGTCCGCCACGGCTACCCTGGTGAACGTCGCGAAGCGACCACGAGGACAGGGCCTCCCGCGCAGCACGAGCTGTCGCTAGCTCGGCTGCCTGCACGAATCTGTTCCGACGGCGCGGAGTTGCCGCACGCGAGTCGCGGCAACGACGAGCCGTCTGCTTACGCCCTCTATACACACGCATACATGCATACATTCCATACGTGATGGATGTGAGTATAAAATCGCTCACAATATGGATTTGAGTCGTTTCGGAGCATTTCGGCCAGAGGCGTCACCAGGGGGGTCTGGGAACAATCCCAAAAAAAATTTTTCCATCAATACTATGTTTAAAAGGTACAAAAAATTTTTTTTGGGATTTTTCCGAAGCCCTCCACGGGCCCTAGGGCCCACAGAAGGTCTATTTTAGGCCCTTTCTTGGCCTATCCCTGGAATATCATAGCTACGGCTAGACTCAATCTTTCTTCACGTACTTGGGTGCAATTTCTTTGTTAAGACTAGCACTTTTGAAAAAAAAAATAGTCCGGAATCAATCATCAGCCTAGTTACTTCTAGGAGCTATTTTCTGAGAGCAGATTTTAGCGAATGTTGGGCCTCCTTCAAAGCGATCTAGCTCCTACTAGACATGTGATAATCGACTTATGCAGGTAGGCATTTTGAAGGTCTTGAAAAAACCTACACGCACAGAATTTTTCGATAAAAATTACGGGCACAGTTAGGGTAATCGTGGGACGTCCAACATTTCAGCCTACTTATTGCGGATGCGTGTCGAGAAAAATTACCTATCTGTAAGGTAAATTTTATTTCACGTCAAAAATTGTATCGAATTTGGTGAAAAAGTGCGGTGAATTTGGGTAAATTTTGCGGGCACTTGTAGGGTAATTTTTACCGTACCAGAAAGAAAGAACTGGGCGCGCCGCGAGCCCGGAGCTCGGCATCTCACCTAACCTCACGAAAATTCGGTATAGAAGTATATTATTTGACTCGTTCTGATGAAGGTGCCTGAATTTTGATCCGAGGTCGAGGCATACAAAATAATAAAACCATTTGACTCTTGTTGAATCATCTTCATTTTTACTCGTGGTGACTTCAATATTAAACAGAGCGATATCACTGCTAAGTGGCATGACAGAAACCATCTCCTTGGTACAGGGAAAAATTACCCTACATGCCCGTAAAAACTGGCGCTCCTAGGTGGCGCGTCCCACGATTGCCGGCATGTAGGGTAATTTTTCTTTTACCAGTCTGGTAATTTTTTATCGAAAAATTCTGTGCGTGTACAATCTGACCACCTGCAGAAGTCGATTATCGTACTTTTCATAAGAGCTATAGCCGATACAAGTTAAGCAGTTTTGTAAAAACGCCAAATTTTGACCTCAATTTAAAAAAATCGTTTTTTTTCTTTCGACCTCAAACCTGTGCGAATATGTTTTTCGATACCAATACTATCAATCAGAACAATAATCTGGGTAGGCCATTCAATTCTCGATTTTATTCAGCCAATTTAAAATACTCTTTTTCGACTTTTTGCTTAAAATGCCAACACAGGCATGGCTCGCATATGCTTCCATCTGAGTTGTTGTGGACCAATCTGGGTGGAATTACTCCCCAAAGTACCCCCAAATATGTGTAAGAACTTCCGGAGGCGAGCCTCAGGCCAGAAGCGAGCTGAAGGTTCAATCCATTAGGTCCGAAATGGGCATAATTTCGTCTAATTTCGAGCAGGCGAGCGAGGGCTCGATTCCCCGTGTTTCTGCTCACAAACGAGACGAGTGGCTAAAATGGAGATTCAAACATGTTTTTCCGACCCAAAATGACCATCTCAACACAATCCCGGGGTCAATTCGTGCCTAGGATATCATCCAATCATCGCGCAAGCGCTCGGGCGCCAACTTCACGCCGTGTAATAATAAGGCTCTTAGGTCCCTTGTATCATAAATAACTATTTGGACCCCATAGAGAGTGAAAAGTTATTTTTTTGGACCATAGAATCGATTCAGAATAGTGGAAAAACAATCTGAGATATGTCTGTAATTCGTGGTCCGCTTTCGCGCGGAATTACTCATATTTGTCCAATTAAAAATTACATCTAACATTTTGAATCAAGTATCCTATCACCAATAACCCTCCCCACTGAATTAGTCTTAGAAAATTTGTCGAAAAAAGTGTTGTAAAAAGTTTTATAGGTCCAAGGAGGTATAGAAGTATCACCATTCGGGAACGATAAGAAACTTTCTTGTCGTTTCGAAATTTCTTGGGTGTGCTCGCGCAGATTTTTTGTGAATGCAGTTGAAAAATGCTCCTATCAAGATGACAAATAAACAAAATTGGTTCATTAAATGGAATATGAGTAATTCCGCGTGAAAGCGGACCACGAATTGCAGACATATTTCAGATTGTTTTTCCAATATTCTGCATCGATTCAATGGTCCAAAAAATGAACTTTTCTCTCTCTGTGGTGTCCAAAAAAAATTTTTTGTTTCCGTGGGGAATATCTTTGTGATAGTGTTTTTACGAAAAAATACCAATCTTTTTTCAGTAAAATGAATGTAGTTCCGACTTGAAGTAAGATACGACCACGCAAATAGTGGCATTCGAAAGGTCTTCCAAAAATCTATCGAAATATGTTTCGAGAAATTTTTTTTGAGGCTACGGACGCCCCCCATGAGCAAAAAGGTGACAAACAGAAAAAATCCAATTCCTCCAAAACTCAATTTTTCAAAAATCTAAAAATTCATATTTTGATGTAAAATTATGTGATGATCTTTCGGAAAAAAGTGGTCCCGAGCTGTGTTTTTGGGTTCTATGCCATTTTTTTACATTTTATCAATATTCTCAGCCTCTTCGGTTGAAAAATGACTCATTCCGCGCATGTGCAGAAATTTAGCCTGCTGAAACCAATTTCATTGAAAAGCCCAGGGAATTTCCTTCAAAATGTCCACTTGGCGAAGTCAGTTTCATGCACTTGGCCCAAAGTTACATCACATTAATGATGAAGCATCCTCAAGAGGGGTGAATGTAGATCTTGCACAAATTTCCCATTAGTGTCGTGACTCGAGTAGAGGTGTCATCATTCTTTAGACTTCCTAACTTTGGGCCCAGTACACTCGGGGACTCGCTGAACTGTCCAAGCTCGGCATCGCGCTGTCTCTCTCGCACTCATCGATCAAGGTAGGAAAAGAGTGAGACAGAAAGAGCGTGAGGTGAGTTCTTTCTGGACAGTTCAGGTGGTTCCCCAGTGTACATCGAATCGACTTTGCCAGGTGGTCATTATGAAGGAAATTTCCTCGGCTTTTCAAAAAAAATGGTTTCAGTAGTCTGAATTCCTGCGCATGCGCGAAAAAATTCATTTTTCAACCGAAAAGGCTGAGAATATTGATAAAACGTAAAAAAACAGCGTAGAACCCAAAAAACACAGATCGGGACCACCTTTTTCTGGAAGAACACTCAATTTTACATCGAAATATGAATTTTCAGATTTTCAAAAAGGTGGGTTTTGGAGGAATTGAATTTTTTCTGTTAATCGCCTTTTTGCTCATAAGGGGCGTCGTCCGTAGCCTCAAAAAATTTTTTTCGAAACTTATTTCGATAGATTTTTGGAAGACCTTTCGAATGCCACTGTTTACGTGGTCGTATCTTACCTCAACTCGGAACTACACCCATTTTACTGCAAATAGATTGGTATTTTTTCGTAAAAACAATATCACAAAGGTATTCTCCACGACAACAAAAAATTTTTTTTGGACCCCATAGAGAGTGGAAAGTTCATTTTTTGGACCATAAAATCGATTAAGAATAGTGGAAAAACAATCTGAAATATGTCTGCAATTCGTGGTCCGCTTTCGCGCGGAATTACTCATATAGATTATTTTCATCAGAATAGAATATCGGGCAAAGTTATCATAACATGTGTTCAATCCTTTTGTAACCGCTCAAATGGTTTTTTGTAGGTATAGTTATGACAATTCTAGTCTTTGTGCTATTAGCGTTGAGCTTCCGCTCGACAGCAAAATCACAGCTGTGACGCAAACATTCATGTCCACTTTGTAGACGGAGATGGGGATGTTCAGATCGTTACTTTTTACAAGAATTTTTGTTTGTCGAGAATGGTGAGACTGTCCGAATCATTTGCTCCTAGACAGGGGTTTGGATCGTGATATTTGTACAAATCGATTCGTATTCGATTTCAGTCGTCTGTGGACTGTCTCATTGATCAACCGGTCAACTCTGGTGATGACGATGAACGATAAAAGAGACTAGATGATCATTTCCCGTGGACTTCAATTGCGAAGATTCTTAGCGACCAAAAGAGATCAAAACAATGGACCGGCCTTGAGAAAGTGTATTAAGGCGATTCGATAGTTGCTGACTATTCCGGCTTACGAGTCGCTATCGAAATCCCTTTGCCTATAAGTTTTCAATGACGTCCCGGCAGAAGAAACGGAATGACCACAAGTATTAAGACATAACTGAAAAAGCCTGACTTCACATTCTTTGTTCCAATTTATTATTCACATGCATGACAATGTATAATGATTTTAGTTGGTGGGATGATTGACTGAGACTACTCGATTTTTCTTGAGAGCTCTTTCGAATTTTTTGTGACAAGTCATACGATTTACCGCAGATACACCGCGGTGTATCTGCGACATGACTGGATGAAATGATCTGAAATTTTGCACACACATAGTGAAAGAGTGCTGCTTCCATGTAGTGAAAGATTTGCAATGAATAACATTTCCAAAAAAATTAGATAAATCATACTATCGTTCGACGTTTTTACGGGTCTAGATGCCGTGATGCTCACCGCAAGTATGATTTTCGGCATGCGAGGAAGTTTTTCAGTTTTCAACTACAGCTGAACTCAAAGCGGGGGAGTTGTTCGGATGGCCTAAATTATATTTATTCTGAAGATTCAGATCGAATGATGTATTAGGAAAAAAGTTAGAGTACTTTTTGTATGTGAATATACTTGCGGATTCGCTGGCGGCTAACGAGCAGACGACGCTCCGCCTCGCGCCCCGTCAAACAAAAATCTCAATGAATCTCTTATAACTTTTTTCCTGTTGCATCATTCGATCTGAATCTTGAAAATTAATATAATTTAGACCCTTCCGCACAACTTTCTCGCTTTGACTTTTGCTGTAATTGAAAACTGAAAAACTTCCTCGCATGTCGAAAATCATACGTGCGGTGAGCATCACGGCATCGAGACCCGTGAAAACGTCGAAAAATAGTATGATTTTTCTAATTTTTTCAGACATGTTTTTCATTGCAAATCTCTCACTACATGGAAGCAGTACTTTTTAACTATGTGTGTGCAAAATTTCAGATCATTTCATCCAGTCATGTCGTAGTGGCGACATGATTTGTTTCAGTGTACGAATTGCTCGAGAAGTTTGTCATGAATCGCTTAGCTGACGAGGCACGGCTTGCCTTTTATTTCTCTGAGTGTATGATCCCGCGATGCGTTCTCGAATAAATATGGCGGCCTCATACTCAAGCAATATGAGCCTCCGACCTTTGCCCGCGATGCGTTCTCGAATAAATATGGCGGCCTCATACTCAAGCAATATGAGCCTCCGACCTTTGCCCGCGACGCGTTCTCGAATAAATGTGGCGGCGTCATGCTCAAGCAATATGAGCCATGGCGTAATAATTAGTGGTTTTTGACGCTTTCGACTGGTTTCCATAACTTGAGAATAGACGAAGACATCTATATCCGATACAAAATGACCTGGTAAACAAGTTGGAATGGGTTCCTAACGTTTGCCCGAACGTTTACTATGGTAACAATTGGTTTGTAATTTTCAGGAATTTTTTTAAGGGCCTAAATCAAAAGTTGTCATCACAAGAATACTTTCTTATTGATCGATATAGTTTGAAGGGTATACAAAAAAAACTTCAGAGCATTTCGTTGAGATGCGTTAGAATGCGAGCGTATAGGAGATACACCGGTTTTTAGCGTTTTTAGGAGAGTTTTTAGGGTTCCACACGAAAAAGGGGCAACTTTGGTACCTACAGATCTTTGCTTCTCTCATAGTTCGGTGTTAGAAAGTAGGAAAAAATACTTCCGGGGAGATACCGAACAAGGTCCACTTCACCCTGCTTAACCGCCTAGTCCCTTTAGTATACATTGATTAAGTCCTTCGACATCTTGAATTCCAAGAAACTTCTGAGATTAGTCACAGTATATGACAGAACTTACTCAAGTGTCATGCATTAACTTTTTCTGCCCAGAAATGTTTGTAATTTTAGACTGTACACAGTTTCTATGAACCTTCAGCCAATGGTCATTTTTGAAGAATTTCCTCGGATTCTAGAAAACTGATTCTAAGAGCTCAACTTCTTCTCAGGCTCTCAAGCTCATCTTCTCAGTGCAACACCTCTTTCCTCTTTTGAAATCCAAAAAATACAAAGGGAACCCTTACAAAAGTGAAACAATCATTTTGAAATAATTTTTTCTGCAAAGAACACACATTTCTACGTGAAATAAAGCAGTTCGGAAAAGTTGAATGAAGTGTTTGTTCGTGAGAAAAATTGAAAAATAATTTTCACGGAGTCACTCATTCACAAGTCTCACAATGAAAAACTGGCTACAATATTGACTCGAGAAGAAGAGACTGTTTCGAGATCATAACTTGTTACTGATTGAAACGGAAACATCTGAGAAGATTCAAAAAAGTATGTGTGTCTCTTAGTGACACATCTTATTTTGAACTTATTTGATTTAATACCAGGTTGACTTTTCCATTAACAAGTACCTGGAGTGTACCAGGTACTCCTGCAGAAGGTGCTCAGAGCTCCTGTGCGCAGGCCGGATTCCCTACAGTGGAGACGAGAAATCCATCTCCGACACTTCTTTTTTATTCAGGCGAAGTGTTCAGAGAGTAAATTTTACATCTCCACTGGACCTACAGTTTGAGGTGGGTTCGGAACCACCGAAAACACGGTAAAGGCTCTTGGAAAAATTTCCAGTGGTGCCGGCACCGGGGATCGAACCCATGACCTTTCGATTGAGAGGCAAGAGCTCTAACCACGCTGCCACCGCGGTTTGTATCTCAGTGATGAGATTTTATTTTACATCGTTATAGATGAGAGGAGAAGAAAAAGAACGAAGAATCAGAAGTGAAAATCTTTTGAGCCTTCTTGAGAGAAGAGTCTTGTCGAAAGTTTTGTTGAGAGTCTCGGGTTATTCTTTATTTTTCTACGCCAATAAGGTATGGAAGTTTTTTTTCATACCACCAACCCCATCGGAAAATAGTTGGGAACTGAACAGATTGATTCGATGCATACAATCTCACAACATCAATCAATCCGATGTCTTACAATCGATAGAACTCCAACGACGTTCGAATTTGACTCTTTTAATATTCTTCGTTCAGAAATTCAGTACTAGATCGTCAAGCTCGCAACCATCTCTAAGACTCTCGCATTCTGAATGTTACACTTTGCCAGTGATCGCTAGATCCTTCATTTTATTTTTCTCTCATTCTAGATTGCGACGACGATAAAATTTACTTGCCAATGCCACATTACTCGCGAATGGAGCCTTATATTTGAGTATGTATTTGCCTTCTTGGGAGTCATTATTCATGTTCTTCCCAACGCGTGGGGTGATTTAACACGTTCACTGCGAAAGCGAAATCGCAATTCCGGTCTAGATTGCGAGAAAGTACAAATGCGCGTTTGAGCAGTTACAGAAGCCAAACCTTTTGGAAAATCATCAGTTTGGCATCTATTTACAGTATTTCCATGAAATTAAGTGGGCCCCACCGGTGGGGCCCGTCGCACACAGAGTTTGCAGCCATCTTTCTGTGCGGTGGGCCCCACCGGTGGGGCCCATAAAATTTTCTATAACGCTGAGAATATCCATCAGGGTGATAAGGGGTACCAACCAAATCGTCGAAGTCGATGTTATCAGTCTCTGAAAAAGCTTGCTCTTCAATATCTCCACCAGGCATATAATAATCGTGACCATGGTTTTGCAGCGCTTGCAACTCACATGCATTGCCAAGCCTGATCTTCGGCCGCGGTTCATTGACGTACTTCAGATGTTTGCAGCACTTGAGATCAGATATTCAAATAGAGTAATCTCTTCTGTAGTTCGAATTCCAAGAGTTATAATGTATGATGGTGACAGGTACGATTTTCGATTTATGCTAAACTTTTCCTTCGCGTAAATTGACGATAACTCGAGTAAGATTCGACATTCTCCAACGTATTTCGACTCAATTTGTAGGTCTTGAAATGAGCTCTCAAACGAGCTAACACACGTTGAAAACCGCCGACCTCATAGGGGAAGATCTGATACTCATCGATTGGTCTCACTTGATTAACTAATAACTATGTAAAATACGGAGATCGAACAAAACCCATCAAAATCAAGTCCGATACCGAAACTGCTGTGTACGGATTTTCATTACAACATAAACAACGAGAAATAATCACGACATGAGCCATTGGATTTGTCTCCGCTGTGTAGTGGAGACTTGATTGATTTACTGTTATACTATATCATGTATCGACCTCTCTTAATTAGCTGAATTGAAGCAAAGAGGACACACCAAGACTACATACTTTAGAGATACAAATTATAAAGATTAATTACACTGGACAACAAAATTCCGGGTCAGGAATAGTGCATTGACCGGACGAAGATTTTCTTGTGTATATTTTGACGTAGAAACCGAATCCGTAATCAGGTCCGCTCCTACACGTCAGGAATTTTTTTAAAACGCAGGTAACTGATTTTCAGAAAAACGTGATTTTTTGTGTTTTTCGCTAATATTTTCCAGATTGATGGCTTTGATGCTGCATTCTTGTTAGTGGGCCAGGAGCGAACCGGTACTATGATTTTCTGAGTATTTTGACCTGTTGAACACGATGGAAGTATTTTCAAAAGCCTAGGACCCATTGAAAATGAGTAACAAGCTCATTTCTCGAATTGCCACCGTGAAAATTTAACCAATTTTGCAATAAATCTCAAAATGCTCACAGAATTGACCCACAACGTCCATTTTGAGCTCACGAGGTCGCATTATCTACGTTTTTATATACACAATAAGGGAAAGTCATTTGCAAGAGCCCAAAAGAGGATGGGCCGAGTATAGATGTGTAATTCCAAAAAAAGCGGTTTTAGCATTTTTCAAGTGATCTCAAGTTCGCCCGTGATAGGTCAAACTTGAAGTCTGTCGGCCCAAGGTGTTTCTAGAACTATACAAATGGTACACTTCAATGAATTCAAGATGGCTAAATTACTTAATTTGATTGCCGTCGAATAAGAACCATTGGAGTGCTCACATAAGGTCGGAAATGTTGAAAAACAATATGAACGTGGTTGATCGAATTTCAATGATATATCCAGGGTTCTTTGATATTGCCACATTATATGCCGCCAGAACTTTAGATATCTGATAGCGGTAATGGAAGGAGACTATTCAAGTGGTTTAAGTGGCCCGCAGATATAAATACTTGACATTGGACTCATTAGGAGTGAGCTTCAGTTCATCTAAAAAATTGGTCAAAACGCCTTTGCCGGAATAATAAACGTATACTCGGCCCATATATTTTCAGGCTATTGCAAATATTTTTCTCCCATTGTGTATGTACAAATGAAGGGAATGCGACTTCGTGAGCTCAAAAAAGATGTTTCTGGGCAATTCTGTGAGGGTTTTGAGATTTATTGCGAAATAGGTTAAATTTTGCAATAATCCCTACCACTATGAAATGAACCGTACAAAATTGAAAATTCCAATCCAGAGCTCATCGCGATTGTAATAACGTACGTGTGCGTTAGGAGTATCAAATAGCGCCATGCAATGAATATTGGACCTTCGGTGATTTTTGTTGAACTCGAAGCAGATGGACTGGAATTCTTCGATTGATATGTTCAGATTTTGTTTCCAAGATTCAAATATTACAGTATGGAAGGTCTGACAATGAAAATTTTTCCCAAGTGCGAAAGTGTGTTACAGACTTCTTACGTTTTGTAATATTGTAAGACACTCCGGTCACGTCACATGGAACAAATCCTAAGAAATAACTCGGAGTGTTGCTAAAAAATACAAAATGATCCAAACTAAATTCATCAAATACCAACAATACCAAAGACGTAGAATTTTCAAACCTGAAACTACTTTTTAATGGCATCATAATTATTGAGCGGTATGTGTATGTAAATTAATCCCTCATAACACACTCAGTGAAATGGGTCCACATCTCGCTGCTGGAAAAATGGTGATGCAGGTGGGAATAACGGATAGCCATTTGGACGTAGGTATACATAAAAAGAGTTACGTGTGTGTGTGTGTGTGTGTGTGTGTGTGTGTGTGTGTGAGTGTGTTTGTGTATGTAATATGAGGTATTATATATGGTATACGCGCTGAAAACAGCATAGAGATATAAGTCTCTATGGAAAATAACTGGGGAGAGATTGCAGCTGTTAGGTGGGCCAATTTACCATTTAATTTGAGCTGATTCTTTGGAGGTAATCAGATGAGGAGGCGATGCCATGTGCAGTGCAATACAACAACTTTTTGTTGAACTCACCCTTTGTTTCATCAGATAGACTTCACACCACCTCTTTTGTGATGAAAATGGTACCTATGCAGACAAGGATATTGTCCTGATATTCTCTTTGTATCCTTATACAAGCAGTTAGAATGAATACTTCTTATTATCAGATGAATGCAGTTCCAAGCTAGAGGTATGAACATTAAAAGGTAAAATTATAAGACTATAGTTTACAAGTCGATACAACCATTTTTTGTCGAACTCACCTTTTGCTCCGTTAGAAATACTCCACACCAACTCTTTTGTGATCAATATCAACCAAGGCAGACAATGATATTCTCCTGATGTTCTCTTAGTATCCTTGTACAAGCAATTACTATGAATACAGTACCGAGCTGGAAAAATGAACATTCAAAAACATGGTAAAGTGATAAGACGATAGTTTACAAGTCAATCAGTTTTTGTCGAACTTACTATTTGCTTCACCAGAAATACTTCACAGCACCTCTTTCAAGATAAATACTTATTGTGCCTAAGCAGACAAGCCAATTCTCACAATGATCTCTTTGTATCCTCATAAGCAGTGCTTGTACATATTTTTGTGATCAGTTGAGTGTATTTCCAAGCTAGAAAAATAAACATGAAATACCATGATGAAGTAATGTGACTTTATCCTTTACTTAATGCTGAAATTGCCATTAAGCCATGGATTTGAACACTAATATTAGGGGATAGCAAAAATAATATTTTGACAAGACGTCATTATTCAATCTAAGTAAATCTAAGTAACCTGCATTAATGATTCAATTTAAAAGTAATTGCTCAGGAACTCCATTAGTTTGTATTATATTCACGAGGTCAGAGATGAAGGAGAGGAGGGTCCAAATTCTGTCTGACATTATCATGGTTTTGACCATGAGATATTAGAAATGTCAATCATATGGAGAGCGGAATGGAATTCAAGCGATACAGCAGTATACCGAATCAGGTTTGAGTATTTCCAACTGGAATTTTCCTTGGAATCAGTCATATATTCATTTTTCTAGCAAGTACAAAGTTCGAATAAGCTGTTCAGAATTACTAGCCGTTGAGAACTGCTAAGTTGATCAAACAAATTAGAATCTTTCCAAGTTTTGCTTAGTATAAGAACACTGATATTATTCCAGTATAAAATGGCATGAGATCATGAACCATTTCCTTCAAGCAGTTTTGATTGGAACAAGTGCATGTCTTGACTTATTGGAGCCAGCTCATTATTTTATTCCATTTTCTGATAACACAGAAGGCAATTGCCATGCTTTCCTTGTTTGCTAGGGCATTTGGCACTAAAAGACCCAAAACAGTAGTACAAAGTACTTGGACTAATCTTGATCCGGAAAATATAAGTGTATGCTTGTTGAGTGTAGGAACGTACTCGACTTGAAGCACATGAAATCAATCTTTGATTGGCTTAGGGATTGTGGGAGAAAGGCACACACAGCGAGAGCTCGATCAATGTTGATCAGTTGAAATAACTCTGCATGATTGAAGGATAACTTACTTGGTTGGCTACTTAGCTGTATTGTTGACATCCAGGGTATTGAAAATTCTAACTGCCTGTGGGCGAGTAGGAGAAGGGAAGAAAATGATTTTCTCATTCAAAGTATTATTCTCAGATTGCTATCTGCTCCAAAAATTCGTCAGTGCTCCTGGACGTAAAAATAAATGAATTTCTGTACCGGCTTGCAGGTTGCAATTGTTTTCCCTATTGAAGTTCGTCTGCTAAACGCGGGCTTTGGCTGATTTTTGAATTTTGTGAATTGCATGCACCTCCGATATATTTTCACAAAGAATCTGAAAAAAACTCAGCTTCTGCTGAAATTCGGTGAATTGATTCCTTTCAAGCATTCTCTCGAGCTTCTGCACACCTATATATAATTGCCTTTATACAAGAATATCATTTTTGAGAGCAAATGATGTTGGTTCAGATAGAAGACGTCATCAATAATCCTATACATATCCAATGCGGAATCTTCACTGAGACTCATAGCTCGAATATAATGTTAGTGCATATACATTTAGTTTACATACAATGTACAGAAAAGAAAACATGAAATTGACAGAAAATTTATGTGTTGTTTTACACATTATTCATTGGAAAATCATGAGAGAAGCTTTGCTCTAGTGGAATTTAGTACTGGAATTGAGTATAACATTATAGGATGAAGATGATAATATGCAATGGCGAGCATTGATGAAACTAATTCATCATTAGTGTTGAGAGTTTGAAATGAGGGAGGACAAAATCTTGATGTGCTTTCTAATTGAATCCCATTTTTGAAACTTGTTACAATCAGACAATCACATGGGGCTAGCACCGAAATTTCATTTAGATTTGGCTTAGCAATATTTGGATGACATATTCCTGCATCGGTACTCTATGTTATTTAATAACCGGGTGGATATTCTGTAGTACAGAGAGTGGAGGTACGGAAATGATGGAATGCATATGGATCACAACCATTGAGCGACTACTATTTATTCATCACAAAGCTTGAGGGCTTCAGAAATACTGTATATCTCAGTTTGTAAGAATGCATGAGACATACGATGTATACTAGTTGATGGGCATTCTGATTTTCATGAGGTAGAGTGCAGAGCTCAAGAGACAATGCTTGCGTCATATCTCACTAATTCTTTATTTGGGTGAAACCATATTCCACCAGAAAACCACCAACAGCACTCAATTCAATATTGATAGTTGCTACATCAGTATCAGAAAATGTTGAATCTTTTGACTCTGGGTTAATTTTTCACAAAATCCACATGAATGAAGATGGCTTGACCATTGTTTGTGGATACTTGTATGGTCTGGAAGCTTGAAGACGTAGAGGAAACCGTAGACAGTTTTTTCCTCTTATTTGTGTCTGAGTCTGAAAAATTAGGTAGAAAGATGTAGTACCATTCATAATCGGTAAGTTTAATTCACAAGTAATGGTACATTCTTCATTAACTTTCAACAGAAAGAAGTGGTACTAAGAATGAATGAAAGTGAGAGCAAAAGATTTAGTGGATAGTAGAACACAGAAAAAATGAACCAGGCACAGATACACCATTTTCAGGATTTTGCATTCTTATCCAAGTGATAGATCTTATACTTATAACAAAACCTTTGAGAATCGAACTTCTGGAGGGATTCGAGTAATTTTTTACAGATGTAGGTATTCTGTAAGATAGATACTCACTGCTTCAATGAATTTCATAAGATACTTTGTCTCAAATCGAGTAAATGAAGATTCTGTTGTTCTGATTCGAGGAGAGTGCACTCCATCAATTATTTTCTGAACTTCAATGACCTATAAACATCCACAGCACATGGAGATTCATCTCGAAATAAGTTGTTGCGATTCAATCAGGTTGAACATCATATGTTGGAGTACAAGAACCACTGGCAAGATCATTCTCAAAAGGTGAAACTCTGGCAGGATGGCAATTCCTACGAGGTGAACTGCTTGTTCAATGCGCTGATTGTAAAATGAGTCTCATTCAGAGTACAATAAGGGGCGAAGCAGAAATAACCATATGTGTTATGAGGCACAATTGCATTTGCCAACACCTATGAAAATATTTGTAGAAGTTATTTGGAGAACAAAATTTTGCAATGAATTTCAAACTCACCAGTCGATAGTGAATGTGATCCATCTAATACGATCAAGGTACAAAGACTTGGGCTGGGTATTGAAACCCATAATCATCAGTTTCCAGTCCTCTGGATAAATCAAGAGTTTGCTCGATACTGTAGGCCATTGAGATGATACTAAAGATGTAACAAAAATTAGATTGAAATTTGCAGAAGTTACTTTTAGTACTCAGTACTATTAAAAGTTAAAGCTACTTTTAGTACTCATTGCAGTGATTGTAGGATAGAGAAAAAATGTTTCACACAGAAATGCATTACCTGTTTCAATCAACTCAGTGACATACATGCTTGGATTATTTCTTTTGTGAGCTAAACATTGGAGCTTTATCTATGGCAACAATTGGGCGTCCTTTGCATGGATCTGCTGAGTTGACATTACTGGAGACAAAATAGATAAGGAAAAACATGCAGCCTGAGTAACCCTCGAGAATTTATATCTGGTTCTCTTGTCTTGCACCTACACTACGAAGCAACAGAGGAAAGTGATGTACTATATGGATATTCCTGATAAGAATAGCAATTCATATCTGGTTCATCTTCAAGTTCAATTGCCTCAATCAATACCTGTAAATAAATAAGTTGATGTTAGCAAACTAAGAATTAGCTCTGTAAAAGTACCAGAATTAAGTGATTAGCATAGGAAATTTTGAAAAATATACTACTGAGGTTTTGATTAGGCAGATTATCAGAGGAAACAACAACACACTAATAGATTGATGCACTACAGAGACCATGTTTCAGTGATGAATTAATAGACTCCACGCCCATAGCTGTACTCTGACCACATCGTACCTTTTTCATTATCACCCAAAGATGGATAATTCAAAAGCTTCAAAACTTATATGTTCCACCAGAGTAACTGTAAGGTAGCAAAATACGTAAAATCAGTAAAGGTGACGGAATTTTGATGATGGGCTAGCTTTTTTGACCATAAGAACTGCATTGGTTGTTCATGTAATTATAGAACAACAAATAGATTAAAAAGAGGAACAAACAACACAAAATCAGCTAGAGGAGTTCATGAACCAAGAAGCAAAAACTATACACTTTGGATCATTGGTGATTGTTCAATAACACGACAAGATATTTCTGTAATGAATCGCTGGCTCGACTGCTAGACTACACATCAATTACTACATTATTAGACTGAAAAACAATCATTAAGAAGCTGTAAAATTGAACAGCTCTATTTACAAGATTCTTGAATTGTTTTCATGATTTAAAAGATTTTACCCCGACTCAGGGTATTTTCAAAGAATAGAGACAGGAATTCTAAAAAAAATTCATGGGGGCTGAAGCGAGCCATCTCAAATTCAAAATAGAATTTCAACTTACTTCTTGACAAGAGGAAATTGATGGCATCATCGACACAATCAACAATTTTGTGAGGAAAATTTTTGAGGTTATTCCTCCAGTCCATTATTTAGTGTTGCCAAAATCGTCGAAAGTCGAAATCCATGGCAGCCGAGGAATAACTTTCATTCAGGGAAAATTTTGGCTATTTTTTTATAATTCACTTATTGCACTCGGAATTTTGACCCGATACGGTAATAGCTAGAGATTGAGAACCTCTGCTGACGAGCTGACGACCAAATTATCTGGTTTTGTCGTCTGCTCACGCGAGATGAAAGATTCGCGGGTTTGCGCTCTGACGTTGGCGAGTTTCAACGCGAAGCGCGGTCTGAAGTTGTCATGTTTCAGTCGTGAAACCTCCGGCGCCCCACTCTGGCGACTAGGTTCTTGACAGGTCATGCATGTACCGCAGTATTTGTTATTATCGCAGCGATCTTACTTTTTGATCCAAGATGTAGTATCTTATTCCTCGCAGTATCGATTTGCCATAGCCACAGGACTCTCACATGAGTTGAGTAGGAATAAAGTGAGAGAGGTTAGGAAGAAAGGTCACCACAACATTACAATGTAAGGTCACATTCACAACTGGCCTTTATAAATATGCCACAACAAACGGCACTCGGTACTATGTACTTTTCACAATTCACGCCCACAAACAAATCGCCTGCTTCGAGTTTGCTTATTTTCCTAAGTAAGATCTCTAGTTGACAGCTAATATATCTTAATTCAACGATATATCATGTGACAATGCAAGATGTAAGCGAACGAATTCGTATTTTCATCGCGATGTACACACACAAATTCTACCGTTAATCTTACCGATTTCTCTAGAATATAAGTTACTTTTCAAAAGACATTTTTTTTATATTCTTGCAGTTGAAAAGTAAGTAGTATATATATATTCTGCTCGGTATACCTTCATCGAAGGTGAAATGATCATTCCTAGATAAATAGGTGAGTACTTCATTATTCAAGCTATATATATATGTTGTAGGCGTTTCTAGACGGAAGCGAAGTAGGATATATAAGCGGAGTCGTTGATTTGGTCAGGCGATATATTATATATAGGGTGTAATGATCGAGATGGATTCTTTGAGATTTGATGGATTCTATAACGGATGAGCTCGTTTTGTGCTGATGGATGTGGTAGATTAAATTGATGAGAATCTCATCCCTGATCCGTGCTCTAAATCACCTATCCACCATCCTGCATCTTGATTCCGAAAGTAGATCGATATGGATGGAGAAGCGATTTCTTATGGTTTAACAGCTACCAATAAACTGATACATCGATTTGATTACATCAGTTCGATTAGTTTTTAAGTAGGTTGCTCACAGATCATCGTTTCCTGGATCATTTGAACTAACTTCCTGCTACAAACTGATTCGTCCTAAAATTGAAGTGTTATACCTTTTTACTCTCGTCCTTTTTCAATTTATTGAAGTACATTATCCGCTTTCCAGCTATGTTCCTTTTTTTTTTATTGAAATCTCAGATTATAAATTAACATTATTTTAACCTGAAGAAGGCTGTGAGTAGATATTTGGAACGTTGTTGGATTTTCAAATACTTGGAATAAAATATACGTAGTCCACAGATAGCATTCAATTCAAACTTCGACTAAATATTAAGTTCGAAATTCGACGACTCTCCATAACCGTAGAAGCATCTTCAGCTTAGCAATCAACATTTTTTGATACGCCATGATTAGATTACACAGCCATACGAAAAAGAAAAAAAATTTCGGATCTGATGGTCTCACTATGTTTTCTTTAGGTTTTGGGGTCGCTGAATCCGAATCCGGGGTCAGTTTTGGTTTAATATGTCAGGATTTTGACATAACCTCAAAAGGATGTGGCAGTTAAAGTATGATACCTATAAGTTTTTGGGGTCGCTGAATCAAAATTTGAGGTTAGTTCAGCTGTAATATGTCGCAATTCTGACATAACCTCAAAAAAAACCTTTCTTCTAGATTTTTCGAAGAATTCGGGTCTATAAACTTTTCTGAGCTTCTCATAGGTTTTTGGAGGCGCTGAATCCAAATCCAGGATTAGCCTTGCTCGCATATGTCACAATTATGACATTACCTTAAAAAACCGATAGATGCAAGATTTGTTGGTTCGAGCATCCAGGTATTTGTGAGTTTGATCATCTGCAGAGGTTCTCGGATCCATCCCGCCCATTACATGATTTCTGGTTCAAGCGTCGTATTTATGTCTAAGTTTTGACACATTAGACTGAAACCAATCCTGGATTCGAATCCAGCGACTCCAAGAACCTGTAAGAAGCTTAGAAAGATTTCCAGACTTAAATTCTCCGAGATATCGAGAAGAATCATAGTATTTCTTTTGGGATTATGTCAGAATTGTGACATATGCGAGCAAGGCCGATCCCGGATTTGGATTCAGCGCCCAAAAAACCTATGAGAAGCTTATAAAAGTTTCTAGACCCAAATTCTTCGGAGAATCTGGAAGATAATGTTTTTTTGAGGTTATGTCAGAATTGTGACATACTATAGCTAAACTAACCTCAAATTTGGATTCAGCGACCCCAAAAACCTGTGGGTATCATACTTCAACTGCCACAAATTCTCCGAGTCTCGCTCCGAGTATTACCCGAAAATCATGGTTTTTTGAGGTTATGTCAGAATCCTGACGCGCTAGAGCAAAACTGATCCCGGATTCGGATTCAGCGACCCCTGCGGAAACCTATAGTAAACATAGTGAGACCATCAGATCCGAAATTTTTTTTTGTGTGGCTGTGATCTGCAAGAAAGGCTCATTCCAAGATGTTGAATGTTAATATTTTAAAGGTTGTCTCTCGGGTTGTCTCATATGCTTGGATCTGACGAGCCACCACTATCTTTTAGGGTTTGGATCAAGTCAGAATCAAAACGAGTACAAGTGACTCAATAAAAAGCAAACCCTCCAGAGTTTTCGTCTTGAAAAATGGTTCGAAAAAACCTTGCTCAAAAGAGACTATAATTAAGGGCGAAATACATCGGGAATTATCTATAGAGTATAAATTCAAGAAATTTCGAAAAAAGAACATTCACAAATCTCTTGTACAAACGATTTGCGATGTCATGCTATTATGGGTTTCTAATCAGTCAAAAATCTCCATGAAAGAATATTCATATAAGGCTTCGCATTTTAAAGATTCAGTTTTGAATTCCTTTAGCAATTTGCAACCAAGATGAAATAGATGAACACGCGAATTCTCCTCACAGTTCCATCTCAATAGAAAAAGAGGTAATAGTGTACAATAAATATAACCTGATGTAAGACTTGCACAATCATTGTCAGATATCTCAAGTCACAAGTCTCTCAATACACATAGACTCGCAATGCGACTGCCGCCAAGATTCAAAAGACTATTATCAGCCATTAGAGTAACTCGCATCGGTACGCATTTTTCTCTCTCATTATCGAGATACAATCAGAACTGCGCTTTCGATCATTCAAAGGCTCCAGTAGCAGCAGCACCTGCAAGAAGTACATTAACATTTATTATACATAGAACCAAATTCAGAGTTGGCTATGCGCTTATAATATCGCCGTTAGCTACTATACCACATTGCAAGCACCAAATACACAAATGCGATTGCTACCATCGTCCTCTATCCTCTTCTATATATACATGAACCATTCTACCATTCAAAAGTACAAGTTCAATTTTTCTATGAGCGTATAGGTTGCTTATTATACCTTCAGGCCAATCGGTGCATTGCGTATACATTGTCTAGCTCTTCATGTGGGTGATTCCGCCGAAAGAAGGAATTTTTTGGGGCTAAAATCGTCGTGGGGAGTGACTTGAGTCAAAAAATTATTTTGGACCCAGACGAGTTTCGGCTTATTGCAGATGATTCCCACTCACTTGGGCACCAAAAAAAAAAAAAAGAAAATTCTGAATCTACGTATCTCAAGATTGAACCCAAAGGAAGGTATGCCAAGTTTAAAGGGTCGCAACCCGGGACCGAATCATAGAGATACAACCTCTATGGACGGAAAGGACATTTCGCCTCTAAAATTATTCCCACGGCTCGACAATTAATCATAGATTCTTTTCCACATAGATTTGATCTCATGCAACCAAATAAAACAAAGAATTGTGTTTTACAAAGCGATATAGCGCCCCAAGAAGGAGTAGAACACGGAGACGAAATTGACCGAAAATTTTGTACGTCATTTGGAAAACACGTTTATATATATGGTGCTCTTGGGTGCAGATTCGAGTTTTTGGCTACTCCCTGGTAGAAATTTACTTCGGTGTAACACTTTAATAGACATAAAATGGCTCTTTTAAGCCAATTTAGGCTGAAAATGGCCATTTCATGGCTAATAATGTGTTACATTAGGATGAATTTCTACCAGGGCTGTCGCATATGGATTAGGTGTATTTGGGTATCTAGATGACAATTTCATTGGTTGGAAAGGCTTAATGGACAATTGGGCTCTTTGCCGAGCTAATTAGTGTTGTGTATAAGCAGTTTTGGTACAAAGCCGTCGTCAAAATGTCTGATGGCTTTGCGCGAGCTGAGGATTCAATTTGGATTCGCAAAGTGGTGGATTATGGTGTTTGGAGTATTACAAATTGAAGTGCATGTCTACACATGGGGGTTTTTGACTCTGCATATGCATCGTGATCAATTCAAAAGTCGAAGTTGGGTTGGCTACAGGGGACAGAATTGACATTTCGACCCTTTATGAAGCACTACAAATTACGGGGACGTCAGAATCGACTCAAAATGTATCAACATAGTTGCGCACCAATAGAATACACCCCAGAAATTGTCATAATGCACATTCAAATCCTTGGGAACTTGGAACACGGAAAGACCCACTTTCGGCGGAATCACTCATATACCAAATGAAAAAGCTGATAATGCGAAATATTTGCGCGTGCATTGGAAAGGAATATTAAAATATTCCCATCCATCTTTCTAACTTGTTTTTTCCAACTATCTACTTCAACTAATTTAGTTCATCAAAAAATGTTGAGACTCAACTCTCGATCAACCCTATCGGAACGTTTAAAACATTCTATTTATTTGAGCTATAAGTTTAGAAGTAGCGAGTATGATTATCAATTTGTCAAAATACGAATAATGGCGGATTTCTCTTCGAAAGCGGTTGAGCGACAATAAGTTTCAATGGCGGAATATGGTCCCGGGTGTGTCGCATTTGTCGCGTTGATATACGGAGGCCTTTTTACGCTGTTGTTACCTTGAAATAATGTTTGGGGGGAAAAAGAGAATAAAGACGACAATCGGGCAGCTGTCGTACGCCTCATTGTTGTTAGCCACTTGGATTTTAGGATTGAGTGCGGAGGTGAGCATGCGCACTTATTGTGTGTGAGTATATGTATAAGTGAGGTTATAGCTTGGGCCTTTATATACCAGAGATCCGCGCCCCCGATTATGTCGACCATCAGATAACATCTCATCTGCATCGGTTACTGGCTGACTGAAGCTGTAATATATAATGGCTGAATCAACGGCAGTTCTTCATAATTGTGGGCCTCGTTCTCAAATATGTTTAATATGGAGTGTGGGAGTATCAGTGCCTTATAACGTATGTGAATGTATCTGGATTACTTATGAACTTGAGGAAATTAAATCTTTGGACAATTTCAAGGATGAGATCAATTTTTGCCTGATTTCAAATGAGTGGATAAAGGTTTTTAAAAGTCACTTCATGCATTGTCTTGATAAATAGTGCTTGATTCCAAAGCGATTGGAAGATGGAAGGTGGAAGATCAATGGATAGATCGTGTCGAGGATGATGAGTTGTTTCAGGGGTGGATTATAGGGCACATCTACATGTAGTTACGCTTTATTCTATTCTGCCTGGGGGGTTATAAAGATGGAGTTGAACTGATACCAATAGATCCTACTGTTACGCGCTGTTATCTCTTTCGTTGATGAAGAATCGGTACTATCTAAATCGCTTCGTGATGTCAAATCATGTCCCAAACAATAGTAATGTTGCCAACCCCGTTGCCAACTAGAGAGCTATATTATCGAATGAATTTGTTAGTTACATTGGATTGATCGTTTCACATGGCAGAAATATTGATCGATCCTCATAACTATATGTGATTGAACTTTTTCTCTGCAAATCTCAAATTATGCAATTTTGAGTTGTTCTGCAGCTTTGATGTCAATATTTTTTAAAATTTAACAAGGTATTCATCCAGCAATCCAGAATTATTTATTGGATGCAAAGGGGGCTTGTTTAAAAGACGTCCGTACGATTTTCAAGTTTTTCGGGCCCCTCTCTCCCCCCTTGTGACGCCTTGTCACGTTCGAGTGGAGCCCCCCCCCCCTAAAAAGATGTCACACATGTCATGACCCCCCCCCCCCTTGTTGACCAAAATTCCATCCGAGTCATTTCTCGATAATGAGATGATCGTAAAGGACAGACCTATCAAAAACATGATTTAAATGATGAAATTCACATTTCATGTCCATTGTTATTCAACCCGCGATGATATTGGAAATTGATCAAGAACGTCAAAAACTGACAAGAATTCATAATTGGCATAACTCGCTGAGGACGTCACAGTGAGCCAGTAGCCTCCGTCCTCTCCCGAGTCCGAAAGTTTCACATTTTGTCATACCCCTCCCACCCCCTCAGTGTAGGGTTTCCGCTCATTAAAAAAATTTACTGAATTATTAAATTACTAAAATTTGCGTGACAGCGCATGCGCTGGGTCCAGCAGAATCGAAAAGCTTGGTTCACACGATCACATTTACGCGCGCTTTTTAAAACTCGAATTCCTGAAATAAGGAAGAATTTGAAAGAGAATCGGGAAATTCTGATAATTGTACGTTGACATCGAAGACACTTATTATTTATATCCCCGGCCTCTTTTTTACGGCGAACCAAATAGTTTGTCGTGAAAAAGGGACTAAAAGTTTTGTGAGACATTGAATAAACCTTCATTGAACGCCACGTTGAATTTGTAGTCCTTGTTTTCAGAACAAAACTAACTCATTGCTCCCCACTCTGCGATCAAAAGCACATTGAAGATATTAAAGACCAATCTCTTCAATATCTCTGTATAATTATTAAATTTTTACCATTTTCTCTCAAATTTTCCCTCATTTCAGGAATTCGAGTTTTAAAAAGTGCGCGTAAATGTGATTGTGTGAACCAAGCTTTTTAATCCTGCCAAATCCAGCGCATGCGCTCAAGCACGTTTTTTAATAATTTACTAATTTAGTGAAATCCTCACAACTGCGAAAAACCGCCCCAGGTGCGGATGTTTTTTGTGCGAGCTCCCAAATGAGAGACCACTCAATGTGCATGAATGTGATCTAATAGATTTGCCAATTATGGTGGTCCATAAAAATTGTTCATTCTGTCGATGAACACTACCTCGAACATTACAATTCTAAGTGTATTTTCGGAGTTAGGGGCTGAGATTCAAAATATTCTTGAAAAATATCAATAAGTTTTATGCTCGGGGTAAGACCACTCCACCAAAAAAAAAAAAAAAAGGTAAAAGAAAGAAATTTCACAAGTGAGCGATACACTTAACGTCAAATCAATCAATTCGCGAACGAATAGTTTCCAAGAACGTGTGAGTAACCTCGAGTAGAGTACATCTTCACCTACATCATAAGGTTGTATCTCACATCATGTATACAAAAGACGCGTGCCCTGTAATGCATCTCATCCTTCAAGGAAAGAAATTATTTTCTAAGATCGGCTCTTGTGCCCTTCATGGAGTTTATAGCAGGCGCCATCGTCAGACTCGGTCTAGCTGAGATCCCAATATACCTACTATTATTAGATACGTGAATTTCGATACGGGTCCCCTCGAAACCGAGACGACTTTTGCCTATATAAGAAACCCACACAATATGGATCCGGAAGAGATCTTCCTCAGATCTAGGACTTATCAATCTTCACCAGATGGTGACCGGTGATCCGACGCATTCGATCGTGTTATCGTTGCGTCATCTATGAAGCAGATTTGGAGGTTATATATCTAATGACTTGGTTTGACACCAGGAATCTCTCCAGGAATCTAATGGGTATTTTGAAGAGTTTTTGTGTTTTGAAACTATAGAAGCGCGGATACCGTTATAGATTATATTGGACTATAAAAAGGATCAATAAGGCTTGACATGTGTTGTTGAGTAAAATTTTTGCAATCACGCATACATATAAGGTGGACGAAATTTTCTCGGAAATGTTGTTATTCCATTTATTGGAAGTTCTTGTCATAGTATTTTGTGGGTTATTTATGTAATGTAAAATAAAAAAATGACGACAGTGAAAAATGTTGAGACACCTGAAGTCATATGTATATGCACCTCGGTATGCACAGAGCTTACATTCAAATAGTCAGAAAAATGTACTATTCAGAATCTCCAATAGTTATAACTGGTCAAAAAGTCAGATTATGTATGGGGAGGGGGGTAGGAATTGCATCAACACTGTGCAAAGCATCGTTGACCGAACAATAATTTGATGATTGCTAGCTGTGAACTGCACGTCCAGGATTTGGAAAGAATTGAAGCCATTTTCACGAGCATTTTCAATTGCAAATTACCTCGCAAATTACAATTCCTGCATCAATGAACATTGTACAACAACTTTGAGAAGCTGAGGAAATTTGTGAGAAATCTCTTAGTGTTTCAAAATCATACCGAGTCATATAGTTAGAGGCGGATGATGAATAATTTTGCAGTATCTAATGACGAGATAAAAATATGTCATCATCTCAAAAGCTTTTTTTTGCAAGTTCGTATCTTTAGGCATGTGTATAAGACAAGTTGAATGTCCTCTCGTATAAATCTGGATATCTGTCCTACTCAATCCATCAAGATGAGATGAATCGAGATAATCTGAGCTTGTTTTGACACGCCAAGCTCTTGAGTTGAACAAGGCGTATCGTTCGCTAATCGTTGCATCATTTCACTGCCACGCGACTTCCCTTGAGAGTTGCTGAAAATCGCAGTTACTCGATCTCAGATCGAAATCTCAACAGACCGCGGCGCCTGTTCTTCTCGCGGAAAACGCTTATCGCTTGTTAGCAATTTTTTTTTTTTCTTGACTAGCCTCAAGTGATTGCGGGACTTGATACTTTTGCAAAATCCGATACTCCTCAGGGACTTGTATATATACTGTCTGTTAAGATTTTTCTATGTCGGTTGTGAGATAGTAGAAATTGATGAGGGAGAAATGATGAAAAGATTGAACCAAGAATGAGAGCTACCAATAAAAGTTGTTCCCGCGAATTAACTTGTTGCAAGTTGGAGACCTTATTTTTTGGAGAAAATGCCTTGTTTATGTGGAATCGAATCGACTTTCGTTCCCAGAACTGATGAGATTATGATGATCATTTTCACATATCGGCGAATCTCTTGTGGAGATTATACAAATTGTCATTTCATCCTATCAAACGTTAACAGTTCATCTCACTTTTGTTTTGTTAGTCAGAGACTGCGGAAAAAAAATCGACCCGAGAGTCGACTAAAGTTTTATTCAAAATGAACAAGTCAATTCAACCCTGCTTTTCTGACCCCGTTACTAACATGTCCGGGAAATTTTTAAGGATTCGTTATTAACATTATATTACTGAGTAAATAAATTGCAACATGTTCTTACTCGCTCGTAATCCTCTTTATTCGCCTCCATGTGTAGGTTCAATAAAATTGTCCACGTTAATCATGATGATAAAAATACCTGGGTAAGATAACAAATTATTCCGTGGGGGCTCAAGAAAAAAAACAGTTATGTGAGGGTTTTTCTTATAGATAATTTTTAGACAAGCAACTCGGATACACTTCACCCAGGGTTGGTAGTCCATAACACGACACCTTAACTTTGCGATGTGTCACACATCGCACGATGTAGTTTTGACGCGGTGCGCGTGCGCGGGCATCTGGCTTCGAGATGAACGATGCGCGCCAAAAGAGAAGCAGATGAGATGACAAACGAAAGGCGAAGGCATCGCCGGCTCGGCAATCAGACGAATATTTTTTGCATTTGTATTCGATTTAAATTTTTGATGAATTCAGAGTCATGAAGGGATATTCTCTGAGGACATGGGAATCGATTCATGCATTGACTTCAAATCGAACCATGAAATTCGATTTCCGTGACCACATACAAGGAGGAAAAGTCAACTTTTTTCGATGCCCGGACTTGGTTTTCGACGCGGATTTTTAAAACTGTCTCGACTATAAATGCTTTCATCATCCCAAGGTGGTAAATATAGGTTCTTTGTCATTATAAGGAGCCATTCATACAATGATTCCGAGTCGGCTGCTGAAATTCGATTTTTGTTGCCAATACAAGGAGAAAAAGTCACATTTTTTTGGCGTCCCGGCATGGTTTTCGACGAAGATTTCTCAATCTGACTCGAGTAAAAATTTCTTTATCAACCCAGACTGATAAATATAGCTTCTCCATCATCATGAGAAGCCATTTATGCATTTATTCCGAATCAAATCATGAAATTCGATTTTCGTTGCCACATACAAGGAGGAAAAGTCAACTTTTTTCGATGCCCGGACTTGTTTTTCGACGCGGATTTTTAAAACTGTCTCGACTATAAATGCTTTCATCATCCCAAAGTGATAAATATAGAATCTTTATCATTATAAGGAGCCATTCATCTAATGATTCCGAGTCGGCTGCTGAAATTCGATTCTTGTTGCCACATACAAGGAGAAAAAGTCACATTTTTTTGGCGTCCCGACATGGTTTTCGACGAAGATTTCTCAATCTGACTCGAGTAAAAATTTCTTTATCAACCCAGACTGATAAATATAGCTTCTCCATCATCATGAGAAGCCATTTATGCATTTATTCCGAATCAAATCATGAAATTCGATTTTCGTTGCCACATACAAGGAGGAAAAGTCAACTTTTTTCGATGCCCGGACTTGGTTTTCGACGCGGATTTTTAAAACTGTCTCGACTATAAATGCTTTCATCATCCCAAAGTGATGAATATAGGTTCTTTATCATTATAAGGAGCCGTTCATACAATGATTCCGAGTCGGCTGCTGAATTTCGATTTTTGTTGCCACATACAAGGAGAAAAAGTCACATTTTTTGGCGTCCCGACATGCTTTTCGGCGGGGATTCCTCAAACTGACTCGAGTAAGAATTTCTGTATCAACTCAAATCGATGAATTCATCTTCTTCATCATCATGAGGAGCCATTGATGCATTTATTCCGAATCAAATCATGAAATTCGATTTTCGTTGCCATATACAAAGGAAACATTTCACATTTTTTCGATCTCCCGAATTGGTTTTCGACGCGAAATTTTCAAACTGACTCGACTATAAATTTTCTTATCATCCCAAGAAGATGAATATGAGTTTTTTTTCTCATGAGATTTTTACTCGTGTCGAATTGAGAAATCCGCGTCGAAAAACAAGTCGGAATATTGAAGAAATTTCACTTTTTCTCCTCGTATGTGGAAAGGAAAATCGAATTTCACGATTCGATTCGAAGTAAATGTACGAATGGCTTCCCACGAGAATAAAAAACATATACTTATGACGTTGGAATGATGAAAAAATTTTTACTCCTGTCAAATTGAAAAATCCGCGTCGAAAACCAAGTCCGGGCATCGAAAAAAGTTGACTTTTCCTCCTTGTATGTGGCAACGAAAATCGAATTTCATGATTTGATTCGGAATAAATGCATAAATGGCTCCTCATGATGATGAAGAAGCTATATTTATCAGTCTGGGTTGATAAAAAAATTTATACTCGAGTCAGATTGAGAAATCTTCGTCGAAAACCATGTCGGGACGCCAAAAAAATGTGACTTTTTCTCCTTGTATGTGGCAACAAAAATCGAATTTCAGCAGCCGCCTCGGAATCATTGTATGAATGGCTCCTTATGATGATAAAGAACCTATATTTATCACTTTGGGATGATGAAAGCATTTATAGTCGAGACAGTTTTAAAAATCCGCGTCGAAAACCAAGTCCGGGCATCGAAAAAAGTTGGCTTTTTCTCCTTGGACGTGGCAACGAAAATCGAATTTCATGATTTGATTCGGAATAAATGCATAAATGGCTTCTCGTAAGGCGAAGAAGCTATATTTATCAGTCTGGGTTGATAAAGAAATTTTTACTCGAGTCAGATTGAGAAATCTTCGTCGAAAACCATGTCGGGATGCCAAAAAAATGTGACTTTTTCTCCTTGTATGTGGCAACAAAAATCGAATTTCAGCAGCCGACTCGGAATCATTGCATGAATGGCTCCTTATAATGATAAAGAACCTATATTTATCACTTTGGGATGATGAAAGCATTTATAGTCGAGACAGTTTTAAAAATCCGCGTCGAAAACCAAGTCCGGGCATCGAAAAAAGTTGACTTTTTCTCCTTGGACGTGGCAACGAAAATCGAATTTCATGATTTGATTCGGAATAAATGCATAAATGGCTTCTCATGATGATAAAGAAGCTATATTTATCACTCTAGGTTGATAAAGAAATTTTTACTCGAGTCAGATTGAGAAATCTTCGTCGAAAACCATGTCGGGACGCCAAAAAAATGTGACTTTTTCTCCTTGTATGTGGCAACAAAAATCGAATTTCAGCAGCCGCCTCGGAATCATTGTATGAATGGCTCCTTATGATGATAAAGAACCTATATTTATCACTTTGGGATGATGAAAGCATTTATAGTCGAGACAGTTTTAAAAATCCGCGTCGAAAACCAAGTCCGGACATCGAGAAAAGTTGCCTTTTCCTCCTTGGATGTGGTCACGGAAATCGAATTTCATGGTTCGATTTGAAGTCAATGCATGAATCGATTCCCATGTCCTCAGAGAATATCCCTTCATGACTCTGAGTTCATCAAAAATTTAAATCGAATACAAATGCAAAAAATATTCGTCTGATTGCCGAGCCGGCGATGCCTTCGCCTTTCGTTTGTCATCTCATCTGCTTCTCTTTTGGCGCGCATCGTTCATCTCGAAGCCAGATGCCCGCGCACGCGCACCGCGTCAAAACTACATCGTGCGATGTGTGACACATCGCAAAGTTAAGGTGTCGTGTTATGGACTACCAACTCTGAGAAGTCTTCACCACAATACGATCACTCTGACACAAGCATCAGAGCTGCCATCTACAAAAAGGTGGAAGCGCGTTTTGCGCTGCACGCCTGTGCGCCGGAAGGTCGCGCATGCGTCACGCAGAGCCGGTCCTGGGATTCCCCGGATTATGTCGAGTTCTCGCGAGCGCAACTGACTTTACAGAAGTAGATTCACAATGCATTCGAAATTCTCAATTGTAGTAGTGTCTACGAGGTATATCATAAGAAAGTTCAGGCAAATTCCAAATCCAAGATTTGATTTTCCTACACTATTATCTTCCTGGTTAAAATAATCTTGTGTTTAGAAATTATCAAAAGAATTTGATTAAGGTGGCTTTAATTCCACCATATCCTAGATAACAATCCTTATTCCACGAAGTCATGGATGGAGCGCGAGGAATACTGGAACAAATTCTCTCCACTCCTTTAAAAGTTTCCAGTGGACTAGAGCCTTTTAGAAAGAAATGATTTGATAAGCACGAGGATGATACGCTATAATAGTTAGTCTACCATCCACAATTAAAATCAATGTCAGCAGAATCTCATTGGGTTCCTAAAGGGTTTCAAAAGATCACAATACCAACTGTCATAGACCCAAAATCAGATCCGATTTTGTCACATCACAGATATCGAGATACTATAAAATGGTACTTTGAGCATTACATCTCATTAACAAAACGTTGACGACACGCGCCAATTCACAATTTCAATTAAATTTTTTACATGCACGCATCCGCAAACTTACACACACGTTTACTCGAAACAAAAAGCTGCAGCTCGCACCCATGACAGAGACGTTTCTCGGATGTTTATATCAGTATATATTATAAGGTAAAGCTGCACCCGCGCCAAAACGCTGAAATACACGCACAAGCGTATCTCACATCTATCTGCAAACAAATACATACATAAATATAGACATATAAACACATGTATAAAATCATGAGGCCCCAGCATCAGCGGCACTTTACCCTTTCTCTTATATATTCTCTGATCTCGAGTGTAGAGATAATCTAGATCTATACAACAAACAGGCGCACGCTTGCAACCCGTTACCGATAATATAGATAGCATTCATCGTTATACATACGCGCTTCTGTATCTTTTGCTCTTTGAGCTTTCACGTTATTTGGGCTGTGTTGCTATATTGCTGCTGGGCTGTGCCACAGCTGAATTCAATAAAGCCCGCTACGAGACTTCTATATCCGACGTATGAGCTCTCATCGTGAATAAGCTTATTGTCGGAGGCTGCGTGTAACTATAATATTTTGCGGCTAAGGTTTTTGACTAGTAACAGTTGGTTGTGTGAGTTTTATCCGTGGTGTAAGAATTTAGCCATGATTTTTTCAACCAGGGATATTTTTTTCATTCGTAGAGTGAATTTTCCTGAGGCACTGGTTAAGAGCTCAAAAAAGCGACCGACGAGCCATCTTGCGGTCGAATTGGTTTTTTGTAAATATAAAATCAGCCAAATAACATAGAACAGTGTGCAATAGGGTGACACTTGTTGCCCAATTTTTGATTATCGGTCGAGCAACCCCTTAAATCTCAATTTTAGGGTGAAAAAAGACGAAATCAATTTGTTCGAGACTTTATAAGCTGCCCCTGCAGTGTCCATTCTGCTCGCCATTCTGACATTTTGTTCTGATTTTAATGGCCATTTTGAACTATTTTTTGCCACTTTTGATTCAGTTATTTGCATCTGCTGCGCATGCGTGGCCTTCAAGGTCTCTGTGAGTAGTTTTAATGGATATCCAGTGCAAATGCCTCCAAAATGACCACTCGAGAAAGTTGATTTGATGTCCTACTCTCTAAATCAATTGGAGTGAAATTTCACTCAAAGCTATGAGTCAGTTTCGTGCGCACCGCATCGGAGTGACTCATCACTCCAAGCTGGAGTCAAATTTTATTCAAACTTGAGTCAATTACTCAATTATCACTCTCAGGATTGAGTCAAACAACTCAAAACCAAACTCTTCAACATTCTAAATATTGCAATAAAAAAATTATGTCACGGCGTGCACACATATTTCAATTGATTTCCTAGTAATTCTAATTATTAATATTCTATGAAAAATGTATTTAACGTGAATAATGGCTATTGTGTTTGACTCGCTGGGTATTAGAACCCGCACCCTCTTGATTACCAGGCAAGAGTGCTAATCGTTAGACCAAATGTGACTTTGTCATTTTGTAGTTGAGAAAGCCTATTGTGAATGGTTGATAAGAGTTTTTGAATATACCCGAGAAGTCTTTCGAAGGGAAGCTCGAAATAGAGCAGCATCATTCAACACTTCAGAAGTTTTCTACTTTTTCATAAGTAGTTCCGCAAATCATTTTGGGTTTACACTACCGGTCAAAAGTTTAAGCTCACCCAAAAAATTTTTTTTCGATTTTGTGCGTTGAACTACTCGGCTGTATTTGACCGTAGAGGACTCTTCTGGAGCTCATTTTGAAGGTTTTTGCACGTATTTTAAGATGGCATAATTCATTTTTATCCGTACGGATCGGGATCTTTCCAATTTGAGCTTGGAAAAGTGTCAATTTCAACGATTTTTGGGAGAATCTTTTGGCTCCTGCCAATTTGAGCCACATGAATGTTTCAATATGGGAGTTGTGGGATATGAAAGTACCAGTCTAGAGCTCCAAAATCCGTTCTTGAACGCCCCTCTACGCTACTTCCAGTCCGAGCTATGACACTTTCTCTGAGGGAAGATTTTTCGCAAAAACTAGCACTCCAATTCGAGAGAGATACAGAGACGCATTTTTATGAAGTATAATCATCATTTCTGTCATCTTTTATCAACATCTTGATTAAGGAAACGAGGAACCTTTGAAATATGCCCCAAAAAGTGAATTTTCTCGTCATTTTTGAATCCAGGTGCTAGTTTTTGCGAAAAATCTTCCCTCAGAGAAAGTGTCATAGCTCGGACTGGAAGTGGCGTAGAGGGACTTCAAAAACGAATTTTGAAGCTCTAGACTGGTACTTTTATATCCCACAACTCCCATATTGAAACATTCATGTGGCTCAAATTGGCAGGAGCCAAAAGATTCTCCCAAAAATCGTTGAAATTGACACTTTTCCAAGCTCAAATTGGAAAGATCCCGATCCGTAAGGATAAAAATGAATTATGCCATCTTAAAATACGTGCAAAAACCTTTAAAATGAGCTCCGGAAGAGTCCTCTACGGTCAAATAGAGCCGAGTAGTTCAACTCACAAAATTGAAAAAAAAATTTTTGGGTGAGCTTAAACTTTTGACCGGTAGTGTATACCCTAATCTATAAAAATCTATTTCACTCAATGAGAGCTCCTAGGAAACAATTTTCACTCATCTTTGAGTGAAAATTGACTCAAGCTTGGAGCGAATGTAATATTTCCGTGGTTTCACTCGATATAAGTCAAATCTTCACTCTAATATATAAGTCATTCTCGGTCATTCTGAGGACCACTCCAAACTTTGAGTCAAAATTTCACTCCATGAGTTTTAGAGAGTATAACGATGAGGAACGCACAAGATTCAAGCGATAAAAAAATCCGAGGTACCAATTCCGTGAATGCTGAGGTTCTTTTGAGGTTTTTCGGACCCCTAGAAATATGTCTTTGAAACGAAACGTTTCAAGGGAAGACATATGTGTTTCTCACGTATTTTTCAACGTAGAAAGCGAATCAGTTATCAGTTTTGCCCCGAACCTCCACGATTTTTTGCTGGACGCAAAAAATCGATTCGCGAAGTCTATTTCTCGGATTTGGTAACTTGGATTTTCTTATACCTCGAACTAACTATGCTTTTCGTGATATTAATACATCATATTGGTTCCTTGAGGTGGTCATTTCGAAGGAAATCACGTTGGTCATCGATCAAAAATACGCCCAGAGACGCTGGAGAAAACGCATGCTCAGCAGATGTGAATAACTGAATTAAAGTTGTCCGAAAAAGCCAGAACAAAGAACGACCAAAAAATCTCAGAACAAAATATCAAAATGGGCACTAAAACTTGAAATAGGCTGTCTTTGAGAATTTGGAAAAAATTTCTTCCATTTTTTAGTTGAGATCAAGGGATGGCTCGACCGAAAACCAAAAATTGGGAAATAAGTGTCACCCTAGTGTGTAATACGTGGCCACCTGCAGATTATTTTGCTATAAAATAAAAAAAGTTTGATCAAGATCAGTGCGGATTTGAGTTCATAAAGTTGTGTGGAAATTTTTTCAAAAATAGGGAAAATCACTCCTGCATCCTCATGAAGTCAAATGCGCACCGTTCTCGATTAAACTTCTTTTCATTTGGAGAAAAATTCTCCGTATGCACGTGGCGATGTATCGAAATTTGTCGATTTTACACTAATAAACCAACTTTCCCGTAAGATGGCGCGTTGATCAATTTTCGTATAGGGACTGCATATTATTAAAAAACGAATTTAGTAGATTGCATTACCATTAATTATTATTTGTACGCCATTGATTGAAAACAAAGAGAGGAAAAGTTTCCAAATATTCGAAACATTTCAAATTATAAATCATACAAAAAGTTGTCTCAAAGCGTCACAATATTCCATACGAATAAGAAATATGAACCTTTATGAACATCATTAATTTTGTCAATTCAAACTTTTTTTTAATTTGCAATCTTTCATTTTCTTATGTGAACAATACATTTTGTCCACTAATCTCTCAAAGCTCAGCCACAGTTTAGGAATGACATCTAGTAAAATTATTTCTAATTTCTCCTAACAGGTAGAATTGAAAATTGATTGAATTCAAAATAAGACCATCAATGTTAGATTCTATAATCTAACTACTCCTTTCAAAGGTGATATTCTTCACAAAGTTTCTTGGATAAAGATTTCATCGTGAGATAGCATAACGTAATTTTTCAAAATTCAGCACACCTAAATATGTATATTATAAGATACAATGCTGAATATGAGACTGATGGATGCATAATGGAATATCCACCACAAAATTTCATTTTTGAAAAAAAAAATTTCATGAAGAAGAAAGAGAACAATCGACAGGTCGTTAGCACCACCTCCGCCCCCAATTTCACATCTTCTTCAACTCATCTTAAATATATCAGGTGTACATGCATAAGTACCACCTCATACCTACCCTCGATGCAATCAAACTTTCTTCCAACACAATATACCTCTCGCGAGACAACAAGATCGCAAAATCTTCAATCCTCGTACAAAAGCTTCCAACAACGAGTATCGGCGTTCAAAATTTTTTTTATCATCTCTGAATATTTATTAGATCACGGATACCCCCTTGTCTCAACCCTTTCATGATCCATAACTCGTGCTTCAATACCAGCTGTCCATCATTTATTTTTCATTTTTCTCATCGATCGCAGAAAAGGGAAGTTTCAAAAAAAAAAAAAAAAAAAAAAAAATCGTTCTCAACCAAGCTTTATTGCAAGATGAGAGCTTGTGGTGTACACATATTCTGCATCATCTTGGTCCGATCACAAAATGGCCCAAAGCGATGTAATAAGCCATAAAGATAGGCGCACTGGATATACTGTATATTCCTGGCAGTCGATGTACTTGAGCTACATATAAAAAATATGTGCATACGCCTTATATGTAGTATATGAGGTATATATGATGGTACATACGCGTGGCTAACGAAAAAATGAGCTAAAATAATTATATGGGCGCGGATCGAGATTCGTTTGGCAGATGCGACGAGAAATGAAAATAAGAAAAAGAAGAAGAAGAAGATCGGATGAGGTTCAATTTTTTTATTCGTCCGCCTACTGGCCTCAAGAGTTTGGTTATGGTTAAATGCATAGTATAATACAAGGCAAGTCCTTGTTCTGTCCTGAACTTCCTAATACAGACCTTCTGTATGAGTATCGTACACATACTTGTGATCTGGATTGCATTTTTTTTTTTTTTTTTTTTTTTATGGTTGGTGGTGTGGTTTGTGGCGGATATGTTGCGTATCGAGATCTTATTTTTGGTTCTTTCGATTTAGATGAGCTGGATATCAAAGATGATGATTTGCATCGGATGAGTTACTTCCAGCTGTGGTGTACGTTATTAATCTACTGTACGTGATCTTTTTTGAGACAGCTGATTCGGGAAATTTTAGAATCGTTTTTTAGTCTAATTAGAGAAGGTAATGAGGGTGTTTTATTTCGGCAGGGAAATAATTGATGATGATATCAAGTGTTCGTTGTGCCTAAATTCGAACTAAAGTGAGTTTAATGATGAAAATCAGATTGTAAAAATGTTAAGAGTTCTGTCGGGTATAGAAGCATCTGTCGTAGGATCACTGTCAACAATTTTGTTGGATGGAATTTCATCATTTGTAGACGATTTCCAAAGACACTTTCCTGAATCCTTGATTTGTCGTACTTTTTTCAGTACCGTCAAATTGGGTAATTTCTGTACGTTTTCGATACTTTTCATTTCATTTGGCTCGGCGTTTCAACATACATTACCCAAACCCACATTAATTAACAGTCAATCGGAAGCTTACAGTTTCAGTTTTCGATTCACTGGCTGCAGAGTGATGATTTCATGTCTCGACCCAGAGCTGTTAGCAGTCCTGTAAGTGTACCAACGTTAGATCTTCACCGGGCAACTTTGGTACACTTACAAAATATTTCAATTCTACCCACCACCATGTGAGTAAATTGATTTTAATTGTTCAGAAATCTTGTTCTGGGCTATTCTAGTTATGACCGGAGGTCAAAAAATTAGATTCCCTCCGCGATGGAGTATATGATTCTAGAGCTAAAATGAGGTGACACGTGTTTTTTTGTTTAGTCAAGATCGACTTTGCACCGGAGCTATGCAAATTTCCAGTTTGGAGCGAAAAATTGAGATTGGCATTCTGAAATTGGTAAAAGTTTTACAACTTTGCTCTCAGTGGGTCTTTTGAGATGGGGTTGATGGGAAATATGAAACACAGAATATGAAACAGAATCCTATGATGCTCTAAATTTCGCATAAAGTACCAAAAAGTGACAATTTGATGAAAATTGAAAAAATGCAATTACTCAAAAACATAAATTCGTATCCCTTTGAAATCTTTTTTGAGCGTACCTTGAACGATGCCAAACATGATGCGTTTGCCCTGGTAGGCCCTAAAAATTCGTGGGAGGCGCCAAAAAAATTTTACTAAAAAGAAATTTTAAAAACCAAATCATTGTTGGAATACGGTAACAACTATTGTGGAAAGGTCTATTTCCTCTGCCAAGAGTATCGTCAGCCCATGGAAATGTGCCAAGGTGATTAATTATGGGGTCACTTAATTAAGCTGTGATTACTCAAAAACGGGATCGTAGATTCCGTAATTATTACGGGATCTACCGCTAGTCATAGAATAATTCACCTTGCCAAACGTATAGCTCTGAAAGTCATTTTCCAGGGGTGTACCAAAATTGCACCCACTGCACCAAAGTTATCCAAGTTGACAGTATATCTTGAGCAGCAAATGAATCTAAGCCTCAGACAGATGTTTGGAATTTAATAAGGAATAAAAATATCAGAACTCATAGATAGGGACAAAAAGTCGAGGATTATTCCAGACCTAGAAAGGTCAATTTATTCAGGTTACCTTGCCTTTTAGATCCGACGATTCTTTCCATATTTTATCCGAAGATGTAGATGTAATTACACTGAAAAAAGAATATTGAAATTCAGCACGTTTTTCAGTACGATTTTGTTGAATTAAAATAATTAAAAGCCCAGCCAAAATTTGTCCGTCAGCATCTCGCGCCTCGGGTTGCCTATCGGGAGGGGGTAAAGGGTGATGGGTGACCGTATGGTTCATGGTTGGGTCATGAGTGGGTGGGTTGGTGGGTGAGTGGGGGTTAGTGGTCAGATGGGTTGGTTGATGTATGGATGGACGTACTTGAACCGACTTGAACTTCAGTGATTTCAGTGGAAATCAACAGAGTTCAAGTGATACGTTTCACCGAATTTCAGTGAAAATCGCTAAAATTTCAATGGAATTTCACTGAAATTCCAGTGGAAATTTTACTAAAATTTCCCTAAAATTTCAGTGAGAATTTCACTAAAATTTCAGTGAGAATCGCTAAAATCTTAAGGGAAGTTCCATTGAAATTTCAGTGTAAATCTCACTAAAAATTCAGTGAAAATGTCTCTAAAAATTCAGTGGAATTTTCACTAAAAAAATCAGTGAAAATTCCACTAAAAATCAGTGAAAAACGCTTAAATTTCAGTGCAAGTTCCACTGAAACTTCCGCTGCAATTCCAGTGAAAATCACTACATTGTTAGTGAAATTTCCACTGGAATTCCATTGAAAACCGCTAGAGTTTCAGTGAAACTTTCACTGAAATTTCAGTGAAAATCGCTCCAGTTTTCACTGTCTATTAGATTCAAATAGTTATCTATTTCAGTATAATTGCATCATTGGATGTAAATAACTATTTCGAAATTAGTGTATTGACTGAGTCAAACGAGATGGGCAATAATGGTATACTTGTTATTCATTGCTGAAGAGAGAAATATCCTTCGTGATTAGTTTTTTATCTAGGTACAAGTCATAAGTAGGATAGGATTCATAAGGCGAATAATCGTAAATTTCGCAATATCCTTCCAACAAATTGAATTAATTAAGCGAAATTTCCAGATACTTACTGGAGATTCAGAAACCTCACTATGCGCAACATTACACTAACCAATAGTTCTCAGTCACAGTTACTAGGTTACATCAAGGAAATTATTTTTTCCGAATCCACTGTATTATGAAATCTCAACGTTACATTGTTGAACTACAGAAGCATTTCAGGGGCTCATACCATGTCAGAGACACTTCCAAGCCGGATGAGCGTTAGCGAGGTAGGCAATAACGCTAGTATTCAATTTTTTTGTGATAATAAATTTTGAGGTTGATGTGAATAGCTGGTGTTGCGAGTGGTGTAGCAATAAAATTGGACGTGAAAAATTGTCATTTGAATGTTCACGATGAAAATTCAAAATTGCAAATTCGCAGTCTTTGTAAATAAGACCTGCCATCGCATGCATTCTTGATAAATGGAACACCTCAACTCACTCAAATCAGCTTGTTTGCTTTTGGAAGAACCAGCTGAAAACAGCTGAAACCACAACCAGAACCGGTAAATACCCACGATGTCAACCACCAAAGCAATAAAGCACACCTCGAAAAATATATATGTGACTTGAGTGTAACACGAATGTCTCTTCCTCTTCTTTTTTTTCTCAGATTCGGCATTGGTGCAATAATCCTCACTTTGATATAGGGCGCGTGTCGATCTTTCTTGTCGCAGGTGTCATCTAAAAAATGCAATTCGAGCTTCCTTTCCGTATTATATCCACAATACTTACTTACATAAATACAGACTCATCCGAGAAAATATACACATCGTCCGATTTCATTTCAAAAAAGCAGCTGCCATCACAATATAAGGACAGATATATACATTTTTTTGAGACACCTGACGCCACCGCGATTCACTCTTATATCTAGGTAGTCCAAAGATTGCGTGCAGCACATATTTATACATACCTGTAAAATACGTCAGTCGATCTTTGCAAGTCTTGACAAAGTGACCGAGTTATAAATCCGATGCCAGGCACGCGTCGAGATCGGTTCACGAGATCGGGCGCCTTATATTGATCCCTTTTAATGTATCAGATTTTTTTCCTGGTCTGGTCATAAGATATATGCAGAACTTCATCCTTGCGGTTTGTAGTTTTTGCGGTTACGATGGGAGATTTTTTTTTTACGTTAACGCTCAACGATTTTGTATGTATTATAAGATTCTGATGATGGTATATCCGAGAAGATTTGTTGTGATCTGTAAAATGAAACGAGATTTATCGAGAGACTTGTTGAGAAATGTATATTATAGAGATGACGGATGAGTATATAGAAGGTGACGGTTGAGGTCGATCTGGAGGTTTTTGAATTTTGTATCTTCGATGATCATTGAAGAAGAAGTTTTGCCAGTGGATGCTCGTGCGAAGATGATACGAAGATTTTTAATGCGTGTAAGACGGTGTAAGAGTTGAGCTTATTATATTGGTTGTTGAATGAAGTATAGAGAGTGAGCTAGCCGAGTGTAATTGATTGGATAAGCTTCGTGTTTGAGATAAAATATTATATGATATGGGGAGATGATGAGATGCTGAGTAAATCTTGGCTTGAATATGAGACGAGTAGTTTGACCGATTTGTCAAGGTGACCGATGAGTAACTGATTATCTGGTGAATTTTTCGAGTTCGTTGAACAGAAAATGCCAACTACCATCAAAAGCAACTATTTTTTTCTGTTCAAAGAATATTCAATATTATTAATAATAAAATTATGAATAAAAATTTTCATCAGATAAGATCATTCAATAATCTTTGATTTCATTGAAAGTTTTACAAATTTTTCTTCAACAGTTGTAGGTCATTGAGCTATTTAATTTTTTTATTATTAATTTTTTATTTAATTATTATTTAATTTTTGACATTCTTCTCGTGATTAGAGGGCTTTTCGAAATTATCATATGATCTACAAGTAATCAATGAAGAAATCAAGATTGCAAGGTGATGTGATATTGTCATACTTGGAAACACAAACGGTTTCACACATGTTTTCTTCGGTTTCTCAATTTTTTTACATACTCGTGTTACGATACGAGCCCGAGACGAGCCTTTCTGAATGATGCGCTTCTACTGGCCTTTTCATTATCAGGCTCGTTATCAGAACTTTCTGAATATTCTGAAAAATTTTGGTCACAACTACAGAGATTAAAAATTTTTTAGTAAAATATAAAGTGAATATTAAATCATTCATTCGACTAGATTGCCCTTCATTTTAACTATAAAGTATAGTTCAATTCAATCGTGGAAGAATACTTATAACGTAAAGATTCACATACACTCGTGAGCTGAATTGAAACAGAATGAAAGGAACTTGTTTTACTCCATCCACAGAATATCCAAACTAAATTTACGAACCATGAATCTGCAAAATTGCACAAAGCTGGGTTTTTCAGAACCATGTATACATTAGTTCCACAAAAGCGACATTACCGGGAATCTTATAGATAACCTCACCATCAATACACAGACGAATTAATAGATTATGCACTTGAGTTGCATAATCGCGGGATTCCCATGACGAGGGCTGAAAATGCAGTTTTCAGCCCGAGTGATGGAAAGCCGCGATTACGCAACGAAGTGCATACGCATTTTTAAAGCCGCGGCGGCTATAAATACGATCTTTAGCTTTCCAAAAAGGTTCATAGTTATCCAAAGCTCAAGCAAAACTCAAGAGTGGCAAGATGATACTTTTACTAAGACGAAGCTGTTTGAAGATTTGGATTTTACCTCGGGTTCCACGTTCTTTTGTTCGAGGCCATTGAAACTGACTGGAATCAAAACTGCTCAAGAGTTTTGCCTTCAAAACTTAGTTTCAGTTTCTATAGAAAGTATTGTGTATCAGGATGATTCATAAGTTCAAAATCTTATATAAGGTCAGTGTACCCAACTTGCCCCCATTAAGCCATTTTTTAAATAATTCTGGCTAATCTCAATATTTTCCAACGTACTTTAACTCATTTTGAAGCTTGTCTCAAGACCTTTAAAGTGAGCTAAGATACGTCCAATTTGGATGAAGTGGAGCCGAACTGTTTGAATTCTCCCAAAAGGTGATTTTTGAGAGTTTACAAAAGTGTGTACCCAACTTGCCCCCATCATTTAAAACAATGTAAATCGGCGATGAAGTGAATAAAGTCGCTTTGATCCGTTTTGATCACCGTGCAGCAACATTTGTAGCTTCTAGCTGGCCCAAGACATCGTTTCCGACCTATTTTGACGTGATAAACACGTTCTGAGTGGTAAAAAAAGCCATACTGCACGCCTTTCTGAGATAACCATATGGGGGCATGTTGGGTACACTCCGATGTCGGCCTTCTTAATTCTCAAACCATCTTCGTGTTTTGTACATAAAATCGCTCCAAATCAGAGTTCTGCAACCCTGAAGAGCGGATTTTGAAGGCCTTGAGACAAAGAATCGAATGCGCTAAGGTACGTCAAGATTGGTCGAATAAAAATAAATTGGCACCGGTTTTAGTGAACGCGATTTCCTCGGTGATTTCTTAGCCGTGCAAACACGAAAAATGGAAAATTCACTTTATATTTTCTGGAGAACGCAGAAATGATCCGGGGTCATTGAAAACTACGTATTCTTTCATATTTCAACATAACAAACGTAAAAACAAATTGCGGGAAGGTCAATGAGCGCCCATTCCTGAGACCGGCATATGGGGGCAAGTTGGGTACACTTACCTTATTTATAAAAGGAAAAAAGTCTGAAGATATACCTTAGATCATTTCAAGTAAAATTCAGGAAAATGCATTACGACGCATTTCCCAGAAGATACTTTCAATTCGTATTTTAAGACTTTCAAGAGATAAAGAAAATTTTGAAATTTTTTCAATTACAAATCAGGGACCAAATAAATTCACCCATAAGACTACACGAGTACCCAAAAATTAATTCATTGGCAGAAATCGATCAAAAAACTGCGAGAGGGAGCGCAAACAGCCCTTGCTTTCAAATTTTCAAATTCAAGTGATTCACCCAAAAAAATGTAAGAACGTCTCAACAACGGACTCACGCCCTGTATAAGTCCATTGAATTTGTACTTTTTTGCTACACCATCGAAGACATCGTTACATTTTCGGGTGTATCCAAGAATTTGAAAGTAGAATACCCAGAAAACCAGCATTCAGCTGATGGAGGGGGGGGGGGCGGATGTATTGTGTAGCTGATGGGTTGGAAAGTAATTTTGACTAATTTGATCAAGAATAGTGATATCACCCTTGTATTTGTAAAATTGAATGCGAGATTGGATGGATGCAGAATATCATTCCTATTCTATTTGATAGAGACAATATGCATCAAACATTAACTTAAGGGAGTAACCTCGGTACCGTACTAGTCAAATCGATCGATTTTATTTAAACACCGCGAATCTGCCCACATGTGTGTCTTATGCCTTAATCAGATCCTAATGGACTCAATCTTTAATTTGCATAAGCACCGGACACATGAGTTATGAAATATCGATCTCTAATCATCAGCAAATTTGTCTTATTCGAGACTTATTCATGACTTCACGCTGAAAATTGATCAGAACTTCTATCCAAGCCAACTAAGGCTCAAAAAAAGTACGAGCGCCTTTTTTTGTAATTGTGTACGAGTGAGCGAGATAAGAACGAAAACTGATCAGTCAGTGTTTTATAGTTTGAGGATCAACACGATGCCACATGGTCTCCATGTTAATGTTATTGGTTTGACTCAGGGGTAGGCCCGAGGCTCGTGAAATATTTACCGTGTTTAGTTGACATGCAAATATACCTCTCTGCCAAGTTTGATCAAAATGTGATCGGTATAGACCTTCTACCGAGATTACTTCCATAAGGCAATAAGCTTCCATTTTCACTGTGGATTTGTGCCTCAACTTATGCCTTTTTTCTGAGCTTAGTCTATACGGATTGGACTAATACCCTCAATCCGTTTTTCAGATAACATTTTTTACACGCAAGCCAATCTTTTCAGTTCTAAAATTATTCAATGGGATGTGAAAAGTGAAGGAATAAGTATAATCATAGATTCATCTCAATTTTTATGGATATTGAACTTGGGCCCTACACTTTGACCATCACAACTTTTTCAAACAACCCGATTTTCACTCGTTAAAAAAAACCGAGAAAAAACTCAATCCTGATCATAGGCTGATCAAAATCAGAATTTGGTGTTTTGCCATCACAACTTGTTGGTGATTCTCTTCCAATTTTGGAGTATTACTTTTTGAGATTTCTTTATTAGGCGATGGTAATTAATTACATGTATTCAACAATGAGATTATGAATCAATCTCGGAATCACTCTGGGGTCTGGCTTTAGCAAGACGGACAGGTGGCAAAGAATGGTATTCGATGAGTTCCTGGTTTAATTTTTGAATCTAAACGGAAGAAAATCTATCTCAAACGCATATCGAACTATTAATGGCAAACGAATCGCATTGAAAATTATGGCAATTGCATGATATTCTTGTAATGAGCACCAGATTCTCAAGTTGGTGGATGATCATGATTGGGGGCTGTCCATAAACCATATGGTCCGCCGAGGGTGGGTGGGTGGTTGCAAAAAGTACCATATCTAGCCATATGAGGTGGGTGAGTGGTGAAGCCTCAAGCCATATGACCCGAGAGCACATCGCGAGAACTGAGAAGTTCGAGACGATATCTTATCAAATCTTTATTCGAAATTCTACCCGTACATAATCAGTGCGCTGCTAGGAGTTAACTATAGGCAAAATTTTTCCTGTCGAAATCTGACCATAGTCAGATGCATGTACAACAACAGCAGCTATGTATCGCAGACGAGGATGTATTACGACGCTCCGTCTTACTGATGCCATAATTATTACTCTCGTTTTCATTCTGCGTCTCTGGCCATATTTTGTCACCATATATAAGAGGCTCATGATCAAAGCATCCATTGTGTTCGCCAGCCATCGGATATGCAAACTCTTAATTTGATAGAACACTGATCGAGATTACATCGGGTCGAGATTAAGCTCATTATATCTTGAAGAGGACAACCTAGTGAACAGATCCCCCGATGGCAACATCGATTTTCCACTTGGTTGTTGCTTTTATTTAATGTCAAAGATTGCAAATTTTTCGTTTTTCCATTTTCAAAGTGCTCATTACTCGAAAACTATCAAATTTAGCGGAAAATGACAAGAGACCTTTTCTCTTTTATCTAATAAAAATAATTTGAATTGATATTCAGCAATTTTATTCAATTGTTTGAGCAAACTCGATTTAAATGAATTGTGACCATTTTTCGACCTGGCAACATGGATTTCTATGATCAGGAGGGTCTTCTGAAGAGGATCCTGCAGAGATACCTCGTCGGAATAAATTCACCCAACGATGGTGCCCACTCGGCCTGGACTATTATGTCTCTAAAAAAAATCAAGCCGTGACAAAATTTTCGATGCATTCGGAAGTGGACCTCATTAACTCTATACCATCTATTCCTCAAACAGAAGATTCGGACTTGTTCCCTATCATTGATGACTTGCATGGATGGCTCGCTTGACCTTTTACTACGTCTGATGATATTGCCGAAACAAAATTTGTCAAAAAATTATGACTTCAATGAATTCGGTTCGAATATTACTCAATGTTCCGAGTGATAATTTTTTCGAACCATATGACTTCTAAGGGGGTGGGTGGGTGGTTGGTCCAGAGACCATATAAAACCACATGGGGTGGGTGGGTGGCCAAAAATGACCAAAAATGAGGCCATATGGTTTATGGACAATCCCTTGATTGATCGATCGAAAGTATAGCAATTTTTTCAGCGGCTCACTAACATCCATCTATGATCATCGGTGGGACTACCAATGATAGACAAAGATTGCAAAAGATAAATACGGATTCTGTAAAAATTTTTGGTAGTTTATCATTACAGAAACACAAGCGTGTGCAAAATCTAGATTTACGCGGTTTTATGCTCAACTTGTCAGGAAGTATGAGCTCAAGATATTGTCACGATCTTTTAGCAGGAGTGATCTTATCTACACGAAAACTTTGAAGGTCGCAAGTGAGAAGCTCGAAAAATCGTTATCTTGCCAATACCAAAAGTCATTAGCGAAAAGTAGGCGAATGGTGACCCTGATTTTTGCGAGTATACTATACGAGGCATACCCTCTTATAATGACAGCTCGAAAAGTTGAAATCAAGATAGTTTCGAGGTACACGCACCTTTCTGAAAAATCTTGTTTCGTTGACCTGCAGATATGTCGTAGTTCCGACCATTAAATTCACATTAGCAAAGTTTCGAATGAGCTTCGCGGTTGCAAACTTGTATAAGGAAAGAGAAAATATAGGCTACTGGTCTTTTACGGTCATTTTAGAGATTTGCTTCAACTTATCGTCAAAAATCAGAGTTGAACCGATTTTCAACTTTCTTGCACTGGAACAAATGGAATAATAAAATACATAGAGTACAAGTGTATAGCTCTAAAAGTATCCTTGGATCACGCACTGGCCGGAACTCTTGCGTTGTGTGAAAAAAAATGGGAGAATCTTACTCGAAAAGAGTCCGCAGTGTTATGGTGATCTTGATTCCTTGAGACACAATCACGTGTGTAAGTCTGACGGGATCGAGGTGTCAAAAAATAATTGTACATTTCAATCAAATATTCATGATTTTGGTATCTCAACACAAGCACTACTCCCGGGTCAAAAAACGTTCTACTGCATTACGTGTAAACTCTATTTTTTAAAAACCGAACAAAATACCCTTTTTTTCAAGAATCAAAAAAATACCATGCCATGTGGTGGTCAAATCGCGCCTGCGACTTAGCCATCATCGATACAGAGCCAAATTCTCGGCTGCAGCAGGACACAATCATTGAAAGCGTGTGTCCGACAATGGTCCGACAGACCTTGGATGAAAAGTATGAGTCACATGTGGACTTTCAACTTCACGAATGGGATAAAGGCACAACTTCTCCGCAGAAATGAAAAAAAAGCCTGTCCAGAGTGGCCGCAGAGCCCGAGCGCTGTCGTCAGATATCGCGCTCTATTTTATCGTAGCCTTATCATCTTTCATCTATTACACATCTCGTATCTGATAAAATACCAAAGAAATTTATCACCAATCGAGAATTGCGACAGTATTTCGTTTCTCCTCATGGATTACGAAGAACTTCAATTGATAATAACAGAAAATTGCAGAAAAATTTATGGTCAAGTGTTTGGTCAAGTGTAGTGAAATTGAAAGTATCTAAAGTGTTGGAATAATGTGACCGAACTACAAACTATACCAGGAAAATTATTTATAATTATTATTAGTGATGCAGTGAGACTCTGTTTTTTTACGATCGGTTCTATGTGTGTTTGGCATCGTCCAGCATGCATCATACCGCTAGCGCAGCGGTTGCTGCAAATAGCGAGACGGGTGAGGCTGGGTCGAACTTAGATCCCAGAGCCATTATCAGCTGTTCGGGTCCAAGGTATTTCGACCTCACGTTTACTCAGAATTTCGTACTTGTGTTCTGGCGAATACGTTATAGAATATTGTGAATGAAAATACTCTTCAAATATTCATTTTATTATATTCAGAGTTCCAAAGTCACTGTGCGTCAAAGAGTAAATCAAATATTTTTTTCTTCAAAATAATCAAGTAAAACTATCGTGAATAATGTAGTTTTGGAACGCCGGTTTAGTCCATCAACAAATCATGAACTATGAGATAAACTGTGAAAACTTCAAGGAAAACTCCATCAAATGTTACCTACATCCACGTGGAAAAATTACAACACGTCAACAGTGACGCATAATTTTGCCATTTGAAACTTTTGATATAATTGTATTCTAAAAGACTACGAAAAAAGTCGTGATTTCGATGCCTAATTTCGACCAATACCAGACATTTTGATGGGGTACTTAATTTCTCGTTTCTACGACCCCACGAAATTTGAGTTCCACACGAAAATTTTGTTTATAAAAAGCTTGAAGATCTATCGCATTCAGAGAATTTGGTTCACCTGATATCGGCAGATACGCCATGCTACTTTTACTCTTTCACCTCTTTCGAACAATAGCGTAAACATTTTTTCATGTTTTATCCGTGCATGGGCAGCTGTCGCAATTTCACTAACAATATCCATCCATCTAAAGAAGATTCGAAAAGCCCAAGACGAGGTCTAAGGGTTATGCTTGAACTCAAGCATCCGTGACCTATCATAATAATTAATTATTTTTACAGACAGAATGGCGACAAGTGTACAAATGCTGCTGAAGTTATTTTCTCAGATCAAAATCATGGCAATAATTTAGACAATCTTCGAAAATCTGGAAAGTTGTCAGATCTTACAATACTAGTGAGTTCCACTTTTAATTCCTTCATTTTACTATTGGAATCCCTATTCCCTAATACTCTGATGAACAATCCCTGAGCAATGAACAAATTTAGTGATAAATCCTCTGCATCTGCCTCTCTAACTGAAGTGTGAGTGTAATCAACTCTCGACGCCCCCCCCCTTCTCTTGCTGTTTTGCTAATATCTCCAACTCACTTCAATATTTTCCGATATTTCCCAATGCACTTAAGTCTGATTCAAGGCTTCTTAAGGAAGTACCACCCCAGTGGAGGGAGAAATTTTTTCTACCTGAACAGAATCACGTGATGACTATTCTAGTAGTTGAGTTACGGTCAATCGAAGCTCCCGGTAAATTTTTTTAAGCCCAACAGCACATGGTTCTGGTAATATGGGTAGACAAAATTTAACACTTTATCTTAATCTTGACACATTCGTGACTTCATGTCTTACTTCGATCGAAAATCTTTTTGTTACATAAATGAGGCAGGCAATCGTTTTGAAAAAAAATTTACAACAATTTCAGAGGCGTTTATATCTAATGAAAGAATTTCTGTCAAAAAACTCAGCGTTGAGTTTCCTGAAGAGAATAAAAAACTGACACCTCCCATTTAGACCACGTGTTAAATGGCCGAAAATGGATTAGCCATAACGTTTGTACCGAATAGGCGAAGTTCACCAAAATTTACATGGATCCTTCTGATACTGGAATCAACGCGTGGAACGAATTCCATCAAAATCTCAGGGTTAAATCTCTTAGGTGCGGTACTCCCTTAAGATCACTTAGGACTAGATATTTTTATCCAGTATATTGAACGAGATATTGAAGGAGCTCAGGGTTGAGTAATTAACGATGATTTTTGAGTGCATGGACGATAATAAAAGAATCTGAATGAAATGAGGAAGTTTTCTGATTATCTAGGGATCACATTGGATCGGAAATTGGGATTTAGACGAGTTCCGTCATGATGAAAACAAACATCTTGCAACCTTCAAATGTTGCCTTTTTTGCCAAACAAAGACAAGTGTTTCGTTCGTGCTCCCCGACATCAGAAAGTCGTTCTGAATCGTTCTGAATACTGGAAGATGGCTCAAGCGGGTTCTCGAGTAGGTCAGGATATTTGAAATTATTAAAACCATAAAGTTGGGATAAATTACAGCCAGCTCATATCAGATTAACGAGAAAGTGATTTTGTACTTAGAGTCTTGCGATCACAAACTGAATGACTTAAGGCCCTGTCGGAGTCTCGCGGCAAAAACGGGATTACGACTTACGCGATGGTTTTCACACCTATTGAGACGCGGGTGGTCGCAAATGACTCAGAGTTGCTTCAGGAATGTGCCTCTGGTACGATCTGTGAGAATATAAAAGCCCTCTCACTCCAATGGAGGAATCAAAGAATTGCAAGATATTCCAATTCTGATTCTCAAAGAGCGTGAGCTTGTACCGTAGATCGAGTTTTGAGGCAGATAGAGACTTTTTTCTCACTGACCGTATCAGAGGCACATTTCTGAGGCTATTCCTAGTCGTTTGCAACCAACCCCGTCTCAATTGATGGAGAAACCATTACGAAAAATGTAACCCCGTTTTGCGCGAGACTCCGACAGGGCCTTAAACCACGTTTGCGAATCTGGAAATGCAAAAAGTGATTTGAGGCATGCTAGGAAATGCATACGTTGATTTGGGTCCGCTCCAGGCACTTTTTCGGACACTTCTCAACATATGAAATAACAAACATAAAAAATTACGCGACAAAGTTCGCGGATGCTCATACCGAGATCATCATACATATGAGGGCAAGTTGGGTGCAATCAACAACTTGGGTATACTTGTATTATATACTTTTGGACCTAGAAATATACTTCGGCTTAGAATTAAAGAATCAGTGAACCCCTGACTCACTATATCGGACTGAATTATTTATTTTTCATCACCCACACCATTAAGTCTTATTTTGTGATTGTAGGTTGAAGATAAAAAGTTGTACGCACATAAAGTGATTTTGGCTGCAGTGATACCATACTTTGCAAAAATTATCCATGCAGATGCCAACGTAAGAAGTATTGTGCATTGTCAAACAGTTGTGGAGGATATCGAGTGAGTGAATATATTGTATTATCAGTTGTTGAATAAATCAGCATAATAAATATACTCCCTACGCATGCACATGAACTCGGATTCCTAGGACCAATTCCATTAGAAAGCTGGGAAATATTTGCGAAAGCCAAAAAAATCCTTCGATATGACAGATTGGCGAAGGAAATTTCATGCATTTAAACTAGAGCTACAACGTTCAAAAGACCATTGAATCTCGACCACTGGTACCCAGAGGTAGATCGGAGATTCTGGGCTACAGCGAGCCACTGAAAACCTGAACTTTGTTAACAACCTGGTAAACAACCTTAGCTGAAGACCTTGTAAATAATTTTGGAAACAACCCTGTGAACTACCTTACAGACCACCGTGTGAGGAACCCCGTTTACAAAGTATTTCACAAAGTTGTTAACCAGGTCGTAAACAGGATTCAATGTTTCAGAGGGTAAGATGCCTCCAACCCAACCCTGATGAGTATTAATGATCAAGATTCAGTGGTCTTCTGAACGTTTTAGCTCTGGTTTAAATGCATGAAATTGACTCTGCCAAGTGGTCATTTTGGAGAAAATTTTCTTGGCTTTCCAATGGAGTTGGTTCCAGAAATTCAAATTTCTGCAGATACGTAGAAACCAGATAATTTCCAACCACCTAAAAAAAATAGATTTGCACAAATTAGCAAAAATACGCCTTAGCTGAATGCAAACAAGGATGCCCGTGACCAATTTTCCTTGTAAGAACACCAAATTTCACATCAAATCTCAAATTTTCTGGATTAAAAAAATTGGGTTTTCGAGATAGTATATCATGACCCTGCACGTAGATGGGTAGTTTTGTACGAAGGACTATTCATGGTAAGGGCAAAGCGGGTGCTATATAAGTTCTTCGTAACAAAATTCCCCATCTGCAAGCAGTCTCATACGATATTTTACTGCACGAGAATTCAAATATCATGTTCCAACGTTGCGATTCTTAGATTAGGGTTCTATGAAATTAATTCTTTTGCGTTTTTCGCCATTTTGCTTGATGAAGCCGCCATTAAGGCTAGTCCGGAGTCCCCGCAAAACCGCAACCAGACACGCACCGGCGTACTTTGAGGTTGCAGCTGCAGCCAATGATTCTGAGAGCGGTATCATTGTTTATACGCTTTTGTTGGTAGTGAATGTGTTATTCAGATACTAGGCCACCTGTGAAATCTTATAACACGATACCATGCAAAGTTTCATGGCATTTCATTCATTAGGAATCGAGAAAAGCTTGAAGGCAATTTTTTGGTGGGACAGAGCGCGTCCTCGCCTATTTCGATTTATTCCTCAATAACATAACAATTCTGGCCAATATCAGATACTAGGCCCCCTGTGGTTTGGAATTTCCTATTGAATGAGCCCTCCCACGTTCAAAAATTCTAAGTCCAGCTCGCATTAACCTTGAACTAGTAAGAGCATCGACCAGGATACCTAGCCGAGCGGTCCGAAGAGCTAAGATTTTCCCGAGATATCGGAAAAATTTCCGGTTGTGTGACAACTCATTCAGTTGGAAATTTTATGGTGTTTCTTCTGAATCATCCTGTTTGAGTGGGAAATGTGTGGTTGAAATACTATGAGGCAAAAAAGTGGTTCATAATCTCCCATCGCACATGCAGTACGACCAAAGCGCCATCTATCGGGCAAAATATCCGGATTCTCTACGGACTAGCCTTAATATCAAAATCAACTCTTCAGGCTGATTTCCATAGGTTTTTGATGACCTTCCAAATGTCGTGAATCACATTTCTAATAGGGTTAGGAAACTATGCGTTTTAATGAGAAAGAACTCAATTTTTTCATTGAAGATAACTCAAAAAGATGAAGTAAAATACAGTCTAAGATACCTGGAAAATTTTTCGCATGGCCTTATAGGTGGTGAAAAAGACACGTAACATGATATATTTCCGTATGTCTGCATCGCGTGGAATAAGTCATATGAGTACTGTGAATCCTGTCAAATTGGACACCTCCGTAACTTGGGCATCTGCCGATATTGGGCGCTTAAAGTCGCGCTTTCCTCTAGAACCGGGAGAATAACATTGCGTCTTACGGAAGATTTGCTCCACATATTGGACACCTTTGTAAATTGGGCACCTCTCTAATTTGGGCAATTTTTGCTCTACCTGTTATATGTCATTGCTTGTTAAATCATCTTCATAAATTGGGCAACCATTATTTCGGTAGCTCTTTATCAAAGTTTCACGGGGCCATCATGGTTCGGTATCTTCATCTATTATCGCTGAGTCTAAGATATAGAGTCTCACTCTAGCCGAGGATAGTTTGGCATGATTGAGATCGATGTTATCGGTCGATACCAATATCATCACCGAAAAGCGCTCACGTCGATCTTCGAGTAAAGTGCAGCTGATCGAGCTATGGCCGGGCCAATTAGAAACGGCCATGGTCGTTTTTAATTTGGACTCCAAACGTTGAAAGTGATTTCTGCATTGTTGTTTACTTTTTGTGTCTTTATTTCATGCAACTCCAAAGAAAATATCACGGTAAATGGACGATTTTGAGTGAGTCCACTGAATATGGAATTTTATTGAGATTCCTTGAGTCGATATCATCTAATGCTTCGAACGAAGTGTTCGGAGAATATAGAAAATCTGTTGAGTCATCACGCTCTCGCGATTTCACATTGCGTGTGTCTAAGATGGCAGAGAAACGAAAACGTAATAATGAGTTGACTACAGACCAGAAGAAGAAAATACGAAGACCCAGCTGCAGTCGAAGAAATTTTAAATTCAATCCTTCAAGGGGAGACTGTGTCTGGGAATGAAGACAACTTGCACGAAAAATCATCGATGGTTGCGAGTTCGTTGAAGATGCAAGGTGCGAATGAGAATGAGATCCTCAAAAAATCCTTAAAATTCAAACAAGCCAAGATTTCAGACTTCCTCACTCACCAAATAGATCGAGCAAAAAATTGAAGAACTCCCATCATTGAGCTTATGTATTGTGCAACTTTAATTCATCATATGAAAATACTTGTATTGACTTTTCTTTCATCAAAATTTGTGTTGATTTAGGGATTCAATGAAAATGTATTGGATATTGGAGAATTGTGAGGTACTTTATCGATTAGCTGAGTATAAAAAATTTATCATCAAAAAAGGGGTCAAAATGTCAGTTCCATGTCATGTCGCTTTCCTTTTTTCGGCATCTGAGAGTGTGAGGTGCCGACGCGATCATTTGGGATTCGGGTGAACAAATACTCAAAATATAATGATATTGAGCACAAAAAACCACTGCTATAAGAACGTAAGGACCACTTTATGTGTGCATGGCGAGCACTTATATTTTGTCACCCGATTTGAACTGAAAATTTTACCCACTTGTCAGTATTCCTCCATAAAAATGGATTTTCTTCAATCCATGCTTCTCCGAATCAATTTTTTCCTAAAAGTTCATCGTCAGGTGCAACGTTACCACCCCCCCCCCCAAATTATCGGAAAAAATTGATATTCACACTTTAGGGCTCGCTTTAGTGGGTACTTTTCCGCGAAAATCTACATTTGCTAAATTTTTTTATTAGTTCCGTGTCCTACTAGTGCGACCCTTAAACGAGGGATAATACGGAGACCCTCAGTTTTTTTTTTCTTTTTAAGTATCTGATGTCCAAACGAAAACCCCAAGATCCCTAGACTGTAGCTTGAATCGTTTTGCCGTGAGATCAATTTTAGTGGCCAATGTCAGGTTCCGTGTCACGCTCGAAATATCAGGTTCCGTGTCATGCTACCAAGTCATACGCGTGTTATCCTCATGTTGTAGTGTTGGTACCGATGAGTCAAATTTTTCATGCGCAAATTAATTCATACTTTATATTATATGTATAAAAAAGGTCAGAAAACACATATGAGAACCTTACGAAGTGACATTTGGAGTTGGCACATTTTCGACCTACAAATATCAAATTTTTCACGGATCTGCTCATATACTCGTGGTTACAATTGAATTACCAATCCGCCGAGAATAACCAAATTGATATTTTTATGTTGGTAGGTCTCTGGAAGCTTGCATAGAATTTGCTTACACTGGAAGAATCAAAATAAAGAAAGATAACGTGACAAGACTTTTGATTACTGCAAAAAGGTTGTCCCTGGAAGTCGTCAAAGGCGCTTGTATAAATTTTATGAAACAACACTCAAACTCTCGCAATGTTTTGGGCTACTTACAATTCGCATTCACTACCAAAGAAAATGCAATGATTGCATACCTAGAAAGTAAAATAGCTCATGTGTTTACAATTATACCCAAGAATGAGGAATTTTTCAATCTTGCTTACGGTTTGATCAGATCAATAATCTCCAGAAACGACTTGAACGTATCATCCGAGCAAGAAGTTTATGAAACTGTGATGAAATGGGTGAACCATGACTTTTCTTCACGAGAAGTTTACTTACCAGAACTTCTCAGGCAAGTGAGATTGAATATCATCTCAGTGGAATATTTGTTGGACAAAATAGCCTCTGACGATGTAATACGAAAATCAGAAGAGTGCAGGTAGAACACAATGACTTTGTTCACAATTTTTTATTATCTATGATGATGTAACAGGTGATGTTTTTATTATTTAGAGACATAATCGACGAAGCGAAAAGCTATCATCTCTCTACTTTTCGTGAAAGTCGCTTTGACAATGTTTCGGCAAGAAGTTGTGACGATGTCTCTGGCTACATACACGTATTGAGCTCTCAAGATGAAGGCCAGATCACTGTAGAAGTTTACAAGCCATCTGCAAGTAAGTTGTATCTGTCCTCGCTATCTAACACTCGACGTAGATAACAGCTGACATGTTGAAGAAAAAAAAGTACAGTGATTGTGAAAATTAACGTAAAATGTTTGGAGTTACTAAATTGGTGATATCTCCCAAGGGCTTTGTCTCACAGCAACTGTGGATAGAGTATTTCAAAAAACCTTAAACACCTCTTGGTCTATGCCTTAAAATATTTTTTCAATAACTCTTTGTGATCACAATTGTCAGAAGCCTCAAAAATTTTCTTTGGCATATCATCTGTAAGTTTGCCGGGAGTTGTCCGATCCTAGATTTCTTCCCGCACTATTGAAACCATTATGTAATTTAGGGATAGCTTCTCAGAGTTTTCAAAATCGAATGACTTTCGTCAAAGTCTTTGGTGATTAGCTTGTAGAACTAGGTGAGGAACTTATACGTTGAGTTTGATACATGAAATTAAATAATTCTTCTTGAGCAAATACATTATCATTTTTATCTTTTTTGTGATTTTCAAAGAACTTCTCCCAGAATTCCAGTGTGATAGAACTTTGGAGTCACGTTTATTTTAAAATATAGAAACAAGGTACCGTATTGTAGGAACCCGTTTTTTGTTTCAGATATCTCGAAATGTCAAGAGTGTAAAATCTCATGTACAACTACGAAAAATTTTGCCGTGGCTTATTTTCGAAACAAAATCTATATCCTTGGAGAAGAGAAAGATGGTCGAGCTGTATCGGGTGCATACAACATCATTGATGGCTCATATCAGGAGCTGGCTCCCATGAAACTACAACGACGGTACTTGTCTTAATTTTTACCTCATTTTAAGTCAATATTATTATGTTTCATTAATGTTGAACATGTTTGACATTGGTGAAACTAGATCCATAATTTTTTACGCTTTGCTATTGATGCTTGGAACAAAAATACTGTTCTGTCATGTCTATTCTATTGAATCTTGGAACTTTTAACAAGTATAAGAGCTTTGCACTATTCTCAGATACTTTGGTGTAGCAGTTCTCAATGATTTCATCTATGCATGTGGAGGAAGTAGAGATAATTTAGTTCTCAAGTCCGTGGAAAGATATTGCATCGAACGTAATTCATGGGAATTTGTCAAACCGATGAATAAAGGACGACAAAGAGTAGGAATTGTGGCCTCTGCAGGATATATTTACGCAATCGGTGGTTGCGTAGATTATGAGACTATACTCAACTCGGTTAGTAGAAGAAAACTTTTACAAAAAATTCTGTCCTTTCAACCGGATATTTTTTCAAAAAATGACCTTCCTATAACATGCAGGTGGAACGATATGATCCTCGAGCGAATAAATGGGTTTTCGTTGAGCAAATGCCTGAACCAAAAAAATCGTTCGGTACGGCGGTGTTGGGTGGAAAATTGTATGTAATAGGTGGAGCGTCAAAAAATGTCAACTGTCTTAGTGTTTATGGAAACAAGTGTTCAGTTTATGACCCTGTGACTGATTGGTAAGTATTAATATACTTTTTTTTCTCTAGTTTTTGAGAATTTTGAAAGCGATACTTGTATTGAGAAATCAAACTTGATCATTTGCCAGCCGAATAAGAATTTTTTTTGGTTTATGAATACGTATGATCGGACTTTTTTTTGAAAATTTTGAGATGCGTGACCGACGAGGTTATCGGCGCAGAGAAATATTATAATTATTGCACTAATGAATTTAGTCCGGGCACTAGGGGGATTGCTAAAGTAGGTGACTCGTGTTCTAGAAGATTTGACCCGGAAATGTATGAGGTCGCTAACTCGAAAATCCCGGCATTCTTTTGTCATTTTCAATTTTTAGTGTAAAATTATGGCTTTCTGCGAAAAACTCAGACATCTTAACGAAAAATTTTGAAGGACCAAAGTTGACTGTAGAGGTCCGCACAAGCTCCCACAAAACCCAAGCCCGGGGCGGGAGGTGCGCGAAAATCTATTTGCAAGTTCAACATGGGCGTAAATGGGTTGGCCGACTCAGAGCTCCTGAACTTGCTGCCACTTAACGTCAGTTTATGGAGAGGCGACCAAATGCATCTTGGAGAAGATGAATGGTCTCTGTCTGATTCCGTCAAACGCAAATGAATCGAGAGAAAGAGAAATAAAAGTGTCATAACTAAGGTAAAACTAGGGGTACCGGGACACCGAAAATGGCGATTTCCACTTTGGGCTATCAAAGATGAACTTATTATGTTCCGATCATGAAATTTTTTTCTCTTACCTATAACTATACTATTTACCTTCATGAATCAAGAAAAAAAATGACCAAAAGTGTTCTAAAATTATCACAAAAGCCAATTTTCTGGAGACCTGATTTGGCCCAACACTGGGACACGATTTGTGGTTTGACCTAGTACTAGGACGGTCAAATGTAGCAGTACTGGGACAGGACACGTTGCTCCGGATTGTACATTGGAAATTTCATCACAGTTACATACAAATATTGAGAATTACTATGGACTATCACGTTTTTGACCATAATTCGTTGTTAGTTTAGTCATTTATGCAATAACAATTCGACAACTAACAACAAACGATGTGTCTCAGTACTGGGTTACTCCACTTCTCCACCGCTTGGTGAAGCCGGACGCGTCGCGTCCTAGTAATGGGTCAGAATTCAATATATACGGTGGTGAACTAGGACACGATTCTTGGCCACACAATATACCATTTTCTAGTTGATTTTTTTTCATTATCTAATCATTGCCACAGCTCGCCCAAAATTTGGTTCGTGATTGGGATTACTCTTAAGAACACTCAAAAATTTTTTGATACAATATTAAATCACACACCTTTCTATTAATTAGGAGAGAATATAACGTCCCAGAATCGGTCGACTTTGGCATGGTGTCCCGGTACCCCTAGTTTTACCTTATATAACGCTGTTCCCGCGTCGAAACTGCCTTGCGTGGCCAGATCGCACCGCTCCAGATGATTTTAGTCTCAGAATCTGCGGCACTTATTTTCTTTCTCTCGCTCTACAGTCGACGAAATTCGATGAAATAGGACCGTGACCATTTTGGAGGGAATTTCATCCTCTTCATGGTACTCTTGGTCGCCTCACCACAAGTTGACAACTCGTTGACATTTGTCTATAAGTGGCAGCAAGTTACTAAACTTATCGCTGCCACTTTGACTACTAAGCGCTGCGTCGCCTATGTTACACCAGAACGGTTTTCGGGCATTTCTCACTCCGGGTTTGGGTTTCCCGCGAAACTTGTAGGTAGCCTTTTTGTAGGAAATTTAGTTCTCTACAACTTGGGTTCAGTAAAATGTTTCGTCACCATGCAAATTTTTCCAGTTATTTTCGCAAGAAACCTTAGTTTTGCACTAAAAATTGTTAAGTGACAAAAAATGTCGGGGTTTTCGGGATAGCGACCTCGTAAATTCGATTCAGCGCCTCAAAATTCATGGGAAAACACTACTTCGAAATCTCCTCGAACACGAAACGCCTACTCAGACCCCCCCCCCTCCCCAGCGACCGCAGTAATTGACCCAACATTCAATGAAATACTATATATATTTTTGTGTTCTTTGCTTGTAACTTCTTTCGAAGAGATGATAATACTTGATCACTAAGGGTGATGACAGACAACCCGCCACGACGCGATTCTCATGCCATTTCACGACACGACACCATTCGACACGACACATAATTCATTTTGGTGAACCCAATTATCGATGGATTGGATTCATTTTCACAACCCATGACTGGTTCTATCAAATCCAGCGATGGTTGGCTTCATCGGAATAAATTACGTGTCGTGTCGGGAGGTGTTGTGTCGTGAAATGGCATGAGAATCGCGTCGTGGCGGGTTGTCTGTTATCACCCTAAGAAGCACGTGTATGACTTGACACAAAAGTGTCTGTTTGTATCAGGTGAGCCTGTGGTAATTGAGATTGTGATTTTAGGTGGGATAACTGTGCTGATTTTGTGGAGTCTAAAGGTAATATTCCAGCTGTAGTTCATGAAGGGAAAATATGGACAATAGGAGGCGATCGTGGTCTTGAAGGATTTGTCAAGACGATTGAAATATTCGATCCAAAGACAAATAGCTGGACTATAGGACCCAATCTGCCTTCTCTTTTTGGAGGTGCTACCGCTGTATTGACACCGATATTTAATGGGTTCACAGACGACGACGAATACGGCGAACAATGATGAGAATTTTGGCAAAACGGGAAGACCCGATCTTGGAGTGAAGGAGAATCTTTCTAATTCGTCAGCTTTGTTCGAAATAGTTCTCATGAGACCTCAAAGTTTATTACTCAATTCTATTCCAAGTTTTCTTCATCGCGTACCAAAAGTTTCCTCTGGGATCTGAATATTCATCTGGAACTTTACAGAATGTATAAATTGAATATCGAATGCAAAGTGATGGTATCTATATTGCTTCCGTCTAGTTAGATATTGTCTGGAGTATCTCAATAGGTCAACTGAGGGTTTTCGAGCCTACGATTGAAAACTAGAATGTGTACGTGTGTACTAGGAGTAGCAATAGCATGGGAGTAATTCATAGAATTATGATCAAGGATAGAGTATACTCGTGAATCTTGGACTTGACAACACCAGAGAATGACAAGAAATAAAAAAAAAAAGTTTGGTCAAAAGTCGGGATTTTTGGACTATTTTACCTCTATTTTCTTGTATCCATGAGTTTCGACGTTTCAAAATATACGAACTCATCCAAGAACTGGACTCGTTAACTCAAATTGCCCGCCACTGGATCGACTTGCCCTGGATAATTGTCAATGACAAACGTATATAGAATATGCGCAGGATTCACTGAATTATTCCAAATAAGTTGAATATTCTTTATATCGCTTATTGGTATACTTAGAGTTTGAATAATAGAACTGATGATAATAAAGTCAGTAGCATAGAAGGATAGACGAGTAAATTAGGTTAAGGGGATGTCGGAGTCCTATCAATATTGTACAGTTACCGACATGGTCGAGTTTTCGAATTTCTCGATGACTTTTTGAGATATCAAAAATCTAACAAGTAACACCGATTCTATGAGCCATACAGAATCGGCGTTACTTAATAGAATCCCGATATCTCGAAAATTCATCGGGAAATCCGAAAACTCGACAATGTCGGTATCCGGTATCCTCTCAAGTGACATGGTGAGTACCCAATCCGATCAGCTTATTAGATATTTTTTGAAGATAGATCTATATTTCCGCAAATATCTTATTTCAAGTTATGGTATTATTCGAGGTGTTATTGCATTCCAAGACATACGTACCCGAATTCTCAATTCTCTTCCACTGTTTTAACTAGAATCTTCCAGAGATATTAAGTTTAAGGAACAATTTCTAGCAGAACTCCACGCTGATATTCATGTATTATAAGAAAGGGGTTCGACTGAATGTGCATGTTCTGTTACTACTCTTGAAAGTTACTTGGCAATGGAGATGTCCAAGAACTGAATCCATTTGTTCACACGAAAGGAAAATTATTGAGTCCTCTAATCAGTTGGTATTCTCAAAAGTAACTTGTTATCCAAGATGTGAAATGAGTGGATAGACAAAACTAATAATGAAATCCATGGGTGCTATCAGATTGACTTCAACTAAAAAGGGCAAAATAAAATGAATAAAAAAAAAATTTTTAAGGCAAACGCTTTTATGAAGGCTCATCTTTTGTACTGGTGAGAAGTTGTAGTTCTCTTGTACCCTAACACTTGAATATATATCAACTCACTGTAAAGTGAAAGATAAGTGAAAGTCTAGTGATCAATATTGTATTACAACTTAATGAAAGGACACTATTGAGGAGTTGAAGATGATTCTCGAAGTCCCTGATTAAATACTGTTTAAATTCTCACTTGAAACTGTTGAACAAATGATCAGAAATGCTGAAAATATTACCACCTTGAAATGTATGTATCATGAAAGCGTGGGGTGCCATGGAAAGGAACTATTCTCTTCGTGGCTACCCCACGCTTTCGTGATATATAAATTTCAAGGTGGTAATATTTTCAGCATTCCTGATCATTTGTTCAACGGTTTCAAGTGAGAATTTAAACAGTATTTAATCAGGGACTACGAGAATCATCTTCAACTCCTCAATAGTGTCCTTTCATCAAGTTGTAATACAATTGATCACTAGACTTTCACTTATTTTCCACTTTACAGTGAGTTGAATTATATTCAAGTGTTAGGGTACAAGAGAACTACAACGAACAACTTCTCACTAGTACAAAAGATGAGCCTTCATAAAAGCGTTTGCCTTAAAAATTTTTTTTTTATTCATTTTTTTTTCCAAATATTCACAAACACACTCATACACACAAACATACCATTCAACCCAGCATCATTCACACCCAATAACGCTCCACATGGCTCCACAGCCCGATCAGCTCGCACCCGTCTCTACGTCTCTTGGAGGGAAACGGATCTTCAACAGATTTTTCTTACTCTAAACTCAACGAATTCTTTTCTTTGTCTATGCATTCCATCATCGGGCAAATAAAAAAATTGCACACTATATTCAACCGGGAATAGTGCAATAGCTATATAAACAATATCTCAGTGCGTGTTTAGTATGAAGTGATCAAAACCGTGTGAGTGAATCAGTGCATTTCAACACCAATCGACTTGTTAGCTACGCGGCTCAAGACGCGACTGGTCTTCAAAGAAATTCCTGCGGGGTGATGAGAATCAAGATTTGCACCAGGTTTCATCTCAAGGGGGACCACAAATTACCGCACCTACGTTGATGAGTCCTAGTTATTTAAGGTTACTCCCTCTATTACCCATCCCCACATTAAGGGTGCTCCCCAGCTGTTTTCAGCGCCACGAGTGGCCATTTTGGAAGCTTCAAAACGGAAGTATTTTTCCCCCAATTATACGTCCTGGATTCAAATCATTTCCAAAATCTGAGTAGATAGAAAGGAAGCTGATATCCTTCCGCACCTGGGGATATATCACATGTGATGGTTTTATTGCCGTGGAACGAGCTATGATAGTTCAAAAAAAGAAGCTATCGCGGGGCGGAGAAACGCGTGATCTGAGAGCTCGGTAAATCAGGTTTCGCTTCATTTCGCTTCACAGCATTCACGTAAAAGAGCAGGTGAGGTGAGGAGAGAGACGTTGATGCTGGAAGGGAGGGAGAAAGCAGGGGAGACAGGCAGCGTGAGCTGGATGTTTGCTTGTCTGCAGGTAAATGAGAGCGGAAAAATTCACCATATCTGGACCCACCTCACGGCTAACTTTTCCCGCAATTTATCTCAACCTGTACTCAACATAGCAGCGTAGATCGAAATTATTTCAAATCCTCAATTCACTCCACACCTGGCGATATGTCCCACCATCTGCGTTATCCATTATGCTTCACGCAAATGAGAGATAAATGTTGCACATACAGATCGCATTCATAGGGCATATAACAGTATTCGATTCTGCTTCGCTGCAATACTACCCACACAGCATGGGAATATTTCAGAAGAACATATTTCAGTGGAATATTTTAATGAAATCTCCTAGAAACCTCGCAGAAACATCTCGGGAAATGTTTTTGGAACATTTCATCGCAATATTTCAGTGAATACCTCCAGAAACCCTGCAGAAACATTTCACGAAATGTTTTTGTAATATTTCATTGCAATTTTCCACAAATATGTATCAAAAATCTCCTGGAGATATTTCATGAAATATTACTCAAATTCCTTCCGAAATATTCGTCCGGAAGATTTTTGAAAGGTTTCTCGAATATTTCATCGCAATATCCATGGATACGATTTTGAAATATTTGTGAAATGTTGCACAACAAATTTGAAGTAATCTCGAACTAAGATATCCCTAAATAGTCACTGAATAATTTTCAGCAAATTCTTTTTGAAAAGTTATGGAGGTTCCCTGAAGGCTATTCGAAAGGTTCCCAAAAGCTTCTGAGGGAGTTTCTAAAGACTCTTGAAGGTTTCTTGGATGTTTCTAAGACGTTCCTGAAACATTTGTGGAAACCCTGAGATATTCCTGAAATTTTTCTGAAACCTTACTGAAACGTTTCTGTAAACTTTCTCGAACTTTCCTGGAATATTTCTGACATATTTCTGTGCAATATAACAAAAATACTCGCAAAAATATGTTTTTGGAATATTCCGGCAACTTCTTACTATCAAACCTTCAGCAACCTTGCCTATAAAAGTCTTTAAAAGTTCCCTGATAGGTTTTTGGAATTGCCTAAGTTCATCGCCGAAGTGCAGTGTTACTAAAATTTGATTGTGGGAAAATGTAAGCAACCAACAGATTACAACAAGAACTACATATCGTGCAATTAAGCGCATGACACCATCAATATTCCAGTATGTCTCACACTGTCGGCGCTAGTGATACGCGCGAAACAGAGAGACGGGTAAGGCTGGGTTAAATACCCGATGCCCATCATGCTTCCGCTAATAACATCGGCTGTGCCTATCAAAGGTATTGTTGTCTGCCTCGGTCTGGCTCAACAAATATTTAGTTTATATGTATGTATGCTCGAAATTTCGCGTTTAACGTTTCTCTATGAATTTCGTGCGCAAAATTTTTAGCACTGGAAAATGCTTAACACATTTTCGTACTTTTCACTAGTATTCAATGTTTCAAACCCTGGGATACCACTCTGGAGAGGTGGACTGGCATGATTGAGTCTTGTGGTGTTGAAGCCAATAAAAGATACCGTTTTCCAGAAATCATCTTTATACAGACAGGCCCGTGCATTTTGTCAAGCAAACTCATGCAAGCATAAGTTCTTCTCATATCAAACATTGGTTTTTGACGTTTGATTGCTCATGACCTCTTGTGCCAATATGATTTTTACAATTCCAAAAAATTTGGTAAATTTTTCAATCCTGATGCCTCCTCCAAACGTTATCAAGAAATATTGAAAATCGTTTTTGTCCCGTTAACTGGAGATTTGCTGGTTTGGAAAGTGACAGTGGCGCCTCTAGCAACCAAATTAATATATTACCGATAACGATCTCCAAAAACATTAGGGCAAAAACCAGTTAGTACCATCAACTATAAACAATTTTCCTGCGAATTGAAAGAAAAATTCAGCGAGATCAATGCAAAATTGAGCTCTTAAGGGGAGACCGAAGTTTGCCGCCATTTTGAATTTTTTTTTCTTCTTCTTGGTAGATTTTCTCTCCACAGCGCAGTTTTTTATGCATTTCATTGACGCATACATAATCCTCTGTGATTTGGTCGAATAATATTCGAGTTATTTCCAGAACGGATTCCAATCTACCCCTCTAAGCTGTTTAACATGGCTTCTTCCTTGGAATTTACAGAATAATATTCTGTGGGGGTTGGCATTATCAATTTCTTTTCTCTTTGTTTTCTAAATTTATTATTGGTAATACAACTCATTTGATCATAAGAAGCACCACCATGAATCTTAAAACGCTAGACTCCTCATCGCAAAATTACACGTTACAGCGCAAATAACCTGATCTGGCTCGACGACTTCAGGTACCCTGCTTGTACCCTGCACGTATTTTGGTACCATGTGTCTCGAGTTTAATCAAGCTCATACAATTAATCGCTAAGATTGTCTGTTAGCGTACAACTCTTCTATGGCCACATTGAAGTATGATACATTCAAATCTGCAATGATGAAGAAGAATTTCATCTTTCTTTGTGGGCCCGTGATATCGGGGCCTTATGACTTTCACATACATCAAGGATACGGCAAGAGTAAAGTAGGTCTTGAATGGGATGATGAAATGTACACGAATCTCTTGAGTGTTATCAAAGAAAATGAGTTATACGACAAGACAGATGCACATTTCTCGCTATAATTCAGTTGCGAAGATGAGGAGGCAATTTCAAAAATCGCTCTATCCGTATACACCAGTGGTAACACACAAAAATTGAGGGCTCTGGGAGGGTTCTTTGAGAAGCAACAAACATTGATTCAACAAGATTTCCAAGGTAAGTGAAATCATTCGTAATGATAAGATGACTCAAATCACGATTTTGAATTCTACGTTGGAATGAGTTCATCGGGACGTCAAATGCAGTCACCGCAGTTCTGTTTCAAAATACTTCCCCTCACAAACTTTTTGAGAGGTTCTTGAGTTTACATTCAAGGCGCACTTCTCAGATAAGTTTCTCTTCTGCTTGTCATCTGATTTTTGCAATAAAATAGTTAGGAAACGAAAACATAAGTGATGATAAGATGACAACCACTATTTCATATATCGGATGCTAGAACTGGTACTATGAAGAAACGGTTACCTAACCAAAGAATTCTACCCTATATTCGACTTCTGCATCACTAATGAGAATGCGGATCCACCGCGTACAAAGGGTTTGAAGTTTGAGCCCAGTTTGAACCTGGTTTACTGAAAATTTGAGTACAAAAGTGTAAAACCCCAGTTTCTCTTCAATTTCCTCTGAGCAAGAAAAGACGTCTTATACTTGTCCTTTGGTTTATGAAATTAATATTTGAAGGTGGTGAATTCATTCCATTGATGATGGGCTGATGATGATTCAAATTCTTTTATTGCATGTACAAGATTTTGCATAAGTCACAATGACAAGCATGTATCCAAGGTAGTAACTGTGCCATAGCAAATAGCAATCTTTTCCAAATGGGACAAGTCCTCTTGAATATTAAATTCCTATCTGACATATTTCTCCATAGATTCGAGGCAGAACGATGCCTATCTTGAATATGCTCCTTAGTTGATCATACTTTAGAACATATTTGTTGACAACATCACTGAGAGACTGTCTCTTCAATCACAAGGATCAACAATGAAGGTCAACAAAAAAATGATACTTCATTCAATTATGATTCACAGATTATATGCGAGGGCTGAAACCTATAAAGTCCCTCCAAAAGAAAATGCTCAACAAATTCATTGATGATTTGACAGAGTTGTTTTTGACTAACGAAGAAATTTGTGATGGAGTTCTTGCTTACATCTTCCAAAACTCAGAAACATCATCAGATTTGAGGAAAATTATTCTCAAACACTTAAACAGTGAGCAGTCATGGGACAAGAACAATATGAACAGATATGACAGAGCGGTGACTAAATTCAAACACAGTATAATCAACACAATCCAGTTAAAACTTGCACAATGTGAAGATTACATGGAAACTAACCAGGATAATTGTATCCTAGCATCCAAGTGAGTAAAACATGTTGAGTACAACAATATTATTCTTATTATTCTACCTAAAGGTCACATAGTATTGATATGATCTCTTGTAAGAATGAAACATTTTTGAACGCTCATGAGTCTATAGATGCTCTCATGATGTTATAGGGTTGCTATCCCTGTGAAACATTTGAATTTGAATTTCAGTCAGCTGGGATTGATGAAAAATTAATACTGAGGATGTTTTTTTTTTTTTTAATCAGCGTGAGCTATTTTTCATGTCATCTTTTTACGCATTATCCCATAGATAAACTTTCCAAGAACTAATTGTCCGATGGGTAAACTTTCCAAAAATTGGGTTGACCCGTTGCTCCCAGTCCTCTGTGGAGTCACGTTTAATCCAGATGGGATCACTCTGACCTTACTCTGCAGAGAATCATCTCTCATTCTTCAAGAAATGAAGATATTGTCACAAACACACAACGTACATGAAATTGAAAATGTTCTCCTCAATATATCACAGCTTTTATTGCCTAAACTAATTATTTTATAAGTCAATTTCATCGATCATGAGGAAAAATATCGAAAAATGGTTATTTTCCCTCCAGAACTGCGCCAAAAAAGTAATTTCCAATCATTCCCAAAATTTTTCATGGGATTACACTCGAGAGATGATACACTTTTGAATGAGAATCACTGTGATGATCATTCTGGAAAAGAATATATTTATTTCGAAGAATTACTGTGAGAAAAAAGTTATGATATTTGAAAACCCCGGTTATATCTATGTATCGCTACAGAGAATCTGGTTTGGGGTAGAAATTGATGGAGATTATATTGCTCTGCACGCAGATATTTATTGAAAATGCATACAACATTTATGAGAATGGATTTTTAACGGACTAGAGATTAGAAACATTTCACGCATTATTGTATCGGGTCAAAGTATTCCGCTCGAGGGATGAAAATTGTCGTTGAAGAAGTCGATTTCATCATACTTTTTAATCATTTCTCTCAATTTCCTCACGTGAGTCGTGTAAAAAATATACATAAAACTTCGGTTCATTTGGAAAACCTTACTAAGAACTGCCAAGATGATCTCGTTTTCCTATTCCTAGAATAAAAACGTAACAATTCACATCAAAGGTACTCCTCGACGCAAGTGACACATGTAATGGACGGATAGTTCTGCATTTTTCGAAATTCCCCGACTGAGTATTCTTCTTTGCGCGAATTCCCTGAGCTTCTCAATTTGCTCAAGTGAGCCAATGTCATGAGATGCACATGAGACTAATTTTCTCCTACAATGAATCAGTTTTGAGCTGGATTTGTAAACGAATAGATTTACTCAGAAAGTTGTCCTTTCAGAAACTTATAATCAAATATTGACCCCTCGGAATATTTGGTTCGGATAAGGGAACGCCCATAAATTACGTAAGGGAGAATTTCATGATTGCAGACCCCCCTCTCTCTAGTAAGATTTTTCTAATGGAAAATGTTTGACTCACATATGGAACTTAAGATATTAAAAAACCCCCCTCCCCCCTGAAACCTTTAAGTAATTGATGGACGTTCCCTAATTGCACTATATATAGTAGACACTACTTAAGCCTTATCGAAATATGAGTCATACGCCTTGTTTGAAAAACAGAAAAAAGTTTGCACAAATTCTGCAGCGCATGCATGTTCTGAAGCATCATCAGAATACGAAACAGCGCGTGATACCTTAGTATGGTGAGAGAGAAATCAGATTCGCCAAGTTATCTAAAGTTCATTTTCACTGTGATCTTCATCTATCCATCTTTCCGTGTAGGTCCGTGACAGTAAAATCTATATTCTGTGAATGTAATTACGTCAGTATTCCACCTCTTCGCGAGTCTCGACGAACAAAAGATAGCGCTATCTATATACAACGCTCTCGACAGCTCTATCGGCGAGTGAGTTGATGGAATGGCGAGCGGATGCCAATAGTGTGACAAGAATTGCACAAGTCGATCCTCGAGTCGATCGCTGAAGTACAATGATACTAAAATGTGTTTTTGAAAGAATGTGATAAACATACAGATTACACTGAGAGTAAGAATCATATATCGCGCAATCAAGCGCATGGCATCATCAATTTTCCAGCATGCCTCACACTATTATTGTTGGCGCCGGTGAGTTTGGCGCGCAAAGCAGCAAGACGGGTGAGGCTGGGTCAAATACCGATGCCAAAGCTCCTACCCGAGCTCCTACCAATATCAGCTGTGCCTATCAAAGGTATTGTATTGACTCAATAAGATATATTTCGTTTGTTTGTATGCTCGAAATTTCGCGGAATCTCGGCGTGATGAGATATTTTGAACCAGAATATTCGTCAAAATTTTTTTTAAATATTCTCGATGTTGAATAATTCGATTGCATTGTTTGTATTAATTCGTTACTTTGTTGAAAAATAGACCAAATATTATTATTCTGGATTTATATTAATGTCGATGCCACGTGAAGATCTTTTCAAAAGTATTAATTTTGTTCACCAACTAGTTACAAATTGTGGTATTTTGATTCGATTGACTACTTTGGATAAAGACTGGAAACCAGGAAAATTTTTCTGCCTCCAATTTGTGAGGATCAGAAAAACTATTGTGTGTATGTGTAAACGTGCATGTGCGTGTTCGGGGAGGGGTACACCAGTACCCTTTTCTGATAAAGCCACCATCGAGTTTTTTGCGCAACGCGCGAGTATTCAGAATTTCTAAGCACTCAGACGGATTTTGAATATTCAGAATTGTTTATAGTTAAGCAGGTGTAATTTTTCGTGTATATGCAGGCAATGCAGGGTTCTTATCCCAACCGAGAACACCACCGAACACATTTTCCCCTTGAAGAAAAATTTCAAGTCGACCACACCGGGACTCTGCTTTCGTGCTGCCTCGAGATTCCCGAGTTTCAGTCAACACTAGAAGAGATTTTTGTAAAATTGAGGATTTTAGTTCATATAGAAAATCTACTTATTGAATTTCTTGATGGATACTTTCTAATTAGCGAGTCTCTTCACAGATACCAAAACGATAAAGATGGAAATACCGATGAAGTATTTTTCTCAGATGCAGGTCATGGCAATTGCTTTGACAATCTGAGGAAGTCCGGACAGCTATCAGATTTCACAGTAATAGTGAGTTTCATTCCTATCTACTTTATTAAACCATATAATTCGATAAATATGGAGTCACACGATGTATGAAGCAAAAATAGATTCCTGAGTTATAAGAGAATATCCAAACAGATTCCGTAGATCGGCCTATAATGACATTTTAATAGATATTTGCTCGTTCGCATGATTTTTAAAGTTCTATATGATTAATCGTGTGAAACCTGATGACTGAAATAGTCCTGAATCCAATCCCCATATCAATAAGTTCTGTATTTGCAATTACAGGTGGAAGATAAAAAGTTGTACGTGCATAAAGTGATTCTGGCTGCTGTGATACCATACTATGCCAAAATTTTCTGTACAAATGGAAGTGACAAGAGTAACGTACATTGTCAAACAGCTTGTAGTGACATCGAGTGAGTGAAATATATTATCATCCGAAGGGTATAACCATATTTTAGATATAAGTACGATTTTATCAAAAATGACATTTCTGCGTTCCGATTTCGCGCAAGTTGTCAAAGATTTTACACTGCTGTCCCAGCCTTCCCAAATTCTTTTTTCTGAACTTTGGCTTTGGAATTCTTTTTTGTATAATTGGTCTAAATCTTGGACTCCAAAACCCCATACAATTAATTTGATTCCTGGGTTCAAAATGTGGGTGATACTTTTTTGTCCTTTTTCTATACAAGGTTTTGATCCAATTTTATATCAATTGGAAGTTTGTTAACATCGGATATTCAGTATATGCTGAACTTGCCAGAATGCAGCTGACTTTCTGAAGACGAATTTGGACCAGGAATTCTCAGATTGCTCTTATGAAGGACAACAATACTTTTATCTTCGTAGTTTTTTCATGATGGCCGAGAGATCAATACTTCTACAAGTATGACAATTTTGAGATTGGCGGAGCAATTTTTTTCTTTCCAAATCGTATCATGGTTCACCCCAAAATCTGATGTAAAGGCTGTTCATTTTCTACCGTTACCATATCTTCATGACAATATTGATTAAAATGATTGATTTTGTAAGAATCTATAAAATTAATAATTGTTTGTTGGCAGGTCTCTGGAAGCTTGCATAGAGTTTGCATACAGCGGAAGGATCAGAATAAATAGGAATAACGTAACAAGACTTTTAATGACTGCAAAAGATTTATCTCTGGCAGTTGTCAAAGACGCTTGCATAAATTTTATAGAGCAACATTCCAACTCTCGGAACGTTTTGGGCTATCTACAGTTTGCTTTCACAAACAAAGAAAATTCAATGATCGAGTACCTGGAAAATAAAATAGCTCATTTATTCACGACGATACCGAAAAACAAAGAATTTTTCGATCTTGCATACGGTTTACTGAGATCAATAATTTCCAGAGATGACTTGAACGTATCTTCGGAGCAAGAAGTTTACGAAACTGTGATGAAATGGGTGAACCATGATTTTTCCTCTCGAGAAACTTACTTGGCAGAACTTCTCAGAAAAGTTAGATTGAATGTCATCTCAGTAGAATATTTGTTGGATAAAGTAGCCTCTGATGATAGAATACGAAAATCAGAAGAGTGCAGGTTTGGCCTCAAGGATCTATTCACGATATCTAGAATGGATTATTGTTGTCTAAAATATGATGTTTTTATTTTTTAGAGACATAATCGACGAAGCGAAAAGCTATCACCTATCTACTTTTCGTAAAAATCGCTTTGATTATGTCTTGGCGAGAAGTTGTGATAATGTTTCTGGCTACATACACGTCCTGAGCACCCAAAATGAAGGGCAAATCACCGTGGAAGTCTACAACCCGTCAGCAAGTATGATATTAAGCTCGTTGGATAAATATTCTGAGAGCTTTCCATTATTGTGACTTCAATTGTGATTTAGTTCTTCGTAAAAAATCTTGAGTTTCTGAGGAAAACCCGACGTACCCTGGTATTGCAAAGACACATCATTTGTTACAGATACCTGGAAATGTCAAGAGTATAAGATTCCATGTGCAACTAGGAAAAATTTCGCCGTAGTTCACTTTCGAAAGAAAATTTATTTTCTTGGAGGAGAAAAAGATGATCGAGCGGTATCAATTGTGGGTGCATACAATATTATCGATGGCTCATACCAAGAATTGACTTCTATGAAACAACAACGAAGGTGAGTGCTTTCTATTCAATTTTACTCCAATCAAAGTCCAAATAATTATTGTATTTCATTGATAATACCGGGTAGTTTCTTGACGAATAAAACTAGATCCATAACATCTCATGCTTGGCTATCGATGCCCAGAATAAAGAATACTGTTTCATCATAAATTTCGAATTCCAGATATTTTGGTGTAGCAGTTCTGAACGATTTCATTTATGCATGTGGAGGAAGTAGCGATAAGCTAGTTCTCAAGTCCGTGGAAAGATATTGCATCGAAAGTAATTCGTGGGAATTCGTCAAACCGATGAATAAAGGACGACAAAGAGCAGGAATTGTGGCCTCTGCAGGATATATTTATGCAATCGGTGGTTGCATAGATTCCGAGACTGTACTCAACTCGGTTGGTAGTAGACAACTTTTACAAAAAATTCTGTCCTTTCAATCGGGTATTTTTTTCAAAAAATGACCTTCCTAACATACAGGTTGAACGATATGATCCTCGAGCAAATAAATGGGTTTTTGTTGAGCAAATGCCTGTACCAAAGAAATCGTTCGGTACGGCGGCGTTGGGTGGAAAATTGTTTGTAATAGGTGGAGCATCAAAAAATGTCAACTGTCTCAACGTTTATGGAAACAAATGCTTAGTCTACGACCCCGAGACTGATTGGTAATTATTGACTCTTTCTATATTCGTTTTGATGGTATCATCTTATCCACTTAACCTATTTTAATCATCTAATAATCTCATCACCACGAAACCACAATTATTCAGTTTTCGAAATTTAGCAACAAGATAAAAGTGCACGAATAGAAAAATGAGACGATCCGAAAAAATACTCATCTTTTATAGATATTCTGTGCAGGAAAAACTCACGATTCTACTTTGAATTATGTACTCCACTAGGCATCCAAAAATTCCAACAGCTTATTCGACTGTTTGAGACATTTTTGTGCAAATTAATTGGAAAAATTGTTGATATTAGAACACTCAGAAGGGACCCAACATATCTTCATTATTGTAAAGACGCTTCGTCAGATGCCTACACCAAGTCATCGTCAACAATTCTGCGACTCAAACTCGGAGCCAAAATTACATTAGACCCACAAAGAAAATTTCTGACCTGTAGACGATTTTTTGTGGGCAATTTCTTGCTCCACTTTTCGGTCCTTTGACTTTATCTGATTGAGGTTATGATTTCAGGTGGGAAAGCTGCGCTGATTTGGCAGAGTCGAAAGGTAACATTCCTGTTATAATTCACGAAGGAAGAATATGGACGATAGGAGGTGATCGCGGTATCGAAGGTTATGTAAAAACAATCGAAATATTTGATCCAAAGACAAATAGCTGGAGCATTGGGCCTAGTTTGCCTTTTCTTTTTGGGGGCGCTACTGCGATCTTGACACCGATTTGCAACGAGTTTGCCGATGACGATGATGAACATTGAATCTATTTTACCATCGAGTATATTGATACTTATTATGATTCTTAGAGGATAAGAATGCACCATAACATTTGTTCAGAAAATGGTCGATATGTTTGAAACAGTGATGAAATCGATCTTGAATAATTTCGCATTTGATACGATCTATACGAGGTGTTCTCGCTCCAAACTTTGCAGTTCCATTGGAACGAATTTCTGAGTCTGAATTAATCAGTCAATCAATTTTTAAAATTTCAAAAAACCATCGTGAGATATCGATCGTTCCTACCGGGGTTTCGACATTAAGAGAGTACCCTCGTTAGAAGATCTACCGATCAGATTTTGATCAAACTTGGCAGAGAGGTGTATTTGCATGTCAATTGAACACAGTCAAAATTTCACAAGCATTGGCTACCCCTGAGTCAAACCATCAGCATTTTTAGAGGTTAAGCACGGTATCTTATGGGGCACCACGTTAATTGTTGAACTATAAAAGACTGACCCATTAGTTTCAGTCCTTATCACGCTCGGTTGTAGATAATTATACAAAGAAGATGCTTGAACTCTCAATTCGAGCTCTTGTTGGTTTAGATAGGAGTTCTGATCAATTTTCATCGTGAAGTCACGAATAAGTCACAAATAAGACACATTTTTTGGCTATTTGGGATCGATATTTCATAACCCATCCGTCCGATGCTTATGCAAATATGTGTGTAAGTTCTTTGATATCAGATTAACACATAAGACACACTCCAAAGCATATTCACGATGTTTGAAAAAATTGATAATTTTTACTCGGACTGTACCGAGGTTACTCCCTTAAGATCGAAATTGTGCAAATTTACAAATCCATAGAATGATCATCAATCTGATGTGAACTTCTACTGGCTAGTCTTATTATATATTCCAATCGACCAAGTGAGTAATTATCGAGGTGAATATGGATTTCAGCTCGAGTTGAGACATACAACCAGCACTTGTGAATACTCAGAAATTTAATTCGTATATCGTCATCAGATGTTGAGATTGTCTGAAAGACTGATCTAGTTATTGGATTTTGACGTTTCTGTAATCATGCAGTAATATTAATATTTGACACGTCTTTGGATTCTTCTACATTTGTATATTTTAATGCCTTGGATCCTTCTATCGCACACTGAAAAATTGAACCATCTGCACATACCTAAGTCTTCTTGCTATCGACTTTTTGTAAACATAGACAGTTTATAAGATGAGACATAAACTCTACAATGTGAATTAGATACTTATTTTCTAGATGACTTGACAGTTATGGATTAGTAATTTGAGACAATAAAGTTAGTACTGGCTACATCAAAAGTTTACGAGGAAGTTTATTATAGATAACCAAGAGCTTTCTCTTGTGTTATCAAAATCGTTGGGGGGAATAGCTCTCAGCTGGTTCAACCTCCATGAAACTGAAGAGTCTCTGCTAGACTTCGAATGTTCTTTTGTAGAACACTTCTGGAATGAGAGAACTCGAAGAAAATGTAAAATGAAATTAGAATTGGGAAAATTCAGATCCCATGACAAACTGACAAGAGTTGGGTACGCTATGGAACTATTTAATATCGCTCTCGAGGTTGAGGGGGGCGAGATGACGCTGATATAATTAATCAGCTCTGTCATCATTTCGAACGAGAAGTAAAAGCGGCCCTCCCTTGTCAATACGAAAAAACAAAATCTGTTTTTTTCAGTATTTTGACTGGCTTCGACTGCGATGACGCATCGAACGAGAGTCGCCGACAAAATCTAAACTCTTCTTGATCTTCGAACAAATTGAATGTTGAGTCCAGGGAGAATCAAAAATCGGGCAAAGTCCCTAAAAACAAATCTTTGGATCCGGGAAACGCGCAGTAGTTGCAACTTGTTCTTCGGACGAACAGGAAAATTGTCAATTCTACAAAAGGCAAGCTGCAACTGAAAATATTAATTCCAACTTCAATGCCTGTTCTCCTAAAAAACGACCAGGCGGTAGATACAACATCAGATCTCCGACCTATCCAATTATTACACCCCAGACTTAAGAGATCAAGAGATTCAATCGAAATCCATACTAAACTCAGAAATCGATCGATACAATATGCACAAAAAAGCAACCGAGAACGACTCGTTCTCAAATACAGAAGCAGTCTCCTCTCAATCAAGCAACCTACTAAATGAAGGCTCTGCTCTTGCAAAATCTTCCCCAAACGATCATGAGGATCGGGAGGCAGAAACACAAGAAATTCAAGGTGGAGTGAATTCAGACCCACATGAAAATGAATCCAAAATCTCAAAACTCATTCCGGAGGCAGGCCAAAATGAATCACTTTCAGGAGAAGACACCCAAATCCCATTTGCACCACCCACTAAAAACTTCGAGCAGCATGAGAATGATCAGAGCCATGTTCTCGAAGAGACGGCGATCAACCATATCCTCAAGCACACCCGATTCAAAGGCCAGTGAGGGACACAAGTGTTGAATGAAAAATTCAAAGGATCAAAATCCATCACCTAATATAAGTACTCACAGGTTATTAGCACACAATCATTATGAGCCCAAGATCCACTCGACTGGAATTTATCCACATTTCTGCAGATTTTTGACCTCAATTAAAATATATAAATATGGTATTCTATTTTCTTTTTGTGATTCTTTACTCCAGCCAAATTTTCTCAAAGATGCTCATTTGATCTCATCCAAAATTTTTGAATTCGTAACAAAACATCAAGATTGTGAAAAATCCTTCCAAACTCAATGAAGAAGAGATAAAATCCAAAAATTGCAAACACCAGCGCAACAAAAGATTGGGCGACCACGAAATCGACGCACAAAATTTTATCCGCATTTTCGATCCTCTCACGCATCACAAATACAAATAAAAAGCTTGCTCACTCTCTGTACATATAACCAACTGAAAAATAAAGAGAATATACACCAAAAGCTATGGATATATACAGAGAGAAAAGAGAAAGAACGAGGGTAGAGATAACACGCGAGAGAGTATAGTACGAAAATATAAAGAGAGTGCAAAAGATAGACTCTCGTTGCGCACGTGGGGCTTGTATAATATATTAGAGATATCATTGTTATCGCTACCTCGAGATAGCGTCCCTTTTTTACTCCCTATATATCGTATGACCCATCTATGGTGGACGCACCTTGGCATTTTTTTTCCTCGCGGGGTACAAATTCGATCGAAAATGATTTTTGAATGGTTCAACCGTTTGTCTTGGAAGGTGAGGTGAACAAATTCAGGAAATGGAAAATTCGATGCGAATTGGAAAATTTTTTTCCAAAAAATGCGAAAAAATACATTTGGGTGGTGGGATCGTGAAGATCGTGGAATTTTGGATATGGGATGAGTCGAGTGGTATTTTTTGGATTATCCAAAATCGATTGTCAAGGATCCAAAAATACCAAAAATTTGAATTTTCCAGTCATGGCGGGTGGATTCTGCCGGAAGCGTCGTGAAGGTTAGTATTCCCTGGGGGATTTGTTTTCGGTCAACCTGTATGTTTACATTTACTAATTTCTAACCCTCGCGCATTGTAGGTGGATTAATTAATAAGTAGTGTAGTTTTCCAATTAGCGTGTTTTTTGTTGAATCGAAGAACTATGATTATTCAATAATACATGGGTCTCCGATTTTTCGTCGATTATCGGGGTAAATAATGGCATTGTTGACGCCGTGCCAGTCGACAGGGGTGATTGTACCCCGTTTGTTGTCGGCAATAGCATCGCAGGTTCAGTGCTCCAGAGAATTCATTTCATTCCCTAGGTGGGCATTGTGCGTTTGTTCAAACCGGAGCTATGAATTTTTTAAATAATTAATTTTGAGGTCGTATATGTCCGTCGTGCTCCAGTGCTCACCATATGTTTATTTGGAAGCTTCTTCAGCGTAGATTGGAATAACGTCGACGTGGGAATTCTAGGTCTGTTCAAAATTGGAAAATTTGAGGGGTAAAAGGTCGATTTTTGTTGATAAAGGGGTAAAATGACGATTTTTCGCCAAAAACTCAAAAACAATGTGCTTAATCGAAATTTTACAGGAATACTTTTCTGTTCATCTTCCTAAGATCTTTCAATTTGTATTCTTGTGTTTTTTCTCAGAAATGCGTCATTTCTGAGATACTGGCCTTGCAAGATGTGAAAACGGGAGTTTCGAATCTATCTTGGCGTGTAACTCGAGAATGATGCGCTTTATCGAAATTTTACAGGAATACTTTTTTGTTCATCTTCCTGAGGTCTTTCAATTTGTATTCTTCTGTTTTTTCTCAGAAATGACGTATTTCTGAGAAAAAACACAATTATACAAATTGAAAGATCTCAGGAAGATGAACAGAAAAGTATTCTTTTAAAATTCCGATGAAGCACATTGTTTTTGAGTTTTTGGCGAAAAATCGTCATGTTACCCCTTTATAAACAAAAATCGACCTTTTACCCCTCAAATTTTCCAATTTTGAATAAACCTAGAATGCCTACCTCGACGTTATTCCAATCTACGCTGAAGAAGCTTCCAAATAAACATATGGTGGGGACTCGAGCACGACGGACATATACGACCTCAAAAATAATTTTTTAAAAAATTCATAGCTCCGGTTTAAACAAACGCACAATGCCCACCTGGGGTGGAAAATTTTTAGGAAAATGCCCGCTACACATTAGTGTAGTTACCTCGCTGGAGCCCTACGGACCAACAAAACATTCAGCGAGATCGCACGGGCGGGACATTGTCAGAGTGATGCTGGGTGTTTGAATTTATTTTAAAGGACTTTGTGACGAATTCTTCGCTGAAGAAGCATCGTTTGACATATGACGCGGAGCAGGTGCCGATATGACAACATAACCTTTACAAATGTTTTAGTCATCACTCACCAGTCTATCATATTTGTCATCAAATTTCTCATCAAAAAGATGCAGGTCGGTTATTTTTTCCGATCGAATCTGTCTCTACAGTCAAATACGAATCAGATTCAGGTATTATCTGGATGTTCTAAGGAAGAGTCTCGTGGGAATTTGAGTACAAATTTATGAGAGAAATGGATTCCCTCGACATAGATAGCCGATGAGATTCTGACGATATCTTGATACCGAGGAGACATAAATACTGTCAACCAGTGGATCTCGAATAACTCATCCTTGTCATCAAAATTCTCATCTCAAAATTGAAACCAGCTATCTTTGTCGCACGAATCTGTCCGTACACTTGATTACGAATCAGAATCAGGTAACATTTTTATGTTCTGATCAAAATTCTGGCGAGTTTTTTAATACAAATGTATGAGAGAAACAGCCTTGTTCCGATGTCAATGAAAGATGAGATTTCGACGATGTCGAGATACTGAGGCAACATGAATAGTCACAATCAGTGGATCTCGAAAAACTCATCTTTGTCATCAAAATTCTCATCTCAAAATTGGAATCACCTATCTTCGTCGCACGAATCTGTCCGTACACTTGATTACGAATCAGATTCGGTTATCATTTTCAGGTTCGGATCAATAGATCCGCGGGAATTTGGACACAAATCAATGAAAGAAATAGCTTTTTCCAAGATCGAAAGCCGATGATATTCTGACGATATCTTGACCGAGGAGACATGAATACTGTCAATCAGTGGATCTCGAATAACTCATCTTTGTCATCAAAATTCTCATCTCAAAATGGAAACCAGCTATCTTTGTCGCACGAATCTGTCCGTACACTTGATTACGAATCAGAATCGGGTAACATTTTTATGTTCTGATCAAAATTCTGGCGAGTTTTTTTAACACAAATGTATGAGAGAAACAGCCTTGTTCCGATGTCAATGAGAGATGAGATTTTGACGATATCGTGATACTGAGGCAACATGAATCCCCCCAATCAGTGGATCTCGAACAACTCATCTTTGTCATCGAAATTCTCATCTCAAAATTGGAACCAGCTATCTCCGTCGCACGAATCTGTCCGGACACTCAAATACGCTTCAGATTTGGGTAACATTTTTATGTTCTGATTAAAAGTCTCGCGAGAATTTGAACACAAATGTATGAGAGAAACAGCCTTGTTCCAATGTTAATGAAAAATGAGATTCTGGCGATATCGTGATACTGAGCTCACATAAATACTGCCAATCAGTGGATCTCATACATATGTGTTCAAATTCTCGCGAGACTTTTAATCAGAACATAAAAATGTTACCCAAATCTGAAGCGTATTTGAGTGTCCGGATAGATTCGTGCGACTAAGATAGCTGCTTTCAATTTTGAGTAGAGAATTTTGATGACAAAGATGAGTTATTCGAGATCCACTGATTGACAGTATTTATGTCTCCTCGGTCAAGATATCGTCAGGATATTATCGGCTTTCGATCTTGAAAAAAGCTATTCCTTTCATTAATTTGTGTCCAAAATCCCGCGGGTCTATTGATCAAAACCTGAAAATGATACCCGAATCTGATTCGTAATCAAGTGTACGGACAGATTCGTGCGACGAAGATAGCTGGTTCCAATTTTGAGATAAGAATTTCGATGACAAAGATGAGTTTTTCGAGATCCACTGATTGGGGGGATTCATGTTGCCTCAGTATCACGATATCGTCAAAATCTCATCTCTCATTGACATCGGAACAAGGCTGTTTCTCTCATACATTTGTGTTAAAAAAACTCGCCAGAATTTTGATCAGAACATGAAAATGTTACCCGAATCTGATTCGTAATCAAGTGTACGGACAGATTCGTGCGACAAAGATAGCTGGTTTCAATTTTGAGATGAGAATTTTAATGACAAGGATGAGTTTTTCGAGATCCACTGTTTAACAGTATTTGTGTCTCCTCGGTATCAAGATATCGTCAGAATCTCATCGGCTATCTATGTCGAGGGAATCTATTTCTCTCATGAATTTGTACTCATATTCCCACGAGACTCTTCCTTCGAACATACAGATAATACCTGAATCTGATTCGTATGTGACTGTAGAGACAGATTCGATCCGAAAAAATAACCTACCTGCATCCTTTTGATGAGAAATTTGATGACAAATATGATAGACTGGTGAGTGATGACTAAAACATTTGTAACGATTATGTTGTCATATCGGCACCTGCTCCGCGTCATATGTCAAACGATGCTTCTTCAGCGAAGAATTCTTCACAAAGTCCTTCAAAATAAATTCAAACACCCAGCATCACTCTGACAATGTCCCGCCCGAGCGATCTCGCTGAATGTAAACACACTAACAGAAGCACGTTTACGAAATGCCCCGACTTCAGTATTTTGGCGAGTCATGTCTACTAGTACTCGAAGGTTGGTTGTACGGCTCTCGGACCAGAACCGATTTTGTGACGGCTGTGGGTTCCAACTCACATTTTCAAGATAATTCGTACGATATTATACAATTTCTCGTCATAATCATCCAGGAAATCTAATACGGATCAAGGTATAGACGAGGATCGCTAGAGCACTTGAACCTCGGTCTACTACTGCTGCAGGGTCGATTCGTCATTCCCAGAAAGGAAAGCGGAGATCAAATGATAGGTGGCACATCCAATAATCAATGTTGATATAAATTATTGTTCAGAAATTGGGGCAAGGCATGGATAAACAATAAAAACATGCATTTTCCCGTCCTTTTTTCGGTTTTTCCATTATAAGTCGGAAAATATTGGTTTTTCGAGAAAACTTGTCCAAAAGTAATTTGTAGATCTTCAAACGGACTACAAAATTTGTTCATACACTTCTTTCCCGTAAAATGCGTATTTTTGGAGTTATCCTTGATTTAAGTTATAGTCGAATTTGTTTAAATAAATTTGCCAAAATTGTTTATAACGGGCACAAATTATTTTTCCTAGGTATTTGAGTCAATTTTGGAAAGAAAAGGTCTCTTGGTATTTTTTCCCAAGTTTGATCGTTTTCGAGTAATGAGAAAAGCAAACTTCGCGACTTCTAACCCTCAATACGGTGCTTTCATGACAGCACTTTGACTTGGAAGTTGCGAAATCTGCTTTTTCTCATTACTCAAAAACGATCAAATTAAAGAAAAAATACCAAGAGACCTTTTCTTTTCAAAATTGACTCAATTACCTAGGGAAAATAATTTGAACACTACACTACTTATTAATTAATCCACCTACAATGCGCGAGGGTTAGAAATTAGTAAATGTAAACATACAGGTTGACCAAAAACAAATCCCCCAGGGAATACTAACCTTCACGACGCTTCCGGCAGAATCCACCCGCCATGACTGGAAAATTCAAATTTTTGGTATTTTTGGATCCTTGACAATCGATTTTGGATAATCCAAAAAATACCACTCGACTCATCCCATATCCAAAATTCCACGATCTTCACGATCCCACCACCCAAATGTATTTTTTCGCATTTTTTGGAAAAAAATTTTCCAATTCGCATCGAATTTTCCATTTCCTGAATTTGTTCACCTCACCTTCCAAGACAAACGGTTGAACCATTCAAAAATCATTTTCGATCGAATTTGTACCCCGCGAGGAAAAAAAATGCCAAGGTGCGTCCACCATAGATGGGTCATACGATATATTCCCATACTTTTTTGGGATGCTGCATCACTGTGATGGCGCTTACTTTTTTTTTTTTTAGTTGCCGCACATACAGCCTGCCTCCGAGCTTTCGAAATTTTTATGAGTAAAGAGGTCCTGTATACGTGTTTTCTACTATACCAAAAAAATTCATATAACTGTATGTATACATACATGGTTAATGCGTTGCACGTACATGAGAGCGTGTAAAACCATTTTGGTCTTTTTAGCATTTCGTTTATTTATACTTTTCCAGCGATGGTGGCAAAAAATTTTCTCACTTGCGCAAGCGAGCGAGCAAAATCTGGCTGTATTCATTATACGGCGTACGAATGTATGCACAGAGTATGGATATGCGAGTCAGATATGGTGTACATTAATGTATTTTACAGTTTTTAGCTCGGTTTTTTCAGTTTGCAAATGCTTTGGACACTGTAAAGTTGGGTTGGCGAGGATGAATCGGTGTAGAGGTTCGGGATTATGGAGGGTGTATTTTTTCGCTATTGGGAGTATTGGTGAACGAATTGCAGGGATGAAATGCAGGCTCCGAGGCTGATCCGATGATTTTTGTCAAATTTTATTACTGGTATTCCAATTCCGGGGTTTCTGTTTGCAATATAGGTTTGTCAGTGTTATAAGTCATTAATGACTGCAAAAATATCGGCTTAAAATTGCTGCAATAAGATGAAATTATTCTGAATTCCAGATATTTTGAGATGTTCCGATTAGTTCACTCACAATTTCACAGCATGTCATCAAGATATTCTATTCAGCAAGATCAATATATTTTGAATACATCAACTGTAACTTTTTCGACACGCTTGGTTTATTATTAGGGCCTCCGAGATCGAAATAAGATGAGATTTGAATTCGTCTTGATCTCAGCCCGTTCGAGGTCTGGAAATTTCGAAGATTTGTCACATCTCGGCTAAGATTTTTGGAACCAAATCTAATCTTTTTGATCTTGTCTCATTGAAATCGAGATTTCTCGCCGGGTTCCCAAAAAAATGCACGAATGCATTGCGTGCCAGTCTCGGGAACAACATCGTTGTTTTAAGGAGGCACGAGGATCCCGCGTAAAAATTGATCCTGTTGGCAATATATTGGCGCTGTATTGGAAAAAGCCGTGGCCAATTATCTTGATAATATATTGCGAAAGCGATTCAAATTCATGATTATAATGAGATGGAGATTAATGACGAGTATGAGCTGAATTTGGATATATCTGTTTAGCCCACCCAGTTAAGCATCCTACATGGGATTTTGGAAGTTTAAGAACCAAGGGATTCTCTCAACGTTGACGCTTTGGATTGATGATCTCATCTGATTTCTTATTTATTTCTTCGTAATTATAAATTGATCTATCAATGGATGTGAGATATCAAAAAGCGTCAAAATATTTGCAATTCTTATCGCGGTGATGAATTTACAGATCATATTTTATCAGGGTGATGAACAAGGTAATCATTAGTGTTATCTAACGACTTTCTGGCGGGAACAACATGATTTAGGATTTATAACCAACCCAAATCAATAAAAAAACTTGGAGATTTCCGAAAGTTTTGAGATTTTTCGTTTGAGATTCTCAACTCGATGAGATTCTGAATTTTGAGACAAATCAAAAATCTCGTTTTATTTTCGATCGAGATATCTCGAAAAATCTCAAAAAATCTCGAAATCTCGGAAGCCATCTTGACTATCAGCGTTGGACTGTTTTGAAAGAGATATTCAATGGATAATCTAATTCCATTTCCTTACAACTGATTTTGAAAACGATGGTCGGAAATTAAAACTGATCATGTAACTCGAACCAATGACATAGCCTTTCCAGCATCTGTGATACTATTTTTTTTCTGCAAATAAAAATTTCAAAAGACCCTATACAACAAGATTAATCTTCCATTTGAGAGCAGTGAGCTATAAATTCATAGTCCAATAACTCTATCCACATCATATATTTTAGAATAGATTTGAAGCGAATGCAGTGTTATTGCAAAAGAGTTTATTTTTGAGCCGATCACACACTCTTGTAATTATCGCAGAATGAAGTCGCTGAAACGACCAACTTCAAACCTTGGTGCTGCATCCAAAATTTGCATTTCCAACTTGCGCCTTTAATTTGGGGTTATATTTGAATCAGTCAATCAACGCAGAGTCGCATAGAATAAGTGACACACGGAGCAGGTGAAACACAAAAAATACAGAATGCGTAGCATACAGGATAATATTGTGTGGTTTGGGAGACACCTGCACAAGCCAATCTAAATGTGTTTTTTCTTTCATCCAAAATCGTGAGAGGACGTCGTTAAGACAAGTCAAATACCCTATATTTCGTTGGACACGCAATTCACATTTGATTGACCGGGTGTGCAAATATGCGCATCACTCAAGAGGCCCACCTTACGCGGTATTTTCTTAATTTCAATGCGATACTATCAAGATTCGTGTGCTTATTTAAGTAGCATACAATTCATAATTCTACAAGTTGAATAATTCATGTTTACATTTGCACACTTTTCGCGAAAATAAAAATTTGGTACACAAATGATTAATCACGATATAAATAAAGGTATGGAATCAATCATTCAACTCCTTTCGAATAGCGTGTAGTTTGAATACTCAAGCTATCTTTAGAAGTATAGCTCTTAGGGAATATTTTGCACAAATTTTCGACGAATAAAAAAAATAGTTTCACTGGTCATTTCTCGAGTCGTTCTCATCAACTACTATGCTCAATCTTTTGACATTTGAAGGTTGGAAATGGATAATCATTAGGTTTTTCCAAATTACGGAGAATTTTTCACACACAAAAAAATATGAACTGGAACGATAGATCAGTATAAATCTCATGAGAGTCTACTGTAAGCTAATCTGTCTGAATTGTTATCGGTTGATTCGGGTTGAATCTGCAAAATTCCCCGAAGTTTCATGAAAGGAAGAATTTCGAGGATCTTTTTTATTTATTATTATTATTCTTCCGTTATCTACTGAGCATTTCAGTCCACGTGAGCCAAATTCTTTTTATAAAAACTTGAGCAACGATTATTATCAAAAATTACACACATCACAAAGTACACCATCAGTACTCACACCCCTATTCATCATATCAAAAGAAAAAAATCGTATCTCTCGTCGTACTTATACGTCGACATTGTGAATGCAAATCAGGTGCGATGTCCCAGACCGTGTCAAGCTATCCAAAACATTGAAAGATTTGTAGTCTCGGAAAGACTAAGCAAAGAGTTCTCATCCTCTCTTTAGAAAAGTCAAAAAGAAAAAAAAAACTATCTAGAGTTGAAGAGCGAGAGATTCTACCGCGGGCGGAGGATTTCAACCAAAAGAAGGAGAAAACGACTATTTTCCAATAATTTAGCCGAGGTCGAGACCGAGTGGCGTATACGACTGACGCTATCGGGAGCTATAAATAAACCGAGGAGTTTCTCCACGACGTAGTGGCATAGTCAACCCCTCTTACACCACCCCTTACTCTTTCTTCCCTCTCCGATATTATACTTTATCTCAAAACTAATTCCCGTCGTGCAGATTTATTGCACCCCGGGCCCAGTAACGGAAAGGGGTGAAAAAAATTTCCCCATATCCTACTACTTCTCCTGCGATGTTGGCCTAGCATGGCCAACCTAACCACCCCCTCTTCCCTCCCCCCCTCCACCTATTTCTGGATTCCCTGCAAAAGAGGACTTATCGGGATAATGTATAAAAGTATGCGACACGGTGCGTTGGTAAGGTTATTTTAGCTTTTCATAAACGTTTTTTATGTATTTTTTCTGTTCGATTTTGAGAGTTCACAAGCGCTTTGTGTATGTAGAATTAATTTTTATACCAGCGCAGCGTTGTATTTTGGGGTTTGAGATTCAAATTTTTGCTGATGCATAGACTTACTGTTCTGTATTGTTACAAAAAGCTTCGGATGAATTTAAATTTGAGTCAATGATATTTTTAAATACAAAATTCATCAGATCAACAAGTGAAAATTCGTGGAAATATGTATTTTAGAGCCTTTATGAAGATAAAGTGGAAAGTTCGCAGAAGAGACTTGAGACTCCTTGGAAAACATGATGATGATGATGATTTCTCCGGCTCTCACAAAAAGTCAAAAAATCATAAGGCAGTGACAAATGTCCATTATCATCCAGAATATCAAAATTCTCTCAGCTATTGGACATTATAAGTCTGTATAGTGTATTATTCCACCTCAGCTGAACAGTTAGTATCAATGAAAAAATCATTCAAGTTCATTGCAGTTCATCCGTTATCGAGTCAGTCATCCAAATATACCATCTCCCATTTACATGCAAGCAGAACAGTCAAAACACAGAATCGAGGCGATGAAATTGACATCACTCATATACCCAAACGCGATGGCCTCAGATGTGCGCAGTGTCATTACAATCGAATGTGTCACACAACCCCAAACTAACGGTGCATTTTTCACGCTGCGAAAATACATCAAACATCCCCTCGCAATAGTCAGTTTCGACCACCACCATATACAATGGCCCAAACAACCGCAAAATGACTCTATCAAGTCACTATACGCCTCACATATATGCCACTCTATATATGCAATTGCCGGATCAATCCGCAAACTCTTGAAAACATTCATTACCCATCTCTCCCTTTCCTAACCTCAAAGCTGTATATAGTCGTAACAGATGTCTTGTGAGGTCATTTAAACATGACGATTTTTCTAGTTATAGGTTAGGTATATGTTGACAGATGCGCACCGCGGGTGATCTGTACACTCTGACGGCAATACGTATAGGGGTTCCTCAACTTGTTGCGGTGTATACTTCTTTTCACGCAAAAGCTACTGCATGCAGTGTGCACTTGTTCGTTTTGAGAAGACACCATATAAGCTCAGTTTATAGGGTCGGATACATTGATACAAAGGTCAAGGTGTATGTACAATGTGTAAATTGGGTGGGATGATCCAAACAATTGCGAAGTCAATTGAGCAGAGTAAATAAGAGCTGCTCGTTTTACGTTGCGGTGCTAAGGTTGCATGGTTGTATTTGCGCGGTACAGACGTTTATGGCGTGTGGAATTGTGGATGCAGGGGTCACCCGGGTGACGAAATCTCATTAGGTCATTATTTTGTCAGTGAAGAGACTTGGCACAGATGTGGGTACGAATGCAAAGTTTCAAAGATCCGCAAAGAGTCCATCAGAGCTAATGGATTACAACATCTGCTGAAGCAAAGTATTTCTTAAAATTTCCATCACATATAGGTTCTAGTTTGGAAAAATTCAATCAAACAGAACCATGTTTGAAAATCTGTGCACCAAGTGAATTTGACAAATCGATTATGAACGACCCTCTGAAGGAGTTTAATATTCGTTTCATTATGAGGAGTCATTGCAAATGGCTCGTTGAACCGAATCATTTCGAAAATTTTACAGTTGAAGTTCGGAGAAGATTGCAAGGATTTTGAATAGATTTCGACACATTTTGCAAAAATGAAAAACTTAGCTTAACCAAGAAAAAAACTCATGCTTCTCTTAAACGTAGAGAAATAATTCTAGATTCTGAGCACCGGACACAGTTAATAGGAAGCTCAGTTGATCCATCTCTAATCACATTCGTTTGTCAAGAAACCACTAATTGGCATCTAGCCCTAAATGGATTCATCATAATTTAGATTTAGCATATGCAACCAGCAACCACAATCGTAGAATGTCACCTCTAAATCACGAAATACCACGCTCTTAATGATGTCCTCTATCCTCGTCCTCCTCTACTGCTCATAGCTATTACACTCATCTATAGAGACATTATCCCTTTGAACTACGACGCGTATACGTTGCTAAAGTAAATTGCGCTATGTCTGACTATGTCGCAGAACTATCCATAATGTGCAATCGCAAGTCTCACAAATCAGTCTACCAGTAATCATTGAAATTAATACACGAATCTCATGCCACACACCAGCTTCTACACGTCGTCTGCTATGGATATTGGAACCGAGACGCCATCTACATGTTTCACACACTCAAATTCTTGAATATACATACATGTGTATAATGCATGTGTCTAATATCGCGATGAAGCGTTATTATGGAGGCTGGGCTGATTTGCCGCTTTATTAGATCTTAGCCGGGCCGGGTTCCGTGTGCGCAATTTGCGTAAATTAGACTATTGGTGGTAGATAGGTAGCAGCACATGCGACGACGACGACGGTTAGCAGACTCTAATGGCTCGTGTAATCGCTAAAAGCGATACGGGACACTCGCGCGCGTAGTTTGCTCATAGCACTTGTAGCCGGTAAATTTCATCTTTGTAGAGCGTATTAGGTAGGTATATTATAGTGAATCGAGAGCCGATTGCTGTATAACCTATTCTTACTAGCTCTTGTGTCTATGCATGGATGCGCGTGAAAATTTGACTTTGCAAAGAGGCAGTAAATTTTGGGTCGCTGTGGAATGTTTGTTCTGAAATAAGTTTGAATTTCGTAATTTTCGTAGAAGCACTACTTAGATCGTACTTATTCGATATGGCTATCATTTTGTGCTGGTGTGAGCCAAAAATGAAAAAAAGATGGTGAACTCGAGGGTGAACTCGTGGTAATGTCACAAATATTTAACGATACTCTGTACTTCCATAATTTCCGTCTCAAGTTGTTTAATCTTGAAGAGTTTCGGATATCAAATCTTGAATGAAATCTATTTTCTCAATGAAATAAGACAATATGTAATTTTTTTAGTCTTTCAGTGAGCTCTCAAGAAAAGCTCGAGTTACAATAAAAGTTTGGGATGAAACAATATAAAATAAACAACCAATTTGTGGAATGTCGATAAAAATTTGCACCTATCATCCGACACATTAAGGAACTGGCGCAAACCCGTCATGAAGGTAATGCAGATTCACAACATGTGAAAAACCGACAATCAGATCTGTTTTATTTCTCCGATAGTGATCGGAAGTGATGAGAGACTATAATCGATAATCGAATCACGATACATCTCTAGTATACGAGGCAAAAGTACGGAAGCGAAAACGAAAATGCATAACCGCGGCATATATCTGCTGCAAACGCATCTGTCATCCCGAGATTGATTCCCCCACCAGAGCTCGAATCAGAGTCATCGTGAAACGATATTATAACCATTGTAACAACCATATATATGCGTGATGTTCACTCCTGAATATGATGGATTTTTCTGCAGATTTTTGTAATTGAGAATACGATCACGCACTTGTGTTTTCCCGTATATAATTTTTGTTTCATTTATCATATTCTAATATGGGTATTTTAATTACAGACAATGGCGAGGAGTGAGGAGGAACATCTTATTTCATAAGACTGGCCATAGTGAGTGGGTGGGTCTCATTTTTGGAAAATGCTTTTTTGTTTCCATTAGGCGGATCGAAGAACTGTGGTTCTTTCATGAAAGTACCACGCATGAAACAAAAATAAGTGAGTCTCAGTTAGCATGTTTGCAAGAATGTATTATAGAGTTGCACATATTTATCATATATGAATGATCCTAATATAGGAATGAGACAAGTCAAATCAATGCACTTCTCCAAAAATTATTATCTACTCGAAAATTTTTGTATTTCAATATTGATAATGGTCTTCTCCTTTTTAATATCAAATTCAAGTTTCTCAACATGTTTAACGATCAAATGCACATCAGATCTTTAACCCACGCTCCAAATAAATCCAAACGTACAAGTTTTCTAGAGCCATGGTAATGGTCAGCCCTATTTGTATAATTCTACACTCAGAAATCATGAAGTCGAGAAGCACAATGCACTTGGTGATTTTCTGATAACTATTATTGATTAGAGAACTTTCGTGCTTCCTGAGTTTTTTTGGCACACGGAAAGGCAAGAACGATGGAATAGAAAATGATTAGATTGAATGAAATTTTTTTTGAATAAATTTAAGAGTTGATTAAAAAAATAATCTACACTGGTTCAATATTGCTTGAATTTCTGTAGCTTGTTTCAAAAACTTGGCCCTCTTGCTACAACCAGCGGTCGCCCTCGAATCGGCTGATCATCCACATTCCTCATCATTCTTGTCGGCATTCATGAACCAATTGATGCTTTAAATATGATATTTGTGGATGATTTTAATTGGCTTTGAATTGTGCATCGCCAGTGTCAGCCATACATTCCAATTGTCTCGATGGAATAATATAATATCATCGTCTTGGATATTTTGATCTAATTATTATGTATTTATCGTTTACAGGAATGAATTTTCGTAAAGGTGTTCAAGTAACTTTGAGGAACCGATAATAGATATAGATATTGCTAGACATTGATCGTATCTGTTTTTGGTTTGAACAAAAATTTATATCATGTGAAACAATTTATCTCCAAGCCACGAAGGAATGGAAGAAAAACATGTGAGTACAAGTTGAATTGAGAGCTCATTATTTTTATAAATGCTTGTGCACGATGACGTTGGAATCATTTTTGTTTAACGATAAACTTGGTTCTTGTTCCGTCAGATGTATCTTATTAATATCTTGAATGCGATAATATTTAAAAAAAATTCACTCATCGAGATTTCAGTCTACACCAATTTTTGGTCGTGAAATCTGATGTGATCCATTTAGATTCCTTTCTGTCTTGTACATCGGATAATACTGGCTGTGAAAAGATATCTAGCTTGCTCGGTCCCCTTCATCGTTAAATAGAGTTGTCGGTAAAAACCAGGTGAAAACTTTTCCTGATGTCAGGCCTGCCTGATGTCAAATGTGAATACATAGATGTCGAGAAACTATTTCAAGTAAAGATTCACTCGATCTGAGAATTTTAAATGGTTGCATCAAATTGTATCGAACAAGTTGTCAGATATTCGTTCAGTAAGCATTCTACATCTTGTTCACGATATTTTTGTATATTTGCGGCATTCAAATCGTCGCGCGCGCAGGACGGCTCGTTTGGGTTCGTTCATCAGGTAAGGTTGTACATACATTCTTCCACATGTGATGTCGAGCAGAAGACACTTACTTTGAGTAAACAGAGTAAACAGTGATCTAGCCAAACGATCTTCTAGTCAGTTATTTTACCGCAAACATCGATGGTTTTTGATACCGTTATAAACGAATAAAATCAACTACCAAGCGAGGAGAAAGTGCTAAAAGCCGTGGGTGCGAGGTTGACTCATCGTTTGTTTACATTGAAACCTCAAGGATGTTGAATTGTGACGAATGATGCACTCATGAAAAGCATGTAGAAAATTACAACTCAAGTCTTGTTCTGAACTCGATATTTTTTGGTTCTTTCTGATTCATTCTTACTTGTGATATAAATTACAATTTAAAGGTTGGAGTTTGCTCTTTACGTGTTTTGGAGACCACAGGATTTTCATTGAACATATTAATATTGCATTGTTATTTTTACAGCTGGGATTTGGATATGGATCATCAAAAGATGTTGTCTGGAAGTCCTGGTGATAATTCCTTTCTTACACCATATGAGCACCAACTGAATGATCTTCCACGATTCAGGAAATTGGACTGGGCTGTGAGGCAAGGACAAATGGAAATCATAGAGAAGCTACTACAGCAAGGAACTCCAGTAGATCTTGGTTATATGTTCAATGAATTACGCACACCATTGCTCTCATCAGTATATTTGGGAGATCCAAGGGTTGTCCAGAAACTGATACACAGTGGTGCATCTGTCAATGCTGAATACTGTGGCGATACTCCTCTTACATTAGCTGCTAAATTTGAGAAATATGAGATAACAGATCTTCTTCTGCAGTCGAGTGGAATATTGAATTGTTCTAATGATGAAGGAATCACTCACTTCCACATTGCCTGCATGAGGGGTCAAGTTGATGTTGCTAAGAAGTTATTCAAGATGAAACGAGATGTTGAGGAAGCTGTGAGTATCCATTCTGAGTACTGGGCAGGATATACATCTTTACACTTTGCTGTGAAATTTCAGCAAATCCCTGTCGTTGAATTTCTTCTTAGCATTGGTGCAAGTATCACTGTCAAAGATGGTAGTGAGCATACTCCTCTACATTTAGCTCACATGCTTAGAAATGAGAGAATTATTGACATGATTCTTTTGGCTCATAGAGAGGTGTTTGATAATCCAGTTGATTCCAAGGGTCTATCTCATTTCCATATCGCATGCACAAGGAATGATCCCAGCATAGTTGAACATTTTCTGACACTGAATACAAAAGTTGAAGACTCGCTTTCTAAAGAATCATTTTATTGGAAGTACAAAAAGGCTATTGATTTCGCTATCCATTATGAGTGTGAAGACGTTATCAAGTCATTGTTGCACCACAGGGCTCAGAAACAGTCTCTTTGTGGAGATCAATTCAACTTCATCGAATCTGCTTATTGTACAGGGAATAGAAAGATCATTGATTTACTCAGTAGCAAGTACAATCTGCGCACAAAGTCGAAATTCGCTAAAAATGGCGGTTTTGAATTAGTGGGTAGAAATTCATCGACTACATCGAGTAGATGCTCCCCCTTGATATCAGGATTGAAGCTTGGTATGATGGAGTTTGTCAAATCGATCTTAAACATTAGTTGCAAGGAGAGTCCTCCTTTCCCCAACAACATTCAGGACTTCACTGAGCAAGATATTCATGGAAAATCACCGCTCCATCTGGCGTTCGAGCGCGACATAAGCGAACTAATGGATTTGATGCTAAACTCCCACATAAATTTCAATAAAAATCCAGTTGACAATAATGGACTGTCACATCTTCATATAGCTTGTGCAAGGAATCACGTTGGAACGATTCAACACCTACTCAATCATGGAGCCGATGTGAATAGTCCTGTCAATTCAATCGCCCCATTTTGGTCCGGATTCACGCCTCTCCACTTTGCTGCTGAATTTGGTAGTGTGGAAGCGACTCAGACTCTATTAGAACAAGGCGCAGATTATGCAATCAAAAATGCGTCAAATTCCACTGCTTTCGATATAGCCATGAAACAAGCCAATCAATGTAAAATCGATAGAGACGCGTTTCGTATTATGAAAGCGATTTTGACGGTGCATTATCGACGCAAAAATCCCTCTTTCAACGATCGAGGTGTTTCGCTACTTCATTTAGCATGTACCAGACCTGATAATTGTGGTTCTACAGTTGACGAGATGATCGAACTCCTCAAAGCTCACCCAGATGACATAGATAAATGTATCCACAAAACGAGTACAAGCTGGGACAATCACACGCCCTTTCTCTTTGCCATATATTGGAAAAATCACAAGTTTGCAATTCTATTGAAGAAATCTGGAGCCGATATTTTCAAGCAGGCAGCGAATGGTGATACCGCATTTCATATGTGTACGAGAGTGACCAAAGAACTTGAATTCGAATTCAATGCTCAAGACGACCGCTATTTCAGATTGAATCATATAGGTACCCGTGGAAAATCGATTTTTCACAGAGCCTGTGATCAAGGCAATATAAAGTTGATGAAATACTTTCTCGAGCGCGGAGTGGACCCAAACTACCCTTCCGTACGTGTCGGTACTGGATGTATTAATGAAGCGCCTCTTCACTCGGTAATATTTGAAGATCCTTCCACAACCGTTGAAGCTGTTGAGTTGCTTTTAAAGTATGGTGCAGATCCCAATGCAAGAGACTACCGAAACAATACACCTTTGCACTTCATGTGTTACAATGGATGCCCTGACATTATTGATATTCTCGTCAGTCATGGGGCAGATATTAACGCTCGAAATTCTCTCTGTAAAACGCCTCTGATTTCTTTTTGTGATGAGTTGAGTTTTTCAAATGATAATTTCAACGAACTTGAGGATGAAGTTCTTTTGGCATTTTTAAATAATGTGGCCGACATCAATCTAGCGGATGAGAGAAACCTGACTCCATTATCGATTGTATGCAAGGAAGGCAGCCAGTATCTAGTTGAATCAGAAGACATTCCCAAAGATATTGAATCGTTATTGAAACATTTGAGAACACTTGAGATTCTTGGTTTCAATGCAAGTAAATCCATCAGTGCAGGTGATGATATTTCACAACGTTTCTACTCAAAAAGAATCAAGTCTGCCAAAGATTCTAAATTCAAGTCACAATGTACGAGTGAAATCGAGATCATGAAACAAACTCATACTGATAATTATACAACATTGTATGATATACTGTTCAAGAACCCCACTCAACTGGCGGTAATGACTCAGAATGATTCATTTAAACAGATAATTGAATCTCAAGACTTTCAAGGCAAGTTCCCAATTTATGGTTTCATGTTGAGATCGTGCTGGACACAAGGCAAACTCAGATGGCCATTATTAAACGAATGTCGAAAAAGTCTCAATTCATTATTGGGCGCAGTCTTGCCGCGAGACTGTGTCGAAGAAATTCTACAGTATCTCGACAATCAAGATATGAAAAATATAATAAAGAGCAGAAAAATTTTTTAGGTAAATCTTTCTCGAGATTTTTCTACAAGTTCTGATGGACTGTGTTTTTCCACCAATTTCCTTGATGGTAACTCATGGGTCGCAACTTCCGATCTCGAAGATGATGAGGTGATATGCTCACTTTAGGCATAGATAGTACCAAAAGCGATGTCCATGAAACATGTGCATAACGTCTGCGCGATGAACTCTGTGTGCATGCCTTCACGTACTTCTAGATCACGTGACTTCAATGCTTTTTGCGACCTGTTCGAGAACAATCGTTTTCTGTGATAAGTCATTTTTCATGCACCTCCCACACGTCATGATTCCTCAAAGTCTCGACAAAGTCGAATATTTTGTCTTCATCAATAAGTTGGACTGGTGTTTGTAATGAGTAATAAATATTATCTTGGGGGAGGCCAACGCTGCATATCGTTGGATATTACGTTATACCAGTTCATAACCCAACCGTTGATCGTGAAAGTAATGAAATATAAATGTAGATTAGTAATCATGAGTAGTATGATCATCGCTAGGATGCACCACACCACCAAGTGAACTTATTTGTGCACAAATAAGTTCACCGAACTCATGAATTCGGCTGCTTGAAATTAGCTTTGCGTGGTTTGTGTGTGGAATTTCTTCGCTTGACTTTTTTCATCATGTACATACATCAGAAAAGAGCTGCAGATTTTAACACTTTGCTGATCAAGAATGTGATCAGGTTCGTGTGTGAGGCAACTTGATATGGTGCCCAGAATATTGTTATCCAGAATGAAACAAATCTTACTGAAATAAATTGTACTATTTTCGATCGGAACATAATAGTAGCATTAATTCCCAACGTCCTAAAATGTTAATAATGAGTGACCAAATGATTATTCCCACTACTTTTATGCTGAAATTAGAATCACACAGTGAAAGCATTGTGTGAGGCTGAACTGTCTGTAAAAGTATTGATCATAACTGTATGTACAACCACCGCCAGTTAATTGACAAGGTCATGAAGAATCAATACTGACTCGGAATTTTCAGCGAATTGAATTTGCCTCAGCTCATTCTATTTCGCTGATCAAATTACGTGTGGTTGGGTACAGACACTTTTTATAATTCCACTTGAGACCACTAATCGTATCTAGCTGTGAGCAGTCGATCACGCATTTGCTAACGAAAAAAAAGTAGAAATTCTATTTCACGAGATTCATTCTATTGAGATCTTTAGAAGGACAATTCCCCAAGAAACTGTATAGTGCGCAAGATCTCAATCTACGTCGATCATTTGAGTTCGAAATCCGATGTGGACAATATAATAATTAATTATTTAGAAGTGCGGGACAATCAATCATATTTGAACTTCGATCTAGCGGTAAAGCTCTAATTTGGGGAAAAAAGTAATCTCAAGTATCAACCGGTATATCCACATATCCTACAGTACGACCTGAGAAGAGATTAACTAATTTGGCCCGCTCTCCTCTGTCGTTGAATATTTTTATTCCATAAAGCTAACAAAAACGTTTTTCGATTTCGATGACAAGATGATCACGCGACGAACGCATACAAGTAAGCACTTGCACGGTTTGAGCATTTTATCAGCTTAAGTCAGTTTGTTTTCAATTGATCACCAATTATTGCCCTTTGAACACCGTGCAACTTGTTGCAGATTCTTTTCCTATTTTCTGAGTTGAAATATTGCGCGCGTGGATGAGTCAGGTAAGGTGCGGTTGGGTTCCAACCTTCCAACACCCGTACGCGAAGCAGAAGACACGCAAGTCGCAAAGTAATAACAACGGTGAACAGTGGACTACACGACTGACTGCAATTACCTGTGATTTTGGATAATATCAAAACAGATAGAATCAACTGTCAAGTGAAAAAAGTCGTGAGTGGGGAAGAAATCATCGTTTAGGACATATTGCTACCTCAAGATGTTGAATTCTGACCATAAATGCACTCATGAACCACAGATAATAACGTCACATCATTAAGTAGTCTCATTCTGAGCCTGATATTTTGTGGTTTCCTCTGATTCATCCTTATTTGTGATATACAGCTGAACAGGTAGGGTGGTTTACTGGCTACGAGTTCTGAAGACCACAGGATTTTCATTCCATGTTAAATCTTTTATCGTTGTCTCCCCAGCTGCCATTGAGATATGGATCAACAGATTTTGTTGGATCAGAGTTCTTATAATGATCCCTCTAGTACACCTCTTGAACATCAATTGAATGATCTTGCCGAGGATCTTGCAAGGTTCAGAGAATTGGATTCAGCTGTGAGATGGGGACAGATAGAAATCGTAGAAAAACGACTTCAGCAAGGTACTCCAGTCAATCTTGGTAGAATGTTTTGTGAATTGCGAACACCATTGCTTTCATCAGTATATTTGGGAGATCTAACGCTTGTTCAGAAACTCTTGCAGCATGGAGCATCAGTCAATGCTCGATACTGTGGCGATACTCCTCTTACATTGGCTGTTAAATTTGAGAGATATGAGATTGCGGATCTTCTACTGCAGTCGAGTGGATTAGAGAACTGTTCTAGTAGTGAAGGAATCACTCACTTCCACATTGCCTGCATGAGGGGCCAAGTTGATGTTGCTAAGAAGTTATTGCAATGTAAACAAGATGTTGAGAAGGCTGTAGATATCAACTCTGACTACTGGGCAGGATATACGTCTTTACACTTTGCTGTAAAATTTCAGCATATCGTTGTGGTTGAATTTCTCCTCAGCCTTGGCACAAGTATCATTGCCAAAGATGGTCATCAGCATACTCCTTTACATCTAGCTCACCTGCTCAGGAATGAAAAAATTATCGATATAATTCTTCGGGCTCACGAAGAAGTGTTTGAGAATCCAATTGATTCCAAGGGTCTATCTCACTTTCATATTGCATGCACCAGGAATAATCCCAATATAGTCGAACATTTCCTGACACTGAATGTAGAGCTGGAAGATTCTCTTTCTGATGGAGCATTTTATTGGAAGCGAAAGAAAGCACTTGATTTGGCTATCCATTATGAATGCATAGATGTGATCAAGTCATTATTGCACCACGGGGCTCATAAGCGATCACTTAGTCAAGATAAATTTGATTTCATCAGAAATGCTCATTGTACAGGGAGTAGAGAGATTATTGATTTACTCAGCGTCAACGAGAATTTGCGCTCAACGTTCAAATCGACTATAAACGGTTATTCGGGAACAATTGGGAATTTACTCCTTGGAATTCCGACAATTTCCAATCCGTCGACTTCATCAAGTAGATGCTCACTTTTGGTATCCGGAATAAAACGTGGTATGATTGAAAATGCCAAATCGCTCTTGATAAAGGATTCTCCTTTTTTTGAAAGCTTCCTCGACTTTACTAAGCAAGATCATCAAGGAAAATCAACACTTCATTTGGCGTTCGAGCAAAATTTACGCGAACTTACGAATTTGATGCTGAACTTCCACAAAAATTTCAATATAAATCCAGTTGACAATAATGGATTGTCACATCTACACATAGCTTGTGCAAGGAATCACGTTGGAACGATTCAGCACCTACTCAATCATGGAGCCGATGTGAATAGTCCTGTCAATTCAATCGCCCCATTTTGGTCCGGATTCACGCCTCTCCACTTTGCTGCTGAATTTGGTAGTGTGGAAGCGACTCAGACTCTATTAGAACAAGGCGCAGATTATGCAATCAAAAATGCGTCGAATTTCACTGCTTTCGATATAGCCATGAAACGAGCCGATCAATTTCATGGCGATAGAGACGCGTTTCGTATTATGAAAGCGATTTTGACGGTGCATTATCAACGCAAAAATCCCTCTTTCAACGATCGAGGGGTTTCGCTACTCCATTTAGCATGCACTCGTCCTAATCACTGTGGTTCTACAGTTGACGAGATGATCGAACTCCTCAAAGCTCACCCAAATGACATAAATAAGTGTATCGACAAAACGAGTAAAAGCTGGGGCGATCACACACCGTTTCTTTTTGCCATGGATTGGCAAAATGAAGAATTTGCAATTTTATTGAAGAAAGCTGGAGCCGATATTTTCAAGCAAGCAGCGAACGGTGATACCGCATTTCATATGAGTCCGGAATTAGCCGAGAATCTTGAATTCGATTTCGATCCTCAAGGTGACCGCTATTTCGAATTTAATCATAGAGGTAGCTGTGGTGATTCTATTTTTCTTAAAGCTTGTGATGATGGCAATATAGAGTTGATGAAATATTTTCTCGAGCGTGGAGTTGACCCAGACTACCCTTCGATACATGTTGGGACCGGATGTATCGATAAGGCACCTCTTCACTTGGTAATACATGAAGATCCTTGCATGTCCGTTGAAGCTATAGAATTACTTTTAAAGTATGGTGCAGATCCCAATGCAAGAGACTACCGAAACAATACACCTTTGCACTTTATGTTTGACAGTGATTACCCTGAAATTATTGAAATTCTCGTCAACCATGGAGCAGATATCAATGCTCAAAATTTTCTATGCGAAACGCCTCTGATTTCTCTTTGTAAAAGGCTAAAAATCTCACATGAAAATCTGAACGAAGACGAGGATGAACGTCTTTTGGAGTTTTTGGATAATGGAGCTGACATAAATCTAGCGGATGAAAGAAACCTGACTCCATTATCGATTGTATGTAAGAAAGGCATACATCTTCTTCTAGCAGAAAATATTCCCAAAGATATTGAAACCTTGTTGGCACATAGGAGAAAACTTGAAATTCTCGGCGCAGATGTAAGTAGAGCCATCAGTGCCGAGGATGAAATTTCACAAACTTTCTACTCAAGGAGAATCAAGTCTGATAAAGATTGCAAATTCAAGTCACAATGTACGAGTGAAATCGAGATCATGAAACAAACTCATACTGATAATTACACGACATTGTATGATATACTGTTCAAGAATTCCACTCAACTAGCGGTACTGAGTCATAATGATTCATTCCAACAGATAGTCGAATCTCAGGACCTTTATCACAAGTTCCCGAATTATGGTTTCATGTTAAAATTGCGCTCAACACAAGGCAAACTCAGATGGCCATTATTAAACGATTCTCGAGAAAGTCTCAATTCGTTATTGGGCGCAGTCTTGCCGCGAGACTGCGTCGAAGAAATCTTACAGTACCTTGACAATCAAGATCTGAAAAATATAACAGTAAGCAAAAAAATATTATAGATTGATTTTTCTGCAAGCTCTGGTCGACAATACCTTACATTATTTTGTATGGTGTTTATTGATCGTCCGCGATTTCGACCTGGGCTAACTTTTATAATGACTAATATAATACATATATAATTTTGAGTAAGGCCGACGCTGCATATTGCCGTTGGATTTTACGTTATACTAGTTCATAACTCAAAAATTGTTCGTGAAAATGATGTTACAGAGATGTAGATTTAATCATGAGTAATTTGAGCATCGCTAGGACATGCACCACCCGGATGAACCTTGTTGTAAATTCGACTAATTGATACTAGCTTCGCGTAATTTGTGTGCGGAGTTCCTCAGATTAGCGTTTTTTATCAAGTACATAAATATACTTGAGCTCTGTCCATTTGAGTATCGCAGATGGAGGATGTGGTCATGTTCATATTATGTATGAGAGGCAACTTGATGTGGTGACCAGCTTGATGTCATATCCAAGTCTTTCAAGAATAAATAGTGTTTTTCTCATTCCAACTTATGGTAGTTGCATTTGTTCTCAACAATATTCCAACATTTCAATTATGAGTGACCAATGTGACTATTTACAACAGATTACATGCCAAAATTCGAATCCATTTTTTCTTTTCATGATAGAGGAGACAGGGTATTAACCTGAGTCGGCTGTGCCATAGTCGTAGGAAATGATGATATAAGGTCAGTGTACCCAACTTGCCCCCATTAAGCTATTTTCTTAATAACTTTGGCCCATCTCCATATGTTCCAACGTACCTTAGCTCATTTTAAAGGTTGTCTCGAGACCTTTAAAATAAGTTAAGGTACAATCAATCCGAACCAACTGGAACCAAACTGTTTTAGTTCTCCCAAAAGGTGATTTTTGAGAGTTTACAAAAGTGTGTACCCAACTTGCCCCCATTAAGCCCTTTTCTTAATTACTTTGGTTTACTTCAACGATTTTCAACGTGCTTTAGCTCATTTTGAAGCTTGTTTAAAAACCTTTAAAATGCATTAAATTACGTCCAATTCGGATCAATTGAAGCCGAACTGTCTCAATTCTTCCGAAATAAATGATGGAAATCATCGATAAAGTGTTTTTATCGCCGTTTACGCACATTTGGAGCTTTGCGGTAGTTCGAAACACCATTTCTGACCCATTCTGACGTGATAAACACGTTCTGAGTGGTAAAAAAAGTCGTTCTACACGCCCTTTCGAGATAAACGTATGGGGGCATGTTAGGTACACTCCAATGTTGGCATCCTTGTTTACAAATCGTATCCGTGTTTTGCACATAAAACAGCTCCATGTTCAAATGTTGCGATTTTGGAAAATGGATTCCGAAGGTCTTGAAACAAGGAATCGAATGCGCTAAGGTACGTCGAAATTGGTTGAACTCAAAGAATTTGGCACGGATTTTACTGAACGCGATTCCCTCGGTGCTTTCTTAGCTAAGCAATCACGAAAAATAGAAAAATCACTTTAGATTTTCTGGAGAACGTAGAAATGATTCGGGGTCGACGCAAACTACTTACTTTCTCATATTTCAACATAACAAACGTGAAAAAAAATTGCCGAGAGGCCAAGGAGTGCCCATCCCCGAGATCGGCATATGGGGGCAAGTTGGGTACACTTACCTTATATGAAAACAAATTGGCTACGTTAGCAAAATTTCTCGGTAACCTAACGTTTCGTTGACGCTGTATTCGAACAGCATGAGTTTGCCTGTTGTCCTAGCGACTCTAACCTTTGGAGTTTTTGCAAAAAATCGAACTCGTCCAGAAAATCTTGGTGCCAAGCTAGCAGGTTGACGTTGCTGGTCCGGCAAATATTTTGAAGAGTTCGGACTCTGTTGTTTTAGCAAGAAACTCCTGCTAAAATAGGTTAAAAAATCGATGCACCAACAAAACATACTTGAGCACATTCTTCTGCTGGATTAATTGCGCGGTCTATCTCATTTTAAGGCGATGCGGTCACCGTGCACGCTGAACTTTGTTCACAGAATTCTCAAAATCTTTTTCATTATGGCCTAAACGACGAGTTATCCAGGCTTTATTATCATCTAACTTGGCCTGGATAACTCTTCGTTTGGCCCAAATCGGACTAGATTTTGAGAGTTTTGTGAACGAAAATGTGCCAATTTGTAGGTTAGAAAGTACCCGCCGGCAAGTTATTCTCGTTTATTAGTGATAGTCTTGTGATTGGTGACAAATAATGAGTTGTCCACCACAATTCAAATGATAATACGTAATGGACAAATCGTCTCCAACTTCGTTTTGTGAAAATTTTTTGATTTACATCCAAATAAGATATAATTTCCGGGTTGCACGGTGACCGCATCGCCTTAATATCGAATGCTCAAGGAATAATCCCAATATAGTCGAACATTTCCTGACACTGAATGTAGAGCTGGAAGATTCTCTTTTTGATGGAGCATTTCATTGGAAGCGAAAGAAAGCACTTGATTTGGCTATCTATTATGAATGCGTAGATGTGATCAAGTCATTACTGCACCACGGGGCTCATAAGCGATCTTTCAGTGTAGATGAATTTGATTTCATGAAGAATGGTCGTTGTACAGGAAGTAGTGAGATCGTTGATCTACTCAGTATCAACGAGAATTTGCGCACAAAGTTGAAATGTACCAAGAACGAGACAAAGAATGGGGATTTTTCATCGGTAAGAAGCCCACTCGTTGAAGTTACGAATTTTTCCAATTCGAGGACATCATCGAATAGATGCACACCCTTGATATCAGGAATAAAGCGTGGAATGATGGAGTATGTCGAATCGATCTTGAGCATGAGTTCTAAAGAGAGTCCTCCTTTCCCCTACAATATTCAGGATTTCACTGAGCAAGATGTCCATGGAAAATCACCGCTTCATGGCGTGACTTGGATGAAATTATGATTTTGATGCTGAATAATCACAAAAATTTCAACAAGAATTCAATTGACAATAATGGATTGTCGCATCTACACATAGCTTGTGCAAAGAATCACGTTGAAACGATTCAACATCTACTCAATCATGGAGCCGATGTGAATAGTCCTGTCAATTCAATCGCCCCATTTTGGTCCGGATTCACGCCTCTCCACTTTGCTGCTAAATTTGGAAGTGTGGATGCGACTCTGACTTTATTAGAAAAAGGTGCAAATTACACAATCGAAAACGCATCGAATTTTACTGCTTTTGATATAGCTATGACCCAAACCGATCAAGTACACACCGAAATGCTTGCCTTTGGTGTCATGAAAGTAATTTTGACGTTCAATTCTCGGTGCAAAAGTGCCTCTTTTAATGACCGAGGAGTCTCTCCACTGCATTTGGCATGGGTTGCGCTTTATTCTTACGGCTCTACGGTCCATGAGATGATCGAACTCCTCAAAGATCATCCAAATGATATAAATAAAGCATCCCACAAAATGGGTACTCTTTGGGACGGCTTCTCGCCGTTTCACTTCGCCATAGATTGGGAAAATAACGGACACGCAATTTTATTGAAAAAAGCTGGAGCCGATATTTTTATGCAAGATGCGGACGGCGACACTGCATTTCATTTGCGTACGGAAGTGACTGAAGAACTCGAATTTCAATTCGATCCTCAAGATGACCGCTATTTCGAATTTGATCATAGAGGTAGCTGTGGTGATTCTATTTTTCTTAAAGCTTGTGATGATGGCAATATAGAGTTGATGAAATATTTTCTCGAGCGTGGAGTTGACCCAGACTACCCTTCGATACATGTTGGGACCGGATGTATCGATAAGGCACCTCTTCACTTGGTAATATTTGAAGATCCTTCCACAACCGTTAAAGCTGTTGAGTTGCTTTTAAAATATGGCGCAGATCCCAACGTAAGAGATTATCGAAATAATACACCATTGCACTTCATATAACTCACTGAATTTCCTGAAATTATCGGAGCGTTAGTCAGAGAGGGGGCAGACATTAATGCTCGAAATTCTCTCTACGAAACGCCCCTGATCCGTCTTTGTAAAGAGCTATCTATCTTGGATGAAGATCCCATGGAAACTCTTCTAATGCTTTTGAATCATGGAGCTGACATCAATCTAGCCGATGAGAGAAATCTAACTCCTTTATCAATTGTATGTGAAAAAGATAGTCTTTATTCATCTGAACCAGGAAACACTCCTGGAGATATTGAGGTATTGTTGGAACATTTAAGAAAACTCGAAATTCTCGGCGTAGATGTAAGTAGAGCCATCAGTGCAGATGATGAAAATTCACAACGTTTCTACTCGAGGAGAATCAATTCTGTCAAAGATAGCAAATTCAAGTCACAATGTATCAGTGAAATAGAGATCATGAAACCAAATTCATACTGATAACTATACGACGTTGTATGACATATTGTTCAAGAGTTTCACTCAACTAGCAGTTTTAAGTCAGAATGATCTATTTCGACAGATAGTCTACGCTGAAGACTTTCATACAAAGTACCCAAATTATGGTTTTATGTTGAAGTCGCGTTTAACACAAGGCAAACTCAGATGGCCATTATTGAAAAAATCTCGGAAAATACTGAATTCAACATTGGGTATCGTCTTACCGCGAGACTGTGTCGAAAATATCATACAGTACCTCGACAATCAAGATCTGAAAAATATCATGTAAGGAGCACAGAAAGATTATAGGTAGATTTTACTGCTAACTCTACCGAAGAATGCTTTTTACTTAGTATGCCTACATGATTTTAGGTCATGGTCCGTAATGATCCGTGACATTTAATGTTGGAGAACAAAATATGATCAAATCTAGTTGTAGATTCAGTGGCAAAGTTGATAGAGATAGCAACATATGTATGTGCGATTTACTCTGTGGCGATATCGCGGAACTCTAATTCTTGCAACACATTTGATCCAATTCTGGAACACTCTCAGAAATCATTCTTCCGGACATGATAGATGATTCCTTTTGTGTTTTTCATACTATCAAAATCTCAATGATCCAAGTATCTTCGCTCCTTAGAGCTAGATGGGTTTTTGTTATGATGAACACATAATTTTGAGTCGTCATCAGCGCTGCATATCGTTTTGAGGTTCCACAGTTACACCAGTGTCTAACCTGACTGTTGTTGATAAAATAAGGGACAGAAACGTAGATTAGTAATCATAAGTAATATTAGATGTGCTAGAATGCACCACCAGGTAAACTTAGTTGTAAATTTGACAGTTTGGTATTAGCTCCAACACCTTATCAGTTTTTGAAACTTCTTCGTACGACATTTTTTCTCGTGTATGTACAATCTACATTCATAATCGACAAGAGCTATACATTTTATTAGTATTGTAGATGAATAATTCGATGATGTTTATGTGTATGGTAACTCAATGTGATGGCCAGTGTATTGATATGTCGAGTGTATAAACACAATCCCAACAACAATGAGAAGTATTATCTTCTATCAAATTTTGGTGATAGTGGTAATTTTTTACATCAGCATTTCATTTGAAAAAATACGTGACCAGAATGACTAATTTACTAAACTGTTCGTGCTGAAATTCCAAGCCACTTCTTATTCACGAAGATGTGCTATGAACCAGGATTATCAGAATACGGAATGATTCTATTGATTTTATAACTGATGTTACGTGTACCAACATTCATCACTTGCCAAAATAATAAACGTCTATTACTTAATGAATTTCCAAAGACTTGAATCTTCGCCATTCGGTTTTCGCCATATTTCATCAATGAAATTTCATATGATTGGATGCATGCAGACATTGGTCGCCTATGCACTCACAACAAATTCACAGGAGACTCGAATTTTGTGTCGACTGCAGATTCCAAGACAAAATTCGCGTAATCAAAGACTTGTGAAAAAATGTAGCACTTCGACTTCGCTACCAGTGCACATAGCCACGCATCACTTTATTTACGAGCGATTGTTACAAAATACATCTTTTTTCTTTATGATTCCAAAACTTCTGAACAGAGTATTGTGATCACCGAAGGAGGTCTCAAAGTTATCATTCCAAGAGTTCTCAATTCTAATTTTGGTATGAATGTGAGATGTTTGGCTGTACAGAGCAATGCCTTTCAAATACCAGTTTACGTACTGGTTTTCACACATACTCAATCAAATGTATTACATTTTTTGAGCATGTGCACCTTCAAGCTTCGTTTAGATACGAAGTTGCATCGAAGGATTTCGATGGAAAGATTTGAGATGGTGGAGTAACAAAGATGGAAATTTGGCAAAGTTTGAAAAAATGATTTTAAACGCGGTTAGCGTTTCGTCTCCCGATAGTGCGGCGTTTGGATGACTCTTAAGGGGCAGAGTATTCGAGATGTCCGCCGACTCCAGCGCCAACTTCCACGTATAAAAGTTGTACGAGTGGTCGATTTGCGAAGTCCTTATACCTCTAGTATATATAGTATCACCATCGATATAGGTATACTTATGCATTATGGGTATAAGAGCTTCGACACATGATCCGCTAGGTGCGCTACAGTCGGGGGACACCTCGAATACGCACACTATCAGGCTCTGCCCGACGCTGATGTTAGTTGCATCGGAGCGTCCTTATATGTGAATCGCACTCAAATTTGTGCGCTTGCGAATTTGATGATTTGAGAAATTTTAGATGGATTTGCCGTGTTACTCGATGACAATTTCACACATCTCGGCAGGTTGCGGCCCACTGCGATCGAATATTGAACTAAATTTGATATATATATATATATATATATATATGCTCTGGCGGCAGATTCAAATTTTGGTATGAATGTGAGATGTTTGGCTGTACAGAGCAATGCCTTTCAAATGCCAGTTTATGTACTGATTTTCACACATACTCAATCAAATGTATTACATTTTTTGAGCATGTGCGTATCTAAACGAAGCTCGAAGGTGCACATGCTAAAAAAAATGTGATACATTTGATTGAGTATGTGTGAAAATCAGTACATAAACTGGCATTTGAAAGGCATTGCTCTGTACAGCCAAACATCTCACATTCATACCAAAATTTGAATCTGCCGCCAGAGCACATATATATATCAAATTTAGTTCAATAGTTCTCAATTCTGTAGTATCTAATCTCTCGTATATCACGATTCTATTAATGGGTAAACCAACGTCCCTATACCAAAAGTTGATCTACAGATATCACCTTACAGTGACTCCAGGCACTGAATGGATCAAACAATGAGTGACATTTTTTGTCATCCACAGGTCTCATTCCGAAATCTACAGAATCCTTCTTTTGAAATTCTCGTAAGACAATTTGCATCGAAAATATCGTCAACCTCGCGAAACTACCTATTTTCCATACTTTGCAGAATACTGGCTGAGCCGAAAGTCGGTAATCGAAAAATTGTTTAGAGTATTTTTTGAATCCTTGGAACGTAGTACAAACGTCCTGATGCACAAGTTCAAAATTGTTGACTTCTTTGATGACGATGAATTTCTTTAGACTGAATGCAGTTCAGATCAGGCAGCCAAAAAGTTCCAAGAATATATCGTCCCCATCACCATTCCAAATTATATGGCTCTATGTATAGTTACAAAATGAGAAAATACAGTACCCGCCAAAATGAATGAACACGGATTATTTCACTAAAACAGCGATTACTCGGACGTCCTTGGGTCTAGGGCGTAGGGCAACTTGATGGAAAAAAGCAATCGAAAGATGAGAAAAAAAAACCTATCAATTCATGTCGTTTGAAATATTTTTTGCTTCAAAACTCATGATTTCAATTGGCTCCGCAAAGTGAAAAAGTTTTCATTTCAATCAATCACCGATCACTTATCGGAAATCTATGATAGCGCAAAAATTCTTGCGGGATCTTGTAGCTCTTTTCAAGCACTTTGGGATCTTCTTTTTATACATTACTCAACAGTTTTTTTCATGGTGTGATGGGTCGAGGGTACTATTGATCTAGAAATATGAGCTTTTTCTTCTTCAAGCTGTCTGAGATCGTTTTGAGTGCGTTCTCAAACATAACTGATTCATATTTTATGATTTTTAGAAGATTTTGGATTACGCATTTTTTGTATCTCCGCTACTCTCAACGTGTGTGAATTTGCTCTCACTTGATCGCTCGTAACTCAGGTGCAAAAAACCGTAGGGTAATGTATAGAAGAACGATTTTGAAGGTCCTGAAAAGAGCTACAAGATCCCGCAAGGATTTTTACGCTATCGTAATTTCCTGATAAATGATCGATGATTGATTGAAATGAAGAATTTTTCACTTTTCGGAGCCAATAAAAAAGAAAATGAGTTTTGGGTTGAAAAAATTTTTGGAAGACTTGAATTGATAGGTTTTTTTCTCATCTATCGGAAGCTTTTTGTAAAATTGCCGTGGACCCGATCCGAGGACGTCCGAGTAATCGCTGTTTTAGTAAATAAGGAACCCGTGTTCTATTCATTTTGGCGGGCACTGTACATACGTATTTAACTCATTTTCCTACTCACTACCGCCGCGGTTCTCACCACATACAGTTTGACAAGCCTGCGATAGCCATTTACCAAACCATTTCATCAGTATTTCCATATATTTCACCCTTGCGATATCGTTTATTTATTACACAATTTTGGTTATTTTCGACTCTTTTGCTAAATTTTTCTGAGCATATTCTTCCGTGAATATTTCCGCATGTAACCATGAGCATCGAAACTTGTTAGCCGAAGTGATGAATCCTGTGAATAACAAGCTCGAAATTTGATCGATACCGTATATATGGTTTGGATCCATGCCATTCGCAAGGCTTATTTTCTTTTTGGTGTAACGAGGAAACTTTCTAATAATGATTTCAGAGTGTCTGTAGATATTCTACTTCAAAAAGCGATAATTTATTATGTTGGCCTGAAATACAATACTATCGTATCAAGTTAGGGGAATATGTTGACTGCAAATTGTGCAAATCCAACTCGTTGTTGTTTTCATTGATTTTTGACGATACAGTGTAAACTGCCGACCTGTACCCATAACAGAGAAGATTTGGGTGATCAAGTGAGTGTTCAATGAGTTTCAACTCTTATTCGATGATGAAATTTTCATGGCGAAATACAACCTCAAGATAGCATCACATCTCAGGTATACGAGAGGATATAGATGATATTCAACGATACAGAGACGTATATAGAAGATTACAGATGATCAACGCAAACGATAAACCTCAAATTTGACTGAATGCAATACTCCTGTTCGAGCTCCTGTTACGTTCTATTCTACTAAAACTGACCGAGTAATAGAAATTCAAAGGTTAGGATCGAGGAGGTCCATACAACTGGAATAATAATTCCAAAATTAATCTCTGTTCTCTTTTTACCATAGATTTGAAATGAATCTACAAATAGGAGGAGTTGGAAATCAATTGTTGGGTTTATCCCTGGAAGATCGGATGAATCCATTAGAGATGATGAAGAAAAGCAGACAATTAGATTCGGCTGTGAGGCATGGACAAACAGAAATTATAGACTTGCTGCTTGACCAAACTTCTCTGATAAATAGTGATCCAGATGGTCTCTATTGGGATAAACTCATGAAATTCGGGAACCCATTACATTCATCTGTCTACTTGGGTGATCAAACGGTTGTTGAAAAACTCTTACGATATGGAGCATCTACCAACAGTTGGTATTATGGCAATACTCCGCTTACATTGGCTGCAAAGTTTGGTAAGATCAATATTGTAGATACCCTGCTAATGGCTGATGGTCTGGAAAATTGTCATAGTTGTGAGAATATCACTCATCTGCACATAGCATGCATGAGAAATCAGATCAATATTGCTAAAAGGTTGTTGCAAAGTAAGCAAGATCTTGATGCTTCTGTGGATTATCATTCCGACTATTGGCCAGGTTTTACAGCATTGCACTTTGCTGTACAATATCAACATATCAAACTGGTTAAGTTTCTTTTGAGTGTTGGAGCTGATATCACTGTGAAAGATGCAAGGTCATTCACACCTTTACATTTAGCGCACATGCTCAGAAATGAGATAATCATTGACATGATTCTTACGGCTCACAAAGGAGTGTTGCAAAATCCTGCTGACTCTAAGGGGTTAACTCATTTCCATATTGCTTGCACAAGAAATGACCCAAGTATAGTTGAGTATTTTATAAAACTAGGTGTGGATGTCGAGAGTAAGCTGTCCAAGCACTCATTCTGTTGGAAGAACAAGACTGCACTCGATTTAGCCATTCACTATGGAAGTACACATGTTGTAAAAGTACTTATACGGTATGGTGCTCGTCTGCCCTTTTTTGAGAGAATGCCGTATGAAGATAGGGAATTCCAGCGCATAAAGGATGCCTTTTCCACAGGGAATAAGGGGATTGTGCGTTTAATCAGTAGAGAGAATACATTGACTAGTACTCCCATTCACACTGACGGGACTATCAATCTCATACCTCTCTTTACAGGGTTTGATTTAGACATAGCTATTGAAAATTTGATTACGCAGAAACCTAGTATTTTATATTCACCAATCATCTCAATAGGCTGTACGCTGTTGCATGTAGTATTTCAGTACCCTATATATACCGAAACTATCATTATGATTCTTTTGAAACTTGGCGCAGATTATACTATCCAGGACAGCCGCGGAAAATCCCCTCTTCATCTAGCCTTCGAGCGCCATGTCCATTATGTGCGCGGAGGTTTCGGTTTAGGTATTGATATGAAGAATGTTGTCAATTTGATGTTGGAGAGCCATGTCAAATTCAGCAAGAATCCTGTAGACAAAGATGGATTATCACATCTCCATATCGCTTGCGCGATGAATAATCCAACTATTGTTGAACATTTACTGCGCCATGGAGCAAATATTAATAGTCATGTGAATCTCAATGCAGTGTCCTGGAGAGGCTTTACGCCGCTTCATTTTGCTGCTGAATTTTTATGTCTAGAAACGGTTCAGATACTGTTACAGCACGATGCAAATTATTCGATTGTGGATGCATCGAATTCGAGTGCATTCGACGTTGCTATTAATAGAAAGTTTGGTGTTGAGCGTGAGCGTATAATGAAACTAATTTTGAAACATCATTCTCGGCACAAAAAACTTACTTTTAATGATCGCGGATATTCTGCTCTGCATTTGGTGGGAAGAAGCTACGGTATGAATAATGTCTCTACTTGTAAGAAAATCACAAAAATTCTCAATGCTTATCCGAATGATGTGAACAAAGCTATCAACAAAATGAACTTTGAGTATGATGGTTACACGCCGTTGCATTTTGCCGTGGATTATGATAACATGAATCTAGCGAGGCTATTATTGTCAAAAGGAGCAGATATTTTCAAACAAGCAACAAATGGAGACACCCCATTACATTGTTTAAGCCCCACCAACCCAACAAATGATATATTATTTGATGAGATAGCTCCGCAAGATTCACGTCTCTTGCAATCAAACTTCTTGGGAGGTGACGGTCAATCTATTTTTCATAAAGCATGTGCCACAGGAAGCATTAAAACAATGAAATATTTTCTTGAGCACGGAGTTAGCCCAAATTGTTTTTCATTAGAAGTCGATATAGGGTGTATAAATTGTGCGCCGATCCATTTAGTTATTTGGTATGATTCTGATTCATGCGTGGATGCTGTGAAATTGCTTTTAGAATACGGTGCCGATCCAAATGTAAAAGATTTCAAAAACAACACACCATTACATTATATGACTAAAAATCGTCACTCCGAGATCATTGATTTACTTGTTAACTATGGAGCAGATGTAGAGGCTCGCAATTTCCTTTTAGAGACGCCTTTGTTATCTCTTTGTTATTTTACGGCTGGTTATGTAAATGAGAATCTTGTTCGATTATTGCATAACGGGGCAAATATAAACTCAGCTGATGCAGATGGTTTGACTCCAATTTCAGTTTTTGATTCATTTGAAATTCATTATCCTCCTGATACTATTAAAACGTTATTTGAACATCTGAATAAACTATTCTTCCTTGGCTCACATATAAGTGAAATCAATATAAAAGCTCATAATTCTTTAGGTCTTCGCTTTGCCGATGAATTTGAATTCATTCGGAGCATCGATTTTCAAATACAGTGTTTCGAAGAAATAGATCTCATGAAAGAAACTTATACGGATGATTACACGACTCTACATGATGTTTTGTTTGAGCACCCAAACAAATTGGCAGTGATTTGTCAAAACAAAGTATTTCAACGAATATTAAATTCAAATCATTTTCAAGAGTTATATCCGAAGTACGGTTTCTTATTGAAATTACGATTGAAGCAAGGCCAAATTAGAAGGCCATTACTAGAAAACTGTCTCGAAGCTTTTGTTCCCTTATTAGGTATTACTTTACCACAAGCATGTGCAGAGGGAATTCTGAAATATCTCGATAACCGAGATTTGAAAAATATAATTCTAAGTTTGAAAAGAAATAAGTAGAACCAGGCAGTGATTCACGCCAAGTCAAATCGTTCCCTGTATAATATGAGAGTGAATAAACGGCTGATAAAACAGGAATCACAGTGTTATATAGCATAGATACAGAGAGTCTATTTTGAATCGAAACAGAGGAAACGTATCGAGATCTATTGCAAAATTTCGCCATCTTAAAGTACCCAAAGTGTTAATCATGTTTCCAAGAGTTTTATGTGGATTCACTATGAACATGTCACATAGATTCATCATCTGTATGATTGAAAAAGGATGTTCTTGAATGAAAGAAAAGCCTACTTGTTTAACTCCGTTCCTTTTCGATAAAACAAATTTTCGATTGGTGCCTTTTAACAAGCATAATAAAGTAATTGACTCATGATATCAGCCTCGGAGACATTTTCCGATTCCATCACAAAAAGGAATAAACTGATCATGACTCATGAGTTAAAAGACCCTGTAGCACTTTTGGAAGATTATCACTGTGTATTCGAGTTAAGCTAAAAACTAATCTTTCGAGGTGTAGACGAGCTACCAATAGTTGAATCTCACTTGCGACGAACAGTCGCAGCCGCGCGGAGCTTTGGATTGTGTACTAAACGTGCGTTTTGTCTATTAACAATATAATATCATGGGATTACCTTGTTCATTTAATAAAAAATACGACGAATAAACCTACTTCATTGGCCATGAACTCTGTGTTTTGTATATTGCTATAATAATCGTATAATATCCATGCTCATGTTTGTTTCGGGAAAAGATTGATGCAAACAGAACTATATAAGTGAGTGTGGAGTTATTGTAACATATGATACATTCATTTTTTACTACATAATACAATGTTCTTCATTCATACTCTTATTACACGCGGATTCTCTGCGATAATTATCGTAGAATATCATGTAAGATAATTTAAAAAAATGTATCATTATACTCTGAACTATCAACCTCATTCAAACTATGCTCTCAAATTTTCAGGTCTGCTGGAGCAAAGTGACATTCAATATTTTTTCAATCCCCTTATCAATCCCTTATCGGTGTACTTTTAAGTGTGTTTCTATGCCTTTCTATTCAACTATTTCATTGTTGTGATTAGGAACTGATGAGTTTGATCTCTCTTTATGGCACTATATTATATGACGTGCGTTCTGCACTTACAAATATCTGAGCAAAAATCTGAGCATAATATTTTGGGCATAGTGCAACCAAACCGTTTTACTTATTCTTTCTGAGAACAGGAAATTTGAATTTATTCGGCCTAATACGTAAGCAATATTTTTTTCATGTCGGAAAATTATGCAGAATGAATACCACCAAATCATCTCACAATCTTGTTTCAAGCCAACTTTATATAGAATATTTTAGCGATCAAGAAGTTAACTGTTAGTATATTATGTACCCGAGTGCCGCAATCGCGGAATTTCCATGACGAGGGCTGCAAACTTGTTTGCAGCCCGAGTCATGGAAAGCCGCGATTGCGGCACGAGGTACATACATTTTTTTATAGTCGTCCAGCTACAATCTAGCACGTTGCGAGCCGTTTACGCGGCCGTCAAGGCCGCGTAGACGGCCGTAATGTGCTAGATTGTAGCTGGGCGACTATAAAATTTCTTCTTGAATTTCTTAGACTGCACCACTTTACAAAAATGAAAATATTTCTTGTTTTCTTGGCCAAATCTTGGTGATATTTCTCAAGTATAAGTGAGTGGACTAATTTAATCAGTATGCAGAAAATAATTTGCTTTACCGATGAAAAGCTACCGCTGCGAACATGATGATTGTTATTTAATTTGTTGCCACTCCACACGAGACAGCGCGTACCGAGACAAGAAGAACATTGACTATTAATAAAAGGGTGGCCTTTGCGGGCAAAGCCGATGAAGAATTGTACAGCTGGGATCATTTCTAGAGTAAAAATCGAAATTGGTCATTATTCTACCTCTAATAATATCTCCTGTATTAGAGTCTCTTGTTTAACCTAAAAGTAAACCTTCTAATGCTAAATCAGCTCAGTGAACTCAACTCATACCTTGACACCTATCCCACCAAGTTCTTCAGGAATCATATCTCGTCTCTTTTTCAATCTCTCTTGAAGCAACCGCACCTGAGAAAAAGGTCTTTGGCACGCGAGCCACCGGTAAACTCCGTCACATTTAATAGACGAAGGACGAATGAACTCTAACTCGAGGTAAGAATGCGTCTAGCCCTGCAGGGAGTCATGTCTTGAGGGGCGCCTCTTTGGACCTCCGCAGGTTATTTACGAGCGCTGAAATCGATATACTGGGTACGTATCTACTATGTATAGCTCGATTATAATACACGACTTTTGTGAACCTGTGTAGTAGACTTTTCCGACTCTGCCGCATGACTTTTCGCATTTTTCTTCATATATACCAGGAGGGTCTTTACTTTACTCCTGCGACCCAGAGACTGAGTGACTTTGGAATGTGGCTGACACAGTTTTGAGATGGGCCAAGTATATTATTAGGTACATGCGCTGCATCTCATGTCTAATAGGTTATGAGTACCCAAGTGCAGCAATGCGGAAGGGCACGACTAATATGGACTGCCTGCAGAGGGATATTTTATTTTGATGTGCGGTCGTGGAGCTAATGTTCTGTGATGATGATGATGATGATGAAGATGATGCGGTTTGAAACAAGGATTTTGAAGAGAGACACGGTTAGGGTAGAGAATTTTTACATTTTCAGGTTATGTATATGGTAATATGAGTGAAAGGAGCTTTGAAGAATAGGATTTATACGCTTGCGACATTTTAGGGCGCGAGAAAAATTCATAAAAGTGAACAGGTGATGAAGGTTGGACAACTCTGTCAAGAGTATATATTCGCTATATACTTAAAGGATAAGCTTTTGGTAGAAGTCTGTTTTTCGAGGAAGAATGAACTCGTGGATTTTTAACAGCTCTGGGTGCTCTAGAAACTTTACTATATACAGTAGTAGTCGGCTTGGTTAACGAAGCTGGATTAGAAGCGATTTTCTTAGGTGTTGTGTGTTGGTATTAGGTTATATATGGGGGATTTGAGAGAAAGAGAGTAAAAGAACAGGTGGCTGGCGGAGTTCTTTCGAGCGAGAAGTGGTTATGCTTTTTTGGGCTGAAAGGTATCTCATGCATGAATTGCTGTGATGAGTTGGAGGTATATGGTTTTGTTGAAAGGCATGCGTAGAGTTTGCATATTTTTTCGATGAGCTGAGACGATCTGTTTTGGAAGTTTTGAATACCACTTGAGTGAGCTGTTTTTTTTTTAAGCTTCGTGGGGGGTTTCGCAAATTTTGGTGTAAGGCTGATGTGCTTGCGAGTAAAATAAGTAAAACATATCTCACGCACCTTAAGATACTATTTGGTACTTTCTAAGTTAATCTTGATTATTGTTTTCAAATTTTTTGTCAATTTGAGTTGAAAAACAATTTGCACCGTGGACTTGTTTAAGAAAGGATGATCAATATTTTGCAAATAGACAGTAGAATGTCAAGTGTGTGGCCCAAGAAGATGGATGAATGTGCAGAAATAGAGGGGCACGAATACCAAGAAATAGTGATGCCCGAGGTGATGCCTCATTGGTTCGCTCGACTCTATGTCTTTTAGTGATGGATGAGCTTAGACTTTTCTTAGCATAGATTCTGTTTACTGCGTAGAGTTTTGAAAACACTTTCTCTGTGGAATCTTGGTAATCATCAATCTAACTCGTAATTAGAGGATTACTATCGATTTTGTTTTGACGACAGAGGGTCAATTACAAAGTTTCCCACGAAGCTAACATCGTTGAATAGCGAATTGAATAGACGTGGAGGGTGGTTTTTGAAAATGAAACAAAATTCTGAATACAATCTTTCGGCGGTTGATGAATGTGCAGAAAACAAATCATTGACTCAAGATTAGTGATAATATGGATATTCATATGAAACATTGTTAGAAAAATGTGGAGATGATCAAGAAAATTTTTCTTAATGATGGATCCAAGTCAATGTGTATGTGAAAAATATGTTGAAATTCCAATATTTCTACTCCTTCATTGCTCAATACCAACAAACAATTTTCCTTCAGAATTCATAAGTGATTTTGAATGATTCGTAACGCAGTTCGTATAACTCCATGCACTCATAAATTTTGATAAGGAAACAGACCGAGAAACAGCCTAGAATCAGAAATTAGGGATTTCTGGGCAGGGTTTCTGGGGGTAACGTCTGATCGAAAGCGTCAGTCTTTTTCAAAATCTTTTCTAAGCGAAAAATATAAAACTTCCCATCAAAAATCGATTTCAAGCATATAAATCAGTCATAAGGTCAACCATGTTCTGCAGACGAGACAGAACAAGTCAGCCGGAAAGGATCATTACAACTCAACGATTCTCGTCGAAATCCTTGCCCAAACGCGATGCCAAACGATCGTTCTATAATAGTTCTAATCGCGGATTATCTTGGTGTCTCTCGCCAAAACAAATTTAGGAGAGTATCGCGTCGCGCCATATTGCTCCATACTAAAACCCTCTATTATCCATTTGCAAAGTCTGGAAACTGATGAATGAGTAATGATGTGCTCCTTTACAATCCGGCCCACGACATAACCTCCAATAATAATAGTAAGTAGTCAGCCTCGTGTTTACTCCAAACGATTCCGAGACTCCGATGCATTACTGCAAGCATCATTCGTCGGAGCCAGTAATATGCAGAATAATAATGGCTTCAGTCTTTATGAAGAGACAAATAAACTCGGCCGAAGCTCATAGATATAAATCTTTTCTCAATATGTACTTACACAGCGAGAAAGTGAACGAAAACCGGATTCAGTCTCTCAAAGCGCGCCCCATAAAGTCATCAGGCAAATCGAATCATTAGGGAATTCATTTTTCTCGAACGAGCATAACCTCAAAACCCATATATTATCATATACTTCGAATTATACGCATATAAATAATCGGACGACGCACGGAGCATATAGAATCTACATCAGGGTGAGAGTAAATCGAAAAGACGCATATAATATAAAAAAGTCGTTAACGCAGGGGCGTCCGGACAGTGGTCAACGTAAAGGTTATATGAAAGAAGAAAAGTCGTCCTCGCACGGCGACGACCAGACGGCGGCGGCATCGTATCGAGGAAAGCCCAATGGCGCCTCTTACACCGATATAACCTCTAACTTCAATATATGGAGGCGTCTGCTATAATATGGTACAGGTAAACAGCCTTCTTTGTGCATTTCGATTATATGTATAGAAGAGGCTGGGCATCCGAATGAATATCACGTATAGGTTATATAGGTGGGAGAGTGAGACGCGTGCGACACGGAAATATAATAGTTAAAGTGAATGGAGACCTTTGAGTTATGTGCGACCCTCTGACCGCATGTATGTTATAAGATGTAAGGGAAATTCCTCTGAGGATGTCTCCCTCTCGTATGGGTACATGTATAATTCGCGCCATGGAAATGAGACACACACGAGAGGAGGTACATGGGATCCGACTGTGTCTTGTAGAATTCGGAGTTGGGTTGTATTGTATATTAGGAATGCGGAGACACCTGATTTTCCAAGTTTCTTATATATATATATCCATATGGGGTATAATATGGTCAAGGTGGATTTTTTTTGGATGAAATTTATCGCCGAGTCGTGTGTGGAGCATGCCGATTTTCTTTTTGATGCTTATTATAGGAGGATAGTCTCACGTCGCGACGGAGTCGTCAAGTTATGGACCATGAGACACCGACATGGTGTCGCGGAATTTAAATTTAGTGCTCGCATGCATTGGAATTAGAGGAAAATGAAAGTTTATGAGATGTAAGAAATAATACTGGAATTCTCTTTCCGGAGATGCACGCATCTGTTTTCTTTTGTATAAGGCCGGGGTAAAGGTCGGTGGTACTAAACATTGAGAGCTTATTATAAAAGTTGGTAGAATTATAGAGCATTTTGTCCGGGAAAGATTCTCGGCTCGATTCTCGGGGTATTAATTGAGTATTAGAAAAATCTTTAATCTTGTACGAAGTAAAAAGGATGAACTCCAAATGCTTTCAAACTCTTCAAAAGTGTTGATTTCCCGTGAGCTTGTCTTTATAGGAAATTTCTGTTGTGGAAAATTTGTCATATGAATCACACTTTTCCCGGAATTTTTTCAGAATGAGACCTCAAATAAGACTGTAAAGATCTGAAAATTCCGAAAAATCCTCAAGAATTTGATTTCAAAACTATTGATCTCTATATCACAAATCTTTGTCAAGCTTTCGATCTGAGAATGCACTTGAGCCACTCTGCAAAATCTCTGTAATGTGACATCCGTCAGATTTTTTGCTAATTGTTTATTATGGAATTCTCGGTATGCAGTTATTACATTTCTTCTAGAGTTGAACCCTTCATATTTTACAGAACACGTAACTCGATGCAATACACGAGACCTCTGGCAAGAAAGATGGATCTTTTGTATTCCAGACGAGATTCCAGAATACTTGAAGTGAGAGGTTTTGAAGTCTTCACGCCAAGTTTTAGAGCTTATTCTATCTAAATCATAATTCACGCGGGAATTCCGAATCTTTGACCTTGATTTCAACTTCAATTACGTCAGCGAGATTCCTATGGAGCATGAGAGCTTATCTCATCCAGAACCATCGAACTTGCATGCATAAATGTATGAGTTCCAAAGTCATAAAAAAAAAAAAAAAAAAAAAAAAAAAAAAAAAAGTAATTTGTCTAAATTCACTCACACATGGCACAAAAACTCGCAGAAGTGACTTCTAATGTATCTTCCATGAAACAAATTACAAGATGAGTCGATTAAGGTCACGCAATCAGCATGCAAATACACAACCCAATGGTAGCCATCCAAGCACAACTATATGTAGACAATTATTCGCATATTATAAGAGCCTGTTTCAGTATAGCTCAATTCGAGGCTCAATTTTATTCTTCAAGCTGAGTTAATGAGCGTTGTCCTAATGAGCCTCAACGAACCTTCTGATGATGATATTCTTCATACTGCGCTATTATACGTGCTGAGTGTGTGGAGTGTACACAGAACAAGATTCATGTCTGCTTTCTTGTCTATGATGTGATTTTTGATCCCAGTCGATCATACGTTTGTAGGATTAAAACAAAGATCAAAGTATGTCAAGCTTAATTAGTGTTGGTGAGATCGATCGGTTGAGATGAACTGATGATGCAAGGTCCGATAAGTGAGGGTGTGAAAGGTTGGTATCGATAATTTCAGATAAGATTTTCGCAGCTGATCACTCTATTAGGTGAATCTTGACTGTACGTCATGCTTGTATATCTGGAGTAAACCTTTTAAGTTGTGGTATACCTGCAGGATGCGTCAGATAACAAGGCGAGAAAATGATGGATCTTCGCATCAGATATGCAGATACGTATCGGAGAGATTATGTGTACCACGAGATTCTGTAGATAGATTTCCATCGGAATTCTATTGAAAAAAAAAGGTGAGCAGACTGGGGCGATTATCGAGGAGATTATCATTAGCTCAAAACCTTTCGTTCACAATTTTTCGAGAATTAATGAAAAATCTTTTTTGAAATATGAAAATTTTGTGATCATGATGAGTGCTTTCATCATTCTATATATCATTTTCCAAGATCAAGAAGGAATTCATGATCCGTTGATAACTGCAATTTGATTCGTAATTTCTTTATATAATATAATTTCAGTTTTTTCATTTCCTAGAATTGATTAGTTTGCATCATATACTTTGGTACGAGCTTTGGTATCCATCGTGAAATTACCAACAATGTTGTATCTTTTCGTTCTTAAGGCGATGCGGTCACCGTGCACCGTGCACGCTGAAAGTTATTCCCACTTTTCTCCGATATTCTTGCGATTTGGACTAGATGACGAGAAGACGAATTCTTATTATCATCTAACTTGAGTTCGTCTTCTCGTCGTTTAGCTCAAATCGCAAAAAAATCGGATAAAAGTGAGAATTACAATGTGCCTATATCATAGGTTAGGAGGGGCCTGCGATCAAATTATTCCCACTTTTATCCAATTCTTTTGCGATTTGAGCTAAACGACGAGAAAACGAACTCAAGTTAGATGATAATAAGAATTCGTCTTCTCGTCGTTTAGTCCAAATCGCAAGAATTTCGGAGAAAAGTGGGAATAACTTTCAGCGTGCACGGTGCACGGTGACCGCATCGCCTTAATAATAAAAAAAAAAAGTATCTTTTCGTTCATTTTGAATCTAATAATATTATAGAAAATTTCCTAACTTTGGTGGCGTGAAAATACTGCAAGCAAGCCGTATTGTACTTAGCTTCGAATATTAATTGAAAAATTCAACTTTCTGTAATAGAGTATATTAAATTTAACTGGGGTGATCATTCAGAATAAATGAAAGGCGCATGTAACTCGGCATCTAACACACTTGTCTAATATTGCAGAACTACCATATATGTTGCATATATTATTGATGAAAGAAAATATTGAATCTGACCATTCCTACAGCAATTTAAAGCTCATCTGAAGACTTGTAAAATGAACTATAGCACGCTTAATCTCTATCTGACTTTTGTGAGTTTGAGCTCCACACAGAAAAACCTACAATTTTTTTTTTTCAATCACTGGAGTTGACTTCACATTTTTTGCAGTTGCGCTAAAAAAAGACCTGTCAAATCACGATAGCTTTTCCAGCTCCTGAAACCGCTTGCAACCATCTAAGATCTATAAAATCGATATCTCGTATCTCCAACACCATCAAAAACCATGTAATTGTTTTCCCAAGGTGACAACAGACAGCGAATATTTCGAAGCTCAAAGTCGAGCTCAAACTAAACTCTATGTTTCGGTGAAATTGGGATAGTCGCCGACGCAATAATTTGCTGCAGGTACCTACCGCACGCTTTTTGTAAAAAAAGCTGCGGGACATGCCTCAAAGATTCTGTTGAACAAAAAAAAGTTGCAAGCCTCGTTAGTCCCGACAAAGGAGCAGAACAAAACGTTACTCTGCAGTTGGTCTCCGTTGCAACCACCCTTCTTATATATACTATATATTTCTATGCCTATTTCTATGTCCTCCAGAAATAATTTTTCGAAGTACTGGAATCTGTTGCTGCGACATCGAGTCTCCAGAGTGACTACTAGACGATACCCTGCAGTTTTCAAAGTCGAGCGGAACTTTTTAGGACTTCTTTGATTCCTTATATTCACCGACTAGACCTTGTCTTGCACTGATGTCTATTTTGTGGTCACCTAAAATGCATCCTTCTGAGAGTGTGCATTGTGCATAGTCCGATGAGATTCTTATCCCGAACAGGTCGTTTTTCCCTGTCAAAACTCGGGCGTCTGCGATTGTGTGGTTTCCATTGTGGATGCTTTGGGATAAGCTTCGTAAAGGAAAGATGAGATGAAAATATGCGAAAATTCTTCTATACAGTCGATGATATGCGATAAGTATCGAGATGGTGATGAGTTCAGAGTAGCATATTATAATGATGACCGGCTATTTTTCACTTTGCAATTCAGCGATGACGTCTTGTTTTGGGCCTCAAAAAATGGCCCTTCGATCCCAACACCTCTAAGGTAAACACAATGGGCAGTTTTCTGCACGGAAAGGTCATTGACATGAATCCTATGATATAAGCTGAGAGAATAATGAATCATTCAATATGAGAACAAATGTTCCGAGGATATTAGGGAATATCCTCGAAAACACCCACAATGGTTTTGTAAGTAAAGTTGGTTCCAGAATGCAAACTTTCAACCAGTGCGTCTTGGTGACTTTATTTTGTTTCACTGAAATCGTGATCGGGTACCCAAATCGGCTTCCGCGAAGAAAATGGCTATGTTCTGATAAACATTCAATGCTCTCGGATCCCCTTCTATTTGTCCATTTCTCTATGTCGCAGGCAAAGTGATCACTTCGCCAATGTATACAGTCGCTAGCGGATGTATACATTACCTAGGCGCTGTATACAGCCGCAGTCAAAGTGTTCAAGAATCGCTGCTGTAGCGCCGGCGAACAGTTCGCCTAGGTAATGTATACTTTGACTAGCGACTGTATACACTGCCATATACCGACTCGGCAAAGTGTTCACCGATGGCACGGGCAACGGCTCCACCTATATGACAGGTCAATGATGGACATTTTATTCTCTATATTGGCGTACGTGAATGCACCAATGAATAAGTTCCAAGGCTTATTTGAAAATTCATGCCTGAATGTTCCCAAACTATTAATGTCAACCATGCATTCAATTGATATTGAGACTATGGTAAATGATAGAGGATAGAAATATGAAATTGAATCCAATCAAGACCCTAATCACAAAGTCTTTTGATAAGGATTGAATAGCACTTTCATTGAGAAAACAAACACTTATGACTTCTAATTTGTTCGGTACTCAAAAGATTAGCTTGTCACTCATTTCGAACGTATCGTAGGCCTTCAAAATTGCTAACATCGTGTCCAGCAGGTCAGAATATGTGGAAAATCATGTATCCGATGCGCCCTTGGCCCGCTACAACGATAAGTCACCATATTCTCGCATCTACAGAATTGGCAAAAAACGTGACAATAGCTATTTGGAGGTGAATTAGTTTTTCGCGATTGAAAAAATTTTCCCGTGTATAGGATCAAAGCAGAGGTCGGATCCGGCTTCTACGTCGAAAAATACACAAAAAAAATTATCGCCCGACGAACGCACTATACTTCTGACCCAAAATTTCTTGGCCAGCCAAATTTCTTTTCAAATAAGCATTGGGACTTACATATTGATGCAATCACGTATGCCAATATAGAGAATAAAATGTCCATTATTTACCTATTATATAGGCGAAGCCGTTGCCCGCGCCATCGGTGAATACTTTGCCGAGTCGGTCTATGGCAGTGTATACAGTCGCTAGTCAAAGTATACATTACCTAGGCAAACTATTCGCCGGCGCTGCAGCAGCGATTCTTGAACACTTTGACTGCGGCTGTATACAGTGCCTAGGGAATGTATACATCCGCTAGCGGCTGTATACATTGGCGAATTGATCACTTTGCCTGCGACATCTATAAGATTGACCGATTAAACGGTTGGAAAAAAATTTTTTTGCAATCACTAAATTTACAAAAATAGCATGTTCCGTGGGCTCTCCGGTTATCCAGGTAACCATAACATATACGGCAACCCGTTTCTTGCATACGTGATTCGCATAGCCCGTGCATAGCCTTTTCTGGAGCCAGTGAAAATCGACTGGAAGTTAATGTTATAACATAACAAAAAAAATACTGACTTTCGATCTTATAATACATATTTTTTCGCTAGATTCTCGGCTGGATCTCGGGCTGGATTCATCAGTTAGACGGCGGAGTTCGAGCCGGAGTTGGGATCGATGAGGTCAAATTTGAGTCACTGTGTTTCGCCTAGAATTTTTTGGCAAATAACTTCCGTTACCCAAATACAAGCTGTTGAATCATTATCGGTAACATCGAGGTAGAAATGACTCCGGCCACACTTATACAGAATATGCAACAGACTAACTCTAGAGCGCGTCAAATCTAGCCTCTGCCAGCTCCGAAGTCTGAGAGCCCCTCTGAGGTGATACACAGATCAATCTGAGCTCTTGAAATACTCAGAAGAGCTTCCAAGATGACGACCATGGTATGATACATAATGATTCGAGAGGCAAGCAAAGCATAGTTCTGAACGGCTCCTTTGTGCTTCTTGCTTATGGAAAGTTGAGGTAGAGCCGTCAAGCGCTCGGAGTTTTCAGTAGGACCAAATCCAACTCAGAACTAGCTGATTCGACAAAAGTATTTAAAAAATTCCTAAATGTCGCTTTCCATCCTTTCACTTCGTTCCTAACATGTATGATGATCGTAGAACATGAACAGATTGAAAAATACTAATATAGAATCAACGGTGGGTAACCGGGTACCCTGGATGCCCGAACTCGCCATATTGGCCGGTCGCTCATCGTAGGGTTAAACTAGTGTTCAGTTTTCATCATTTTTCAGTTTCCATCATGTTTCAGTTTGTGAATTTAAAAAGAGTACCTAGAGTAGACTGACTCGTGACAAGTTTTGCTTACAATTTCGGCCTACGTTATGCCAACTGATTAAATAGATGGAGTCTCCCAAGATGCTAGATTGCTTCGACGACTTTTGGCAGAACCAACAGAAAGCGATTGATAACAAGATTCTTAATAACTGACTGCAATAAAATTATGAAAGCTCGCTTTGAAGTTCACGACTCTATATATAAACCGAACGCACACGTAATCCGAGCTTGATCTAAGAATGACAATGCAGCTACATATCGGAAAATGCACATCATTCATAAAAATTCAGGAAAAATTTCAAGTCGTTTCTGGTAAAAAGTCTATACTTTCAGGAAGCATTTCCCACATCAAGGGCTCCGCTCATATTATTTACGAATACGTCAAAAGATTTCCTCACATGACAGACCAATACCGCTCCACAATTACATTATATTCATAGATTTGAACCCGTAATAATAATAGTCATCCCTCACATATGATCCGTTCCATTGCCAACGGACAGCTTCGTTTCTCAGTTTCTCATCAAGTACACATTATCCCCAGACGAAAACACGAAGATGTTATCAGCACATATATCCAAGGCGGCAGCTTTCACACTCTCAAGATTTTTCCAGAACCCTGGGCTTCTTCTTCTTCATCCCATCCTCTATTTCAAACCGTTCCATCTATCCATCATCTGATTCATACACACATGCATATTATGAATTCAAATTTTCCATCTCACGGTACTTCCATACAGCATCAATCGTCGTTCGGCAAAAAGCTTCGGATCTTCTCAACACATATAATAATACAGCTTCCTTTTGGGTGTCCAATATCAAAAAATTTTCACGGCCCTCGACACACAATGCTAATCCTTGCGAGATTTTGTCCCCATGTGTGAGCATCGCGTATGAGGACTAGACGTTCACCTCTTTAGGTAAGGTTATGTTCAGCCTCGAGGGCGCGAGTCTAATCTTAGTCACAAATCGTTTTTTTTTTTTTTTTTTTGAGACGTGTCTTTTAGGGTATCTCTACAACAGCGTCACTCACGCGTCGGCGCAGCACTGGAAAAGCGACGACGGGCTTTTTATTATTATCAGGACCATAAATCTGGACCTCTTTTAGGGCATTGGACCCATCGTCATACATGCACACATTCATGTATATGTGCTGAAAGTGGAGTAGGCGGTACTTATAGGAGGTACCATCAAGATATGACGATCCCTCCCGCGCATGAGAAGGTAAATATACCTGGCTCTCGGTTTTTTTCGCGCGTTCGGAGCATTTTTTAGGCCCTATAGAGTGATGCCCTTTGTCTCAGCTGACTTGTAGAGTGAATACATCCACATCAATCCTTTTTTTCGATAATAATACACTTTGAGAGTTTTTTGGTGATGGTTCGCTGCGGATCTGACAGCTTCGAGTGGACATTTTTCTCTGCAGACTCATCCAGATTTTATGTGTGCCTATAACATGACATATGTTCTTCGCCAAAGGGTGAAATAATGTCAGTCACGAAGAATGCGATTTTGAGGAGTTTAGCTGAGATTTTTCAGGTATTATGTGATGCATGAGAGTTTGGGCCTATTCTGTGACGAAATGACATTTTTCTGCGACGACGCTTTTTTTCAACGGAAATCGTGCAACTTGAACGTAGAATAGAATGATTTTGCTCTTTACATTCTACCAAGAAATGATCATTCCTACCGGTGATATGGGTATTGTAAAGGGCCATCGAGTGACGTCCTCATTTCTCTGAATTCAAGCGTAACGTCTTGATTCGACAATGAAATCGATCTTGATATTGATGCAGTTGTTCCTTTGAATCAGGACACATTCCGGACACATTTATCTTGTTTGACAAACTCGAGCTCGTCTTCGAAATTGGAGATACTGGGAAAGAGTTTAAGCGATAGAGTCATCTCTTGAATGAGAGATTACTTCACTATTTTTTATGGAGAGAATATCTTGTACCATGCTTTTAGAAAACAACGTTGCATTAAAAAAATCTAATGATGAAAATCAAGTGTTGTGATTCTAAAATTTTTTTAAATTTCGCGATCATTGGATAAATTCGTCAATCGACTAATTTTAAAATTAAAAAAAAATTTAGTTTAAATTGCAAATTCCATGGTTTGCAGTCTCGTTCGCAGGTCAACGAAGTAATCCGTTGTGAAGCGGTCTCATTTTTGAGCTCCCCAATTTTAGTACGTAAGTGTTCATGTTTTTCAGCCGAATGATGCAGGTATGGTGATAGATCAAATAATCAGTGGAAGATCACAAACAGTTTTAGCAACGAATATAATATTCGTTGGTTTTAGCCACACTCATTTAATTCCATTTAATTCAAATCCCAAAACTCAGCATGAAAATATTGATACACATTAGATCTCAGGTCTCAATATTCATCGTAATATACCCAGCGAGAATTTCTTGAGAATATTATAAAAATGTGGAATTCACAAAAATCGAGACAAAAATACTCTCGTAGTGCTCAGAATTTTCGTACAAGAAAATGTTGTTTGAATAGCTGCTACACAAATAAACGGGTAAATCAACAGTGTGACTGTTCCTAATATGATATTCAAAATCTAGTTAATCGAGTATTCAATCTGACGTTCACTACATAGTAATTAATGGAAAGTATAATATAACACTCACTCGCTTCTGGAGTCCCGTAAACAAAAACAGCGAGGTAAGGTTAGTCACAGATTGTTGTCATCGCGAGACTAGCAGACGTTGGAACAGTCTATAAGCTGCAATTTAGTGTGACTTTAACTAGATCAACTGCTGATCTCACTTTTAGAAGAAAAACTACATCTCGTCGTGTGCCGATTTACCTTCGAAGTCGAAAAATAGAGGCTGTTGATCTTCTGCGATTTACACCAACAATGCCATAGAGTAAGGAGAAATAACTTTGGTTAGTAATAATTTCGCAACTTCATCTGAATTTCTCATGGGTGTTATTAAAATCTACTCCTCGATCAACTCGAGTAAACTGTATGTATGTTACAGGAACTGCTCGAGGACGTGTTTTTAGATTGCTCGAGAAATTATGCACATATGCACACTGTGCCCTCATAACCACACTTTATCATTTCGCTGCGCGTGAGATTTGTTGTTCTTCTGCTTCAGAAAATCTTCATTCGTCCTCGCATTCGTCAGAAAACAGACGTGAGTCCCTCGTTCATTTTCATTAAACTTGTGATGCTTGATTATATTCTAAATTTTATTTTGTGTTACATACAGGCTAGGCACATAGCCTTGAATTCCAGCGCTCGAGTTCATCTGATAGAAATTGCATGATGATTGTTTCAGAAGATTTTTTAAAGTTCAAACAACTAGATACTGCTGTAAGAAAAGGACAGACAAGAATTGTTCAAACATTACTTGAAAAAGGTGCTCCAGTCAATGGTTGTGTTTCTCACAGTATGTTGAAAAAACCACTACACTCATCAGTGCAGTCTGGAAATTCTGATATTGTAAAAAAGCTTTTACAGTATGGTGCGTCTGTCAATTCAAAATATGCAGGTGACACACCTTTAACTTTAGCTGCAAAATTTGGGAGATTTGAAATTATGGATCTCTTACTATCAGTTGATAATTTAAGAAACTGTAACAGTGCTGAGAAAATCACTCATTTTCAAATAGCTTGTATGAGAAATCAGACGAGTGTCGTTAAAAAATTATTTCAGAGCAAGAAAGAACTCGATGATGCAGTAGATATTCATTCGAATTACTGGCCAGGTTTTACAGCATTACACTATGCTGTGCTAAATCAAAATGTTGAAATTGTCAAGTTTCTTTTGAGTGTTGGAGCTAATATTACTGTCAAAGATGCTAGATCATTTACACCCTTACATCTCGCTCACATACTCAGAAATGAGGAAATTATTGATATGATTCTTTTGAATCATAAAAATGTGTTGAAAAATCCAGTTGATTCTAATGGAACTTCGCATTTTCACATAGCATGTTCTAGAAACAATACAAAAATAGTTCAGCATTTTTTAAAGATGCGAATAAATCTTGAGGATTCCATTTCGAAGAATTCACCTTTCTGGAAGCATAAGACTGCGATTGATTTTGCTATCCACTACGAATGCGTTGATGTTGTAAAATTATTATTACAAAATGGAGCTCGTGTAAGATTTCCTGGTGACCGCAGGTTTGATCGCATCATGAACGCTTATAGTACAGGAAACTCCCATATAATTGATTTGATCACAGTTAACAAGAATCTTTGCAAGAAAACCGAACAAAACGAAAATTCAGCAAATCTTGGACAATTTGCTCGTAATGATGATGATGAGATTGATGAAGTTTCAATGTATCAAACACCTGATGCGTCAATTGCATCAACTTGCACACTTCTACATTATGCGATTGAACAGAGGAATCATGATTTAAGCATGTATCTATTGAACGTAGGTGCAGATTATACGATACAGGATATTAATGGAAAATCAGCTCTCCATCTAGCTTTCGAGTATAAGATGCTGGATCTAGTAGACTCAATGTTGAACATTTTTAGAGATGTTGATGTGAATCCAACAAATGATGAAGGACTGTCTCATGTACATATTGCTTCAGCAAGAGATAATAGTGATTTTGTTGAAAATTTTCTCGTCAACTTCAATGCTGACGTTGACATCGCAGTAAATTTTAACTCCTCATACTGCCCAGGTTTTACACCGCTCCATTTTGCTGCGAAATTTGGAAATGAAAAAACTGCGAGTATCCTTCTACAGCATGGAGCAAATTACTCTCTTAAAAATGCATCAGATCAGACACCATTTGATATTGCTCTTAAAGAAGTTCTACAACAAGGTGGTCATACTCTTTTTCAGTCTGGTTTCAACGGTGTCTTGAAAGGCATCTTGAAACACCATTTTCAAGTCAAGGGCAAGCACAATTTTTTCAATTTTGATAGTCATGGTATAACTCTGTTACACGTAGCCAATTTCAAATCGGAATATTTTCGAATTGACCTTGAACTTTTGAGAGAGTATTTGAAAATTCATCCAGATGATATCAATAGATCAATAGATGAGATGGATACAATTTGGGATGGTTATACTCCATTACATTTGAACATAGAACATGGAAAGAAAGAACTTGTAAAATTACTGATAGATGCTGGAGGTGATTTATTGAAACAGGCTTCAGATGGAGATACTCCCCTGCATTTGGTGACTGAGTCCAGCAATTTACCAGAAATATTAATCAATCCTGAAGATTCACGTTATCTAGAATTGAATCACATTGGAACAAGCGGCTACTCAATTTTTCATTGTGCTTGTAAGCAAGGTGACCTTGAGTTGATAAAGCATTTCCTAAGACAAGGTGTCGATGTAAATCAACCCACTCAAAGTAATGGCTTTGGATACAAAAATGCTTTCCCTCTTCATATGGTAGTTGACAGTGTCTATAAAGATGCTGTAACCGTACTAAAATTGCTCTTAGAACACGGTGCAGATCCAAATTTGAGAGACTGTCGTTACGAGACTCCATTACACTACATTACAGAAACTCCAAATACTGAAATGATTGATTTATTAGTAACTCATGGCGCTGATGTTGATGCTCGTAATGCATTTGATGAAACTCCACTTATTACCGCTTGTGCAGATCCACATCTATGTCCTGAGACCTTGAATCGACATATTTTAACATTTTTTAATAATGGAGCAGATATCAATGCAGTTGATGAGAGAGGCATGTCTGCACTTGGTGCATTGAATGATGTTTCTTCGGATCATTCTATGCGGGAGCAAGATGAATTCGAAAATTTTAAAATTGCTGTTAAGACGATGTTGACACATTATATCAAGGTCAAAACTGTTGGTTTCCATGTGAGTGATGATCTTACTGACGAATTCTATAATTTATTGTATCATTCTATGGAAGATATTGATTTTGATGAAATAAGTGTTATCGATGAGTGTGATAATGAGCTTGAATTAATGAAACAAATTCAGATAGACCGATGCACGACACTGTACGATATTCTACTCAGTAGCCAATCTAAATTAGGAGTATTGAGTAGAAATCAAGTGTTTCAAAATATTATTGAGTCCGATGATTTTGATAGGAAGTATCCTTTGTATGGGTTTATGCTGAAGTTGCGAATGAAGGAAGGAAAAATAAGATGTGAGTTGATAAATGAATCACAAGAAACTGTGAAATATTTATCTGGTGTCCGTCAGTTGCCACGAGATTGTGTGGAGGATGTGTTGAAGTATCTCGACAATGAGGACTTGAAAAATGTTATCTTGATCAATAAGGTGTCACCACGAGGCTCAGTTAGGGCCTCATAGTGACAAGTAGCCTGCATGGTTGCTTCTGAAGAATCATCTTGAAATAGATTTCACCTTTATTCTTCATTCTATGAAGTACAAACAAAAATGTGGCACCTGAATCTCCAATTAGAAAGATATGAAAATGATTTGATGGAATATGTAGTGACGTGTAAAATGTTAGTTTTACGTTACATGGCTTTGAGATTATCTCTGTAAAGATTGTCATCGATTTTAGTCGTTACGTGTTATAATTAGTCAATGAACAGTGGGAGATTTTGATGTATGCTTAGAGTTTCTGTATACCATTTTCTACATATATTGTATATCAATGCAAAATGTATAGATCTCGGAAGAACTCCAGATTTCAATTGGATTTTTATTTCTAGGACAAGTATCATATTTCTCTCTTGTGGAATTAACCAGAAAATTATGATGATTTTGTCAAAAAATCGTGTATTAATTTCATACTAGGATAGAAAAGCTTTAACAGTTTGTACATTGTACACGAACATGTGTTGATTCAGATTCTGGAATTGTTACATGTTATTCAAGTTTGTATTTATGCGTTGGACAAATACCAAGATTGAAATGATTTCTTGAGACACATTGAGAAGTGAAATTTTATCTTTAAGACCCGCCAAGAGTAAAAAGTAATTTTTTATCAATACTTCATGATTGTTTTGTATTGCAGGCAGTGAGTTTGAATTTGCTTCGAAAGTTTTGTGAAGATCAGTTCATTTTAATACTTATCATTGTCAAAACTGTTGAGAATAAATACACAATAAAACCATCTTTCTTCCCAATTAAACAAATTCTATCTGAGATTATTCTCAAAATTAGTGATGTGATATTTACGTGGATATGATGATACATTCTGTAAAATTGGAGTTCCAAAATAGGAAAATTCTAGTATTTATTAAAAAATTAGAAGGTTTTGAATCTCATCCCATCAACGTCTATTACCATCTCTTAGCCAGATAACTCTGATGTGATGTTGATCGAATATTATCAAAGCACAACTTATTCAAGTCATCAGCTACTGATGAGTAGAAAACCGCGCATGCGTGTCGTTTCAGATTTCTCGCAATGCGATTGCACAGACACGCGATGGTAGCTCAGGTTGTAATTTGACAGAGCAACAACACAGATTGAGTAATATTACAACTCTGCGCTACGTGTGCTTTAAATAATGCTAGTAATAATTTCATAGCCATACTTTGCGATGGAGAAAGTTACAATTTTAGCTCTCCGTTTCTCTTTTATTTACAACTGCAATGGCTTGCTCATCATACTCGATCATAATAGATACACACATCACAAATCTGATGATCAGATGACGGTCGAAGTGACTTTATGGCAATAATAGAGTACTTACATCTTTTTGTCGTCTTTTAGTGTATTATACACTGTTGGATTTTTTCGGAATTCCATGGGAACTAAATAAAATACGGGACTGTACTTTACAGCGGTGAGTAGATGTGGTGAGCAAGGTAGTATTTTCGAGAAGAGACTGTCGTTCCTACGATCGATTGAAAAACGATATTACTGACCGTATAGATATACTACGTTTTTTGAGGCACGAAAGAATGTGATCACATTAATACAATATAGTGAAAATTTGTGCAAACGGCGCTGGCTGAATTGAAGATTTACTAACTAAATCGAGAGCTAAATATATTCGAAGGTTGTCTGATAATACTATTTTTGGTGATTACATATACGGTCGGGTCTCCGCATTGATACGAGTCATCAAGAACGTTATAGGTAGTATTTGCAAAATTTACTGGGTCCACTTAAATTTTATCAAACGCTCAAATCGAGTCGCTCATCAAAATTTCCGCTAGTAATTATTCATGACTTCTGGAAAAAATGGATTGAATTGTTCTTCAAACTTCGAATTCATGCAAGTTGGGAGGAAATCAAAAGTCTCAAATAGGTTAAAGGAAATAAATACTTTTGAAATCGGATGTATTCGTTTTTGCAAAATTAACATGGTGGGAGCTTTTCTTGCTCTTTTACATATACGCAAATTTAATACAACAGATAGCAACGATTTGTGCGGTGAGGCCTTATCCTGTAAGGATCTTTTTTTTTCGAGGTTTCTTTGAATTTTTTGACGATTATGACCATTAAATGAAATTTTTGCGTGGATCTCTGGTATTCCCTACTTGTGATGAAAGATGGCACAGAGTTCGACACCAACAATCTCGAGAATGTAATTTCCAAACGATCTAATGAAAATTAATTTTCTCAAAATAACAGAACAGGACCTGTACTGTAACCTGGATTAGTCGCGGGTTATGCAATTTTGTTCTTTATAAATTTTAATACTTCATATAGTTTCTGAACAAAAAAATCAGAGATAATAACACATGAAAATTTCGTATCATTAATGGCTGATGAGGTGATCCAAATCGGAGTAAGTCGACTAGTTGGTGCATGATTCGTCAAATAATTGCATAAATTGAAAATTAAAATATTATTTCTGCCAACAAAGGTCAGTTTCTAACGCTGTGGAATCAATTAATTAATTTTGTTATGATGTCATCCTGAAATTGCTAAAGCTAAAAAAGAATATCCCATGTCAGACAAATTGGTATCGAGAGTTTTAAAAATTATGCTAGGCTATAAACGTTTGTTGAACATCTCAACAATCCCAGCCAAGGATCAATCTTTCTATTTTTAGCTATGGTAGAAGACGAGGTAGAAGATGTCTATATAAAATTAACATTCCAGCATACTTGATACACATTCAACCGCGAAAAAATGCTCTTAAAAATGCTTGCCTCTCTTGACACCCGGACCGATCGTCCGATAAAACTTTTAGAACTCGTTTTAGAAGGTGTCAGCTCTCAAATAATATAGACACGAGAACTGAATCAATTCAACTATATCTGAGTGTCAGCCTGACTAAGCAAAATTTACACCAATTTTCGAAGCTCGCGTACATTTTTTTTCTTATCTCCCTCCTCCTCTCCCTGCTTACACCCTTTCGAATATCCACACTTACACACACACACACACACACACACACACGTCTCAAAATCCATACATAACGCATGATCTCAACTTGTATTACACAGCGATATATCGCAGTATCTCGTCTTATTCGTTTGAAGAAGAATCCGACCATATCGTCCACATTTACCTCATCTTTTGACGCTTGGCGTGCGCGCGCTCGCGCGTCTTTTTTGGCTTTTGAAAAGCTGCCTGACACCCTTCCATTTCGTCCAGCAGAGTCTGATTATCTTGCCACGATTATCGGTCTGAACTACATATAAGTATATATAGCTCTATCATCTCACACACACACACAAAACTGGCTTACTCTAAAAGAGAGTATTAGTATGTGTAAAATATATACTGAGAGTCACGATGACCACGTGTTGCTCAATAAATGTACCCTAGTGATACGAGAACCCGATTTCGTTTATCTCACGTAATTAGCAGTGTGCATATAGCCAATTTCTTGGGCTTCTGTCTTTTGAAGAATCGTTTTGGTTGTTGAGAGATCTACGCGACCGATCTCCATAGTATTATTATTATTTAGGCTTCAACCACATGTGTATGTGTAATAGGCATGTAGATATGTGTGGATGAGACGAAATAATAGAAATCTAGATTATTTGGGCGGCTGATTGTATATGCGTTAGAGGGAAGTGATCGATCAATCGGGTGAATGATTCAATTTCGGAGATTCTATCGATTGATGTTTGTGATATGTTCAAGCAAGCGCGCGTGTGTCTCATTTGTTATTCAAAGCGTTTAACCGCATATCGATTGCTCGATTTTGGCCCGGTTTGATTATATATGTGTGTGTGTGTGTGTGTGTGTGTGTGTGTGTGTGTGTGTGTGCGTGTGTGTGTGCGTGTGTGTGTGCGTGTGTGTGTGCGTGTGTGTGTGTGTGTGTGTGTGTGTGTGTGTGTGTGTGTGTGTGTGTGTGTGTGTGAGTAAACGATCGATCGAACGATTATTTTTATCAACTTGTTGCGTGTATCAACTCGTGGCAAATTTTATCGCTCATTATGGGCATTTAACGTCGATCGATCGCTGATTGAATTTCCAACAGCTTGATGAGCGTTATATATATTAATTCGATGTATTATAGATTTGTTACATTCATTTTGAATGGATTGGTCAAAATTTTGAATCATAACATTTTTGCCTATCATTATTTTCGAAATTTATTCTCACTTTAGAACGAGTTTAGAATTACATGGGTTATTGAGTTTGTATGTGAGAGTCTTATGGAGGCATGTCAAACCCTAAAGGGAAAAAATTCTTGTCACTTAGACATACATTTAATCAGACATATAACAATAGTCACCTTCATATATGTAAATATTCTGATCTACACCTTTTTTTTAGCCATACCTTGAATTCTTCAGAAATATTGGATAATGATAACCAATTTTGCGAAATGCATAAAATTTGTACTTGTTCTCTCACATTTTCCCCGTGAGATTTCAATTCCAGAAATATCGTGAAGGAATTTCAAGAGTTGGCGTATCAGATACAACCATTTTGTGATATTTTTTGACCTGGTCATTGATTAAAGAAATAATAATAATACAAAATATTCATTTGCGAATTGATGATTTTCGTTCATTTTGAAATGCGAATGATCATGTTCAGACGATCCTGGTGACAGACTGTGAGAGTCTAGCTCTTGATGCAAAGTATTAGCATTCGAATGTCCACAACATTTGCGTCACAGTAGGATATTGTAACCATACACTTTTATCCGAGAACAGGACGATATAAGCTAAAGAAAAGTTCAAACTTTGTTTCAGCGAGTAATAAACTCGCCGCAGTCGAGATGAGAATTTTATCGCAACCATTGAAATTAATCTTGCATTAATTCTAATCGTCTCTCAAGAGGATTTATAAAGTTGTGGCAAAGATCTGCACGACGCGCGTGCCAAGAAAATTGCAAGTCTCGCTTGGGTAAACTTTTCTCGTTACCTTTGATTAATCTCGTCATTGCTCGAGGGCTTCGTTCATAGAAACCTCTCGAGATATTTTTTCCCTCGTTCGCGCATCTTGAATTTATTGTTATGTACGTGCAATTAACCTCAATTCTTCTGCAACTTGCAGTTTCACTCGTAGTAAATATCATTTTAGTCAGTGAGTTGAATAATTTCTGATGTGGTTTAGTAACAGTTTAGGGTGAAATTTGTCAATTAAGAAATCATGATCATTTTTGCCTTCAATTTCGAGACTTCTCAATCTATAAGAAATAACTATAATCTACAGTGATTTCTTCAATTTTTATTTTCAAATGATATCATTTGAATAATCTAGGAAAATTACCTAGATCTTTTAAAAAAATCTCACGTTCGATTCCACGATAACCACTGAGGCTAAGAATAAACGTTCAAAATATCGAGCAAAATATGAATATCTTATAGTTATCGAAAATTAACGATACTGTAACCTCACTATTACCATAATAGTTTCCTACTGATTACTTGCTCGCTTTTCAGATGGCATTTCAATGTATCATGCACAATTGTAAACCACTAAAGTAAACTCTTTCATTGATTTTCAAAAAAGTGAGGTTAACCGCCAATAAAACCATTTATGCACCCATGATATTCACCCAGCAGCAGACTGACAAACAAGATAGAATTTCTCAATTTAAGTTATGGCATTGCAATTAGCTGAGTCTCTTTTCTTAAAAAATATACCACGTCATCTGCATTTTGGAACAACCCATTACTCCAAAACTCCAGACTGATGGCATTTACAGCTCACACGCGCGTCCGTTCCGACATCAACATTTTTCCTATGATTACCATCAGCCCTCTTTACAAATACAATAAACTTCGATAATCGACGTGACGCCGTTCGTCTTCGTCCGTGTCGCTTATCAAGAATCACCCCAATTTCCTGTCGACTTGATTCCAATCTAATCGCGCCCCGAAACCGTCATCAATACACAAAATCAGTTCGGTCTTTTTCGTCAGCTGAGCAACGCGACGTCAGCGCATTTCAAAATAATACAAATCCCCCGCAGTAATGTAAAATCCAAAAATCGTACAAGTACTTTTACCGACTTTTACTATATATACCATAATACATTTCTGGCTAGACGGAAGATCATTAACTCGCGGAAGCGACGCCAAAATCGCGAAATTATGAGCCCAAAGATTTGGAATCGCGTCACGCCTGGATAAGGCCCCGTGGAGCCTGATGATGGCGCGGCGGCGGGCGAAAACTCCGCGCGACGCGACGGATATTTATATTGTATTTGCATGCACTTGAAAATTGGCGTCGGGAATTTCGAAAAGTCGATAAAGGAAAATCTGACTAACTGGTGGCAAGGCGCCCGACGGGACTCGTTACTGTTATAAATACTCTAATCCGTCCCGGAGGAAAGACCGACTAATACTTATATTTCTTCTGTTCACTTATTGTATTAGTGATGGGACCCCATCAGGCGTGATTTGCCACTGGCGGCTGACGACGATATATACCTTGTGATTCGCAAATAACCTCATCGGCCGTCGCTTCGCTGATACTCGTTGGCATATCTGATTTATTGCAGCTGTGGATTGTGTACCGATGGCGAAAAGACGGAGGGGATTAGGCGGGCGCCCTGAACAGGATAAAGGAATTATCCTGGGGGTTTATTTTAAAAATGCGTCACTTGTAAACGCCGCAAGCTAGGCGCGCGACTACGGTAAAACGACTACTGCTTACCGCAGTTCGTGCGTTCCTCGCGATCCTCTCCATTGTGCATGATGTTAGGTTAGTCTTTCGAAGTTTGCGGGTAAAATTGAATTGATCCAGAATACAGAATTAGAAAATATATCTCTGAGCATTTCCTTCAAGTTTGGTTATGAATAAATGGATAACCATTCATCCATAACCATATTCAGAGGTTTATGAACATGTATGTTGAATTTTGATGTTACTGGCATCAAGATAATAGCCCTACAAAACATCATGGCAGTACGGAGGAGCTATCTACTCCAGTCCAATCATGAACAGCGTGTATCTTCACAAGCAGAGGATGCAAATCTCATGAGGTTTATTCGATTTTGCGGGTCGGAGCGCTCCGACCGCTCCGACCCGCATAATCGAATAAACCTATTGTGCAAACCTGCAACTGGTTCCTGTGTGCGTTCCTAAGGGATATGTGCTAAAAGTATCAATTCAATAAAATTAGTCGCACAACACTGGAATGACTTGCTACATACAGATTTCTGTATACATTTAGTAACCGAGACTGAGATGACTCTCATTTTCATCACGCTGCACTTTTGAAAATTGTGCTGTATGTAGCTGCAATTTTCACCTATATATTTTCTCACAGTCTGAACTGTCTAAAGTCTGTGAACTCATTCCAAGATGGGAAAATGGAAATGCATTAGAGTGATCAGACTAGCAATAATAAGGTGTCAACCAGCACAAGCCCTGGTGATGCCATGGTGTTCTCGTGCACGGAGAGAATAAGAGCACTACGCCACAGGGCCACCATGTTGTATCTGCGTTCCCATCTAAATCAACGCAGAGCTTGACTTACAATGTGGTTGGACAGCTGACCGCTCATACTACCAATGATGTCATTGATTATAAACGAATGGGTACACAATCTTACCATAATTATAAGTAAATCAAAGAGACAGGATTAATTCCACTAACGTTCATTCGCATCAATTTCTATTCTATCTTCAACTCCAAAATGCAGACCAACATGGTCACCCTGTGGCGTGGTTCTCTTCTCTCCGTTCATAAGAACCACCTGGGCTAGAGCTAGTTTACACCCTATTTTTACAATTGGGATCATCCTTGTGTCTGATCCAGTCCGTGGGTCTGATCACTCTGATGAATTTCCATTTCCCCATCTTGGAATGAGTTCACAGACTTCAGACAGTTCAGACTGTAAGAAAATATATAGGTGAAAATTGCAGCTACATACTGCACAATTTTCAAAAGTGCAGCGTGATGAAAATGAGAGTCATCTCAGTCTCGGTTACTATATGTATACAGAAATCTGTATGTAGCAACTCATTCCAGTGTTGTGCGACTAATTTTATTGAGTTGATACTTTTAGCACATATCCCTTAGGAACGTACACAGGAACCAGTTGCATGTTTGCACCATGAGATATGCATCCTCTGCTTGTGAAGATACACGCTGTTCATGATTGGACTGGAGTAGATAGCTCCTCCGTACTGCCATGATATTTTGTAGGGCTATTATCTTGATGCCAGTAACATCAAAATTCAACATACATGTTCATAAACCTCTGAATATGGTTATGGATGAATGGTTATCCATTTATTCATAACCAAACTTGAAGGAAATGCTCAGAGATATATTTTCTAATTCTGTATTCTGGATCAATTCAATTTTACCCGCAAACTTCGAAAGACTAACCTAACATCATGCACAATGGAGAGGATCGCGAGGAACGCACGGACTGCCGTAAGCAGTAGTCGTTTTACCGTAGTCGCGCGCCTAAGCTTGCGGCGTTTACAAGTGACGCATTTTTAAAATAAACCCCCTGGCGTCTAGACCGAGATTGTAATTTTCGCGTCGCGTGTCCTGGCCGTTATTGTCGGACTCCGCGACTATACATATATTATAATATGATGGTAATTTTCGTTTTCAAGGAGCATTTATTATCGTCATTACGGTTCGTTGTGGGAAGGATTCTACAGGTACATGCCTGTTTTGTCGTGAAAGTATAATTATTTGAGAGTGGGATCTATAGCATCACTCCATTTTAGGTTAACTTTCTTGTAGAAATTGATTCATATACGGAAATTGCCTCGGAAATCGCGGAATTTTTGGGTTGTTGATTGAAGCAATGATTCGACTGTTATCATATTACTTTGGAATCGGAGTGGCGAAGAATCACGGAAGAAGTGCTATATATCTTGATTCAGATGTGCCAAGATGCTTTGAGTTGGTGAATTTTTCCTGATTTTTTTTTTCTTTATATCATCATGTACAGTCTGCGAAGCTATCCAGATCATCGTGGAAATTTACCCTGAAAAAATACCACAGTGGCCTAAATTTTATTCGAACTTTCTTTTTCAATCCTTTCAATACTTTTTAATTTCAAAGAGTGAAGAATAGAAGGATTTCCAACGTCAAATCGAATGCAAATCATGAAATATTGTGAAATTGTAAAATTCATTAATATCCAGGATCACGTGAACGGTGAGCACAATATTTCTACCAAACTGATTTAAAATTCGTTTCAAATCGCTCACATATCACGAAATATCCATCATTCTACTCCAACACCACACAATTTGTCCGTACAAAGAACTACAAAGCGATACATCGTTCTACCGTTATGCACACGTCCGTAAAGATATCGAACAACACGATGTTTCTTTCAATTTCTACAAACTCACCAACCTTTTATCAGAATTTTCTCGACACGACGACATATACACTGCAAAACCGAGAGAAAATTCCCCAATAACAATTTCTCTGTACACACGTAACGCGCTAAAATTGTTCACATAGATTCAAACGATATTCTTATTTTATATCACGTCGTGGGAACCCTTTTAAACACATCGTATTTATATAAAATAAAATCGTGCCGTCTGTCTGAGCGATAGTCAATCGACAGTCTCCAAACCAAGAAAATCCAAGTCACGTCTCTCGTCTATATACAAAATCTGCTGCATCCATCCCCCTCCTTCCCCCTACTCACACATACATACCCATGCATATACACACCTAACATAGAGATCAAAGTCTAAATCTCTAAAAGAGCGACGTCAAAAAAAATCAGCGGGTCTACTCTACACTGTAAAAAATGTTGAATGAAATTCACCATCTAGCTTAGTAAAAATACAACTCTGGGAGTGGTGAGTTTCATCCCATTTCTTGTAACTTTACAAACGCTTGTAAATTTACCAGTCTCAGAGGGGGTAATAGTTGGATACCAGTCTCAGACTGGTAAGATTCCCTCGCTCAGACTTGTACATTTCAGCTCAACCTGGCTCAACCGAGCATGCGCGGATCTGAAGTTTGGTCTGCTGGGCCCACGCACAACTAACCTAAAAAGCTCCTCCGCGGTCGAGTGTTTATGTCTCGAGCGATGAGTTTTCGACTCGCACGGGTTTTTCAACCTTTTCAAAATTATCGTGGATTAAGATGCTTCATTCCAAGACTCCATTTCATTAGAAAAAGCCCCCGAGTAGCCCGTACGCTTCAGTTGAACAAGGTTTCTTCAGGTCTGAAATTTACCGTCAGGCGGTAAATGAAATTTACAAGCCGCTTGTAAATTTACACGTCCCAGCGCGGTATCCAACTATTACCCTCTCTGAGACTTGTAATTTTACATAAAAATTTTTTACAGTGTACACACATAACAGAAGTCGCAATATCGTGGAAAGCTCGCGTCAATAAAATCGTGCACGCTGCGCTCGTGTAAGCGTGAAACTCTCGGCTTTGCACATACACACATATACATTGAGATTCACATATAGAAGTGGGGATAGGTTAGACTCTCTCCGCAGTTTAAAAATGAATCAATAGGGCGGAGTTTTTCGTAGCAGCAAAAGAGGGGAGAGGCGGAGCACTAGCTGATTTAGAGCCGCCATTTTGCGACAGTGTTTAAGTAGTGGGGGTAGTACGCTATTATCTGATTGGCGGATCTTTGTATAGCGCTCGCATCAACGTCGTCAAGTTATATATATATATATATATATATATATATACATACCTCGCAGATTGCTGTGTATAACTCGCGACGAGATGCTTCTTCCCCACCCTAACCTAACCACCCAGTACAACAACCCACCTCCCCACTCAGTTTACTCGCATATTCACTCTGTTTATATATATATATATATACATAGCCTGCAGGAATCACGCTCCGCGAAGTATTTAGCTGCTATGCAACTTTCGCGAACGACTTTTTCAGGTCTTTCTCTCTTACTTCTTTTGATGCAGAATGTATTGAGTGTGTTGTATGACGGTATGAGTATGTCTATGTATGTATGTATGTATGTATGCGTGTGAGTGGGGTGACCTCGCAGACGACGTTGGTGGCTTTATTTACGATGTCTAAGCTTTGCCCCCGGGAGCTTAATTAAACCTCCCAAAGGGATACGTGAAGGGATTCGTGGTAGTAATGCATATTTGCATGACCATCTATTACACGTGTATATATATGAGTCTATATACATTGTATGCTCCTCTCGTTACGCTGTATTTTGTATTTTGTGTGTATGTGTATAACTGGGTACATAAGCAAGCGTTTTGAGACTCGTTTGCAAGCGATTTTGCATGCATAGAGCGAGTATATAATAAATAAATAATAGGTTATGAGAGAAAAGTCAAGCGAGTGTGAATCCGTTTTGGTCCTATATACTATGTAATATATTAATACCGGACAATGGATATTAGTTCGTCAAGTTCACGGGTAGGGTTAGGTTATGTATCAGACATATCCTGTCGAGGATCGTTTTGATATTCTTGATTATCTTGTTCACCTCTGATGTGAGTTGGGAGCTGATTATCGTGGAATGATAATTGTGTTGTATATAGAGCTATAATACTACTCTACAATACGTGAGAGCGTGTTTTATTTATCCTGAGATCCTGATAATCAGAGGGGTTTTATAGTCACTCAGCAAAAGCTTTTATATTCGAAGAGTGAGATTCATCCGCTTTGATGACTATCGTATTCCTCACGATATGGATAAACATAATCTCAATCTGGAAGCACACGTGATGTATTATGATGTTTTGTGGTGAGGTTATTATATGAGCAGACCGACAAACGAGGAATCTAGATTTTGATGTCAAATCAAGGCATGTTTTGATCATGTTAGATTGGTGCTTTTTGAAAGGCTGCTATTTATTTTCAAATACCGATGATATCATAATTATCGCTTATCCAACTATTGGATTTTATGACAGATTACATATTGTGAGGTTACGTGACTGGTAATTGAGGTATTGATCAGTGACGAGTTGCAATGATATATAGCACTCATCAAGATTTATCGGACTTCGCATAATACTTATAATGAGTTTTCTTGGTTACAATTATAATCCGGTCTAGTTCATGGTGTGAATACGTGAATAACGACCCTGGTAGAAAACTGAACATATTTTTCTGGCTTGAAAGCAGTTTCTGGCCAGAACCACAGCATCAAAATATGTTCAGCAAAACTGCCCAGAAAATGGCGATGAACTGGCCATAAATTTGGGGACCAAAGTCTTCAAACACTGAATGAGGAGTTGTGTGAATGGTTTCTGGCCAGAAACTGGCCATCGCGAGTGGAATCCAAAATTGCCGTGTATCCCCATGGACTGGCCATCATTTGGTCGTCATATGTTATACTTTATGGCTAGATTCTTACTTCATGATTCATTGGTATCTTTTTAAAGCGGGCATTGTTTTCAGGAATAAGGAAGTTGAATGTACCTGTTTTGTACCGCGTATTTAGACGGGTGTGAACCAGAACGGTATGTGTCCATTTCAGATTTACAAAAATTTGCCTTGGGATTCTTAGGACTGTTTTGATCGGCAATTAATTTCATGGGAAATTATTCTCGCGTTATGAAATTGAATTGTTAATTAGAATGATGAATCGGAATTCGTCCATATAGTTATGACCAACAGAAACAGCCTTCAAAATACCAAAGCAGTTTTTTGAAATTTCGAAATGGAAATATACCGTTCTGGTCCAGAGCCGTCCATTTACTCATGTCCTATATGTAATATGTTTTCATGTGAACTATCGTTCGCTTCTATGTGCGCTCGCCTTTCTCCCTTTCTCCCCTTTTCGTTCTTCTTCCCTCTTCGTCTCATCTCTGATCTCGCGACTGCGTGTGCCCATCGGATCAGTGCTCATGCATCGAGATCGCGTGTGACCGCATGTCGAGTGAAATTTTGTAATTGAGGTTTACGATTCTATTCTCTCGAAGTGCCACGTGAATTTCTAGCGAGTAACTTGCGTAAACGAGAAAACTCTTTCGAGTATTGATAACAGCTTGTAATCTCCAGTGAACAATCCTCTTCCGAATCGTTGGGTAAGTCATGATTCATTTTGAGGTTAAGTGGCGTGGTCAGGATTCGTTCATCACGTCTCAACGACCAATTTTTAGATCTTATTCTTCCTATGCACAGATGATAATACTTTCGGAGAAAAAGAAAAGTGGTATATAGTTGCATATTTTTTGAACTCTTAGATGTACGCTCAAGAAGTCTGGTCTCTAGCGTTGGATTTTATCTTACATAGTTACAGTGGTGCTGGAACTTGGAAGTGCCACTGAATATATTTTCACCAATTTGAACACATGAATCAGTTGATGGAGTGATGGAGGTGAGTGTTCTGTAATATTCTGTGAGTGAAATTCTGATGATCATGGATTCATCTTAGATAATTCTGTTCCAGATATGATACAACACATTCAATTGTGTATCAGATTCTCAGGGAGTGACGAGACCATCACCAACGACTTTCGAATGCAGTGCAACTTGTGAAAAACATTGTTCTAAACTATGTGTCACGTGCATATGTATCACATAAGATTTATGATATGAATATAATATCTGTACAGTCATTCCAATATGATCTGCTATTGCTTCCATTCCAGACAGTTTTTCGGCAGTCCTAGCCCAGAAACAGAGCATGTGATCTAAATCTGGACATTTTCTTCGTCGCAATATGGCCAGTTATTGGCCAGAAACCAAGCATTTGATCCAGACCAGATCTGCTCAACATTTATCGAGGAGTTTAGCGTTTCATTCTGGCCAGAAATTGGCCAGAAGTGTCTGGCCAGTTTATGGCCAGACACAGCATACAAGTGGCCAGTTTCTGGTAGAAATATCTTTTGATTTTCTACCAGGGGAAGGCTGCATGAAAGCCATCGAGAGGAAAAATTGAAATTTTTGATAGGTCACTGAGACTGATTAAAAGAACGTATTGATGATCTTATTAGGTTCCAAGAGAAACATCTTGAGGATAAAGTGGATCTTGATTTTTTGTAAGATTTGTGATTTTGCTGAATTTTTACTATCTTTGGAGCTATTGAAACTGGTGTTTCTTTACTATTAGTTCCATTTACATCTTGTGCGTGAAAATTTTGATGATTGAAAGTTTGAGATGAGTTTCTGGATCTCATCGTTGTTAACTCAAATAGCATGATTATATCGGGAAAAATGTCATGAAAATTCAACGTGGATAATGACCTCGTCGCGTTGATTAATGATAAAACATCAAATACTTACTGCTTTTATCATTATGTGAATTTGCGTGGAAAAGTCGAAATATTCTCGCAAAATGTAGCTATTTTTGAGCCCATCTATTTAAAAGTTAGATGATTCGTCGTTCATGAGGTCTGCTACCGCAATTCAATCTTCAAATTTAAATGGTCCAATCAAAATAAAAAAATCTAATTTCGATCGACTGATGTGTGTAAAGCACTATAATGTTTCACGCCCGGCAATTTTCTTTCTCTTCCCGCTTAGTCGATCAAAAAACATTTTCTAACTTCCGGGCGAAAAGTTTTTTGCTTTACTCGTGATAATTTTGACCCTCGCCAGGGTTCGGACCAAAAACACTCGCTTAAAAAGCAAAACCAAACTTCCCATCTTGATATCGGAAAATATTACTGCACGTCCGATGAACAAAGAGTAAATTTGCGAATTATGATTAATAGCCAAAAATTCAGTAATCATTATATACTCATGATTAAGAGGTATCATGTCATCAGCAGACTTTTAATTTTTATAAATCATGTAATTCGTGTAATGGACGTTTACTAACGATCTTATATCAAATACAGAACAAAGAAACACATAAAAATATTAAGAGAACGTACGGCTCAACCATGAATGAAATATCTTACCATTCTCAACCTCAAGATTTACTCCACTATTATAATATTAGCTTCTACAATTTCTCATATCACGCAATGCAACGAAAAACTTTCTATCCGCAAATATGATACGTCTTGGCGTAATCATGGCGTAGTATAGTTCATCCAGGTTCATATATTATACACACGTTTATACTCGAGTATGATACTCAAAGAAGTGCAGAACGCGAGTGCAGTAACAATAATCGTAAAACTCTCGTCGACGCGCAACAGCGAATCTTCTTGCACGGTAGCCCAAGATAGAGAACCATATAACTAGAGCTATTATATGGTATATAATACGCAATGAAAAGAACAGATCAGATTAAAAAAGGCAGTCGTTTGAAAAGCCTTACTATATTTCAACAAATAATATCATCACTCTCACACCGATTTTGTAAGATCAAGCTCAAATCAGTATCAAACATCCTAACCTCAAAAATCAAACCTCGCTCAATCAGGTGCCAAAATCAGACACTCGCACACACTTAACCTCTCAATTCTTACACATATACACACACATGCATTATATTAGCTTTATAACGTGGGCATGTGAGCAGCGACAGGTACATAATAGCGTATTATATACCAAGTAGTAGGTTAGTGATAACGACGCGGATTATTATCATATTATCGCGTATCGCGGTAAATGTGATGGTGTCATTGGTGGCTCGGATTTCGGTGAGATATAACGTATTATACACTCAGTGTGTCGTGGCACACATCAGATACAGTTTAGTAGTTGAGGTGCGGTTAGCGATAAGAAGTGTATCTCGAGCGTCGCATCTCATCAGATCGTCGACATCGCGTCGTCGGTCGGTCGGTCGTCGTAAGGGGCTTTTATAACACTAAATACTTGAATACTTTTCTTACGTGTATATTATGAAGTCGTGGTCAAGTTAGTATATAGTAGTGGTAGCATGAGTGATGGTGGTAGTGGTATAAATGCGTTTAGAGAGATGGATGTATATCTCGTGCGTGTGATCTGGGCCGACGGAATCGAGCGATATATTTTTTATAATAGTATAAGAGGAGCCACGTGCCTGGTAGTTTTATATATATATATATATATATATATATATATATATATATATATATATATATATATATATATAAGTTCTGACGGAATTTACGGATTGCTTTGGCGTGAATTCGGAAGCCGTCGCTTCCGAGATGATGTCTCGATTTCACTCTTCGCAACGCGGGACGTTGATCTCTGATCATCGCGGACGGGTAAAATATCAGATAATAGCAGTTACTGTACAGTATACGCATTGAACGGAGATGATGTTTTTTCAAGATTAGCTACCGCAGTTTCTTATTTCACTAAGGATTCGATCTGAGTCATTTTTCTTTCTAACAGAGAAAGATTGTGGGTATATATTGGAGACATCGGAACATCGTGCAGTTGCATAGTTTTGATGGATCTTGATAGGTCACTGAAAAACTTTAGTTGTTAGAGCCAAACAAATCTCGTAGTTGTAATGATATACAAAAAATCACATGAGTGTATATTTTACATGGTTTGAAAATCAAGATTTTTACCGCCCGGTTTTGGATTAAGTCATCGCTTTTCTCGTTTATTTTGAAAGTCGTCCTAATAACCGATGCATTTTAATCGTAGAATGAAGTATTAGATTCTTGAGACGATAACAACAGATAGTTCATGATAGCATGACAATAATCATAATAACGAGCATAATAATATTTCAGATACGTATAGAAACTGAGTCCATCTCCAAATCCACAGGTTGGCACTGCGTATGTCGTTTCCATCTCGGATGAGTTTTCAACTGTTTTAAAAACTTGTGCAGAAAATAAAGAACAGCATGCAAAACTCTACACGAGCAAAATTCACGTTCTGAAATAGCTTATTGCTATGATGTAAACACGCAAGAGTTCGTACACATCCTCACATTAATTGCTCATTCTATATTAAAAGCTTGTGCTTTCGTGCTTGCAAATTGTTGGAAAAAAAGAAAATTTGATCCAAGCGCAGTAAACATGATATTGTGGCATATACTCCTGCGATGTCTATGAATAATGGACCGTTGCTTCGTCATTGTTGGCGATGTGCCATTAATAGGATAACAAAACCTTTGGATTCTTATTTCTGCTCATTAATAAAATTATTTGATGGTGACCAAGGTTCTCGACGAAATTGAGAGAGTTGTGAGGTGTTTTTAGCTATTGAATTCAGGAATCATAGATTACTCCACGATATCATCTTTATAGACCAGTAAATTCTTTTGTGTTATCAAGCCAGGATACATTTTCCCTCTAGGTTTACTTACGATGCGGTACTTGAGCAGTACTTCAGAAGTACTTCAAAAGTATTTTTGCAGTACTTTGGCGGTACTTCCTCGGGACTTGAGGATTCAAGACCGAGGTATGTATCTTCCAACATTTTTTACATCTTCAAAATTGCTGAAAATCGTGAAAAGCTTATATATCATCATTCTTATTCAGGATTACTAATTGTCAATCAAATATCACTACATCGAACCTTGTCAACAACTTTCACATTCAAAAATGGATAAAGCGTCAAAATATTTCGCAATCACTCTCAACGCTGAGCGATTTATCATATATGTACCTCGCAGTGGGTCTGAACAATTCCAACGTCCGATGAGTTTTGAGATAGTATGAAATAATGTTACAGCGCGGAAAATGGATACGAGGAAGATTTAGCGATAGCTCACTCGTTTGTACAGAATATGCCATTGTCGTTATAGAGTCTGGCACACATATCCTATACATATATTCCGGATATGAAGTTTGCTGCAAGTTCACGTGAAAGTGAAAATTTCCGTAAAGTGATACTCATATGTATGTAGAGAAAATTATATGTCAGCTTTGAAGAGCCCCTCGTGAGTTTGGCATTGATCCTGACTCTAATAGTGCACTTTCAGTGCCAATTTTCTGATCGTCGACGATTTGAACGATGACAATTCATAAACCACTTATATATTGTACCCTTTGTTTATCCTATACATACTTTCTCATGTGTATTCGTAAAGTATACTGCCCATCAGTTCAACTGAAGGGTTTGGACTGTAACTGATAACGGAATGAATCGGGGATCGCTTTTATGATTTTTTACTAGATGTATAAAAATTCGGTATCTGGTAGTGAAATCGCTCAGCGGTAAAACTATTGTTTGATAGTAATGTACGTAAAAATTCCAACCACTTTCAGGGAACGACCAATTCTGATCGATTATTTTGATACCATTTTGATATCATTGTTGACGTCATCGGAGTCTCTAATATTTTATTTTAAACGATGGACTGATGTGGAATGACGTCAATGATAAATCCATCAACGCGAATTTCACTCGATGCAATATGGTATTATAAGTGAAAAATTTTTACATTTGGACGAAATTCTGTCGGAAAGTCCTCATTCTCAGAATATTCATGTTTCTGAAGATTTATGTATGAACATTCATTTGAAAATTCATGTAAAAAGTGCTGCAACATTTTACAAAACTTCAAGATCTTTCGAGAAATCTTTTCATTTACAAATCACTGGAGAATATTTCACACTTTCATTATACTTTTAAGATGATTGAACCGCGAAGTAAAAAGTGAAGCCGAGTGAATCATTTCAAATAAAATAAGTTGATAATTGAAGCATGGCTCATGTCTGAGGTCAATGAAAGCGTGAAAACTATGAACTATCTGATTTCTCATGAAGTCCCAGGAAAGTTGTATGTATTTTCGTCAATCATCGTTCCGGGCATTTTCAGGAATTAGTTCTTCTACAACTATATATCGAGCGACCCTGGTTGATCAAAGTTCCTAGTTCAGATCAGTGGAGATTCATGCATTCAGAAGACGTATCAAATGAACTCAATACGCATAGATATACAGTTCCTGTCAACATCATGATCCATATCATGTTCTTAACTTTTCATGATTTTTGCATCAATTTGACTATCGAAAATAACATTCTCTCCTACATTACACTCAATAGTTGCGAAATCATCCAATTCGCTGCATGATTTCCAATTGTTTTCGATCATTTCATTTACTCGGATCGTGTTGGATCGTAAAATGTCTATACAGCCCTGATTTGCTCTTCAAACATTTAGCATCTAGCAAAACCACCACCCAGCAGACATCAGCCCTGCTCTCAATCATGTCGAAATCACTTGTCTACAAGAAAAGAAAGTCTGCAGCTCTCTCTCCCCAATTCACTCATCACAGCATCTCGATCTCTCACGATTCTCACGAGCAATCCATTCACTAAGTAAAAGTCCAGCTTCTAAGCCATCGCAAGCTAAGCTTCATATTTCTCCCATCATCATCATCATCATCATCTCCAGAAGCATAGTCTGAAAAAAGCTCTCTATGGCAAGACTCTATTCATCATCTCACGTACGACACGCGTGCGCAACCCCCTCAGCACATCCGCTCCTCCCGCGCGATTTTTTTCTTCCTCTCTAGTATATACATTCTCTATTTCCCCTATAATACATCCTATATGTTCACTCAGCAACTACGTCAAATCCAAGTCTCGGACATACACAAAAGCATGTACAACATCACAGTTGAGAAAAAAATTGCTCTTCTCAAAGAATGAAAGGAAAAAAAAAGTTCACTGCTCCGCGTGACAGCGTGTCAGCGTTTGGGGTACCATACGCTTCCCCCACTCTACGTGAATAGGCTGGACTGAGCGTAACGTCAGTAACCAATGCCAACATAGTAAGGCGTGGCTATATAACAGAAGAGAGAGCGTCGCGCGAAGTGGATAATGGAGTGGGGGTAAAAGTATCGAGGGAGAGAGAAAGAGAGAGAACGGCCGTGTGCGCGAAGCGGCTAGAAGCCAGTTCAGTTCCGCGCCGGGTGCCACGAGCGCTACGTCGCGGCCGCGTCAGTCCTCGATTTTGTAAACCGTGCACAGTATATTCATCCTGATTCTGAAAGAGTTTTAGCAGAGATTGATGGTTGATTTGTTGATTTGAGATAGAAAGGAGAGGACCATGTGTTTACGCGTGTGATTTTCTTGACGCGAGTGTACTGTGTGACGCTGGTGTGCTCAAAAAGTGACGCTCGGCATATTGGATACGGCCGGCTGCGGTCGATTCTTGTATAGTGAAACTGGTTACCGACGGATGACGGAAAGTCGTTGATCTGTTTGTAGAGCTTGTGAGTGACATTATATCGAAGTGACGCAGACTTGATGTTGTGTGTGACGCTGTTCTGGAGATTTTTCAACAGAGTGACGCTGATATAAAGCGTTTCAACGATTCAGTTATTTATAGATAAAAGGTAAGCGGTGTTTAGTTAAGAAGTGTAATCGTGAGTGCGGGTTTGGTGTCATGGAGAGGTTATTTTTTATGATTATGGACTTGAGGGAAGGTTATCGTGATGTCACTATACGCGCTCGCGTAAGAAGTGGATAATTAAGTGTGACGAGCGATATATGACGGAATGAGGTAGATCAAGAGTGAAAACTGTTCGGTAGACTGAAAAAAATCGACGACAGCGAATAACGATAATTCAGATACTGGTGTGATGATTGTTAGTGATGGTGAGATTGATTGCAGAATGACGCTTAGCTGTTGAAATACGGTTCTGCGTCGCGGGAAATCTGAGTATCTGGTGCGAGGGTGTCGAGATTATAGATAAGGTATCGATATGACGGATGCCGAGTTTACACAGGTCGCTGTCGATATTTGCTCCGAAGTATAGATAACGGATGCGTATAGACAAAGTAGGCGAGGGGCATTGCGGACGCAATATTCGAGCATACCGACGGCTAAGTCAGTCAACCGGATTTGAAATATCTACTATGTGCACTAGATTTTCAGGGTCGAAGTGAGAACGATCCATTTCTCAATTAGGTTTGCGTCAAAATTTCAACGTTTTTGGGACATTGTAACTTGAGGCCAGTTTCTCATCGCGAAATTTGCCAGAATTGAAGATCCCGATCTGTGCCTTGTTTACATGACGAGAAATGAATTTTGTGGTATTCTGTACGGTTGGTAACTACTTGAGTAACTCGGGTTTCTAGACAAAAGATTGACATTGTGGTAACTTAGATTTTTGGTTTGATATTTGCTTGTCATGTCAGTAGCAAATTGGGATAGAATTTGTCATCTTATAACATTTCTAAAAAAAACATCCTCGGTTGGCGAAAACTTGTCGGACTCCGGAGAAATTTTTGAAAATATGAGCAAACTTTTACTAGTCAGCAGAAAAATCAAATGTGCCAAAAAAATTTTTTATTTCTTGTAACTTCAACAAACAACAAAATTAAGCCTCCAGTGAAATAAAAAAAATTCGAAAGTCACTTCAGCCAGTGATTGATAATATTACGGGCATTTCACAAGAGTAGCCCATGTCGCTTACAAAATTATTCCACTTGACCCTCTTCATACCATGCATGTATGTTTGTACATAAAAATTCGTTGAAATCTCGAAGAAATTCGCAAAAGCAGAGAAAATTACCTTCCACACTAAGGAATCAAGCCTATAAAAAAAAACCACAGCAGATCAACCATTCACTCGCAGTAATTATCAACGTATCTCAACGAAACAAACCGTCTTATCTGTCACTCTCCGAGTTATATGCGATAAATAACGCGTGTTTCTTTCCAATTCGCATACGATCATATATACGCGTCTGAAATTCGAGTATCACACTCTTTTCTCGAGTTGGTGAAAAAAGAAAAAAATGAATCTCATAAAAAACATCGCATTCGTGATGATGGTGGTGGTGGCGGTGGTGCAATAGCCGCGTGATATTTCGAGGTACCACTTCTGCTTCTGCAATGATGCAGAAGAAGATTCCAAAGAGAGAAAGAAGATGAAAAAAAAATGAGCCGCACGCGCGCGAATCCTTGTATCGGCAAATCAAGTATAAAATTACAAGGGGACCAGAAGATTTTTGTGCACCAAAGGACCTCAGTCGTCGTATACCGATGTTTAATAATAAGGCCCTGGAGGCTTGACGGATACAAGAATTTTTGTAACGATGATGATTTTCGACCCGGTCATAAAAAGTCAAATTTAGCACTTGCAAAATTTTTCCAACTCTTTATTTCGGTAATTCAAACTCTGTACATTCGGTGTATAAGTATGTTGTATGCATACAATATATGATGGTGGAAAAAAAATGTTTCGCGAATTCAGCGCTGCGGAAAAAGCGGCTATATACGATTGTCGACGAAAATTATATATATATAGAAGTCGCATGTATGGAGAGGAAGCTCTCGTGGAAAACAATCGCTCTAGAGAAAAGATAATTGCCGATCTGCAAGTATAATGAGGATACAACCAAGAGAGCGGCAGTTTGTGTTTTCATTTATTAGCCGCGAATTGCCTCCCGCTTATTAGCGCAGCGACTCATTCAAAGTATAGTAGTGTTAGTATTGTTGTATATAGTGGACGTTAGATACGTTTGAATTTCAAATTTTCTTGTACAATGCAAAATATATATCGAACTACGGTCTGTACTGTTGTGTTGTATATCGGCGAATTTGTTCGATTTCGATGTATATCGAAAGTAAATTGCGATATATATCGAATTTACTCTCTATCCGTGATGGTGAATCCAATGAATTGCTAAGCTCTACATTTGAATTTCGTGATGCTTATTCTACACTGATATGGCGTTCGATGTTTTTAATAGGATTGCTATAAGTGGGCGTGAATTTTAGTGTCGGTTTGGATAAGTGGAAAAACTCGATTTTTGTGACGTTCACTCGTGAATTTGAGCATATTTGAAATTTATAAAATTGTGCATGATGGTATTATACATGCGTCGTTCTGACGTAATTAACGATTGATGCTTCCAACTTGAATTTTCGGAAAGGTTTATAATTTTAACGAATTCCACGTCCATGTCGTAAAATTTACGATTTTTCGAAATACACGACAATCATGATGATTCTCATGACATCTGCTTGATTCAAATTCATGTCGACGTCAACTGAGCGATGTTTATCAATTCTGTATATTATTATTAGCAATCGAAGAATCCGGCTTGCGAATCGAAATTACCACCGCAGTAAATTTATTGCTACAACCGCTCATTCATCAGTCTTCTGCTATTTCGCAACACTACTACTACTACTACTGTGCAAATCTTGTCATTCTCAAATCTTTCAACTCTTCAAATTCAGTACCCCCATAACCATATATAATATATCATGCCAATAAAAGGAAACTATTCGTCGCGTGCCTTTTGTAACCGCATACATACGTACATATAAATCTAACCTCAAAAAAAGTATCTCAAAAAAATAGAGTAGGCGTTACAGGCGAACGCCTCCATTGTAAACCATCATCATATTCGTCGCGTGAATTTCGACGCCTTTCAACCAAATAATAGAATCTATGCTCGGATTTTTTTTCTCTCCTTCTAATTCCCAAAAAAGAAGGTATTATACTCATCGCAAGATATTCTAACAGCAAATCGCCTTAACCTCACTATTGTATAATACATCTTCTATATATTGTATACTATTATTATATTATTGTGTCGATTGATGGTCGGCTTTCTCTAAGTTTTCAGTCTCCCGCAGGGCGTTGGGTCAAAACATTTGGGCATCATCGACTTGTCTTTCTCTCTGTATCTCGATATACTCTCGCATTGTGGCAAGTAAGCGTCGCTAATAAAGCATCGTTTTCTATATAACCTATAACTCGATTCGTTGCTCTTTGCGCTGCAGGGTTCTCTTTTCTCTTTCTTTTTTTTTTATTTCATCTCTCTTGTATGACTCTGACAAAGCGCAAAAGTGACTCTTGAAATTGAAGTACACATACATACCTTTACCGTTGTATGTATACTTTCTTATATAAGTATTAAACTGAATGCATATGTGCGGTTTCATATTGTGTGTATATAGGTTAGGAAGGATGAGAGTAGCTTTGTTTCGTGCATGAATGGTGTATATAGTGTAGGGTGAGGTTAATTGAGCAGCCCAATTTTCATTCTGTCTAATCTCTTCATTTGTTCTCTGCTATATATACTCCATCATATATACTTTTATACTACAAAGTAATATGTGTTGTGTATATGTGTGAAGTGGTATAAGGCGGATATCTCGCGGGTGCGAGACTCATTATTCACCCGTCGGATTCCGCGCGCTCCGCCTTTTTTTCGCTTACTCGCACTTACTTTATATTGTTCTTTACGAACCTCTAACTGCAATTTATTATGTGACGTATAAATACACAAACACACACAGAGATGCTATTGGAAGAATAATGACTAATAAGTATTGGTCGTTCGATAGATTTGAATTTCGCGCCATTTTTGAATAAGGTGTCTGAATGCTGATTTGAGGTTATAATCATTATTGGTGGATGATTTAGTGATTAGCTATGACGAGTATAGAATATATAGGTAGGTGATGATGGCGTTTGCGATAGAAAGAGGCGGAAAAATCAACAGTCGTATATTTTAGGATTGAACGAGTATTATAGTGTGTGACGTGAATATCGTGACTTTTTTATTTCGCCGCGTGACATAACTCTTGTATATATATGGGTTTTGGCAGGTATTGGATCTGGCGCTTATTGGTTGAAAAATCTTCCGTTTGTCAGGCTGTTTATGGACGATATTTTATGGAGTCTCTATAATGGCACCGATGACGCCGGGATTCTTTCGATTTATGCCGACGGTTATTAAATTGAGAAATTTCGTGAAGAATTTATTGTGAGACTTTTTGGTTAGGATGACGACTTGTCTGCGTTTAATTTCTGCGTGAGATGTAATCACCGTGTGAGTTTCTTTTGTCGTCTCTGATGAATTTAGGAGTCATTGATTTGCGCTCGTTTGATATGTTGTCCATGATGGATTTGATTTGGCCAAGTCTGGAGTGAAATATTAATTTTATGTAGCTCAAAATTGTTTAGTTTACTCGTTTTGTGGAAGCTCATAATTTGATGTACAAAATCTCACTCGCGTACAGTGTCTCAAAATTAAAAATTGGCAATTAGAAACACCTCTTGAAATGGATTATCTCGTGTATTTGCTACATGATTTCTAGTACTTATGAGAATCTCGTTGACTTGCTCTCAAAAAAATTCAGACGACGATGTTTGGTGCGTAGAGAAGAACCAGCCGATAAAATTTTGGTTGATGCTATAGAAATTTAATTCACTGGCACTGAGCTAAAAGACAAATCAGCAAATAAACTCAACATCAAAGTCAAATGATGACAAATACTAGTCCTAATCGCATATTCGAAAATGTCTAAATTCGAAATATTCGAACACGAACAAAATCATCTTCATTATCAGGTTATATCAAAGAAGATGGCACGTAATAACCTATTTTACAATCTTTAGATTGCAAGTTTTCTTAGCTCCCTCGCAACTTGACAGAAAAAAAAGTTCCCGCGTAATAAGTTAAGTTGCTTTTCAATATCATCTTCCAACTCAGATAAGATATCTCATCGATAAGTCCGTCGTACACGGACGACATTCACAAGTCTTGGTACTGATCACATTTTGAAAAGTTTGCTCTTCGATAAGAACAGTTACACTTTATATCCATCATTGTACAATAGACATGAAAAAAAGAAAGAAAAAAACGGAATCGTATAGCGTCACAGATTTATCACCATCAGATTCACCCAAAAGTAATCGAAGGTTACTATTTTCAAACACATCATCACGTATCGATATAAATCTAGATAAAGTATATCGAAATGAAAAGTATACCCTTCATCAATCTCAAACAACTTCTTTTATAAATTTTTGCAGTTGTCATTTATAACCTATACTATCCTAGCCAATAATCTCGCACTAATCATCATCGTTGATCGTAGATGCGCTCCGTACTCTATTACTCGTCCTTGAATGCGTAATTATCGCTTATTTATTTTTTTTTCTACTGCATTTTATACCGACATGTTGTATGCATACTCGGTAGGATGAATCTCGAATGTGAAATTCTGTAATGATTGAATATTCATTTAGCTGCTGCATAAGTGACGACAGAATATCGACATTTTACCGGCTAATGAAGATTAATTTTATCCTAACGTATCGGCCGACTATATGTAACTTTCAATTCCCTCGAATTGGTATTATCAAGTGGATTTATTCTCTAGATTCTGCAAATTGACGATGCGTACACGCAGTGTATTTCTCGTTATTTTTGCAGGAAGGGGAAAATTTTACATTTTTAACATGAAATCGTTGGTTCCACGATTGGGATTGGCAAAAATCCTCATCGCGAATTTTCGATTTTAAATGACGCTTGATGATCGATATTTTTCTTTCAATTTCACTAGATGGCCTATGTCATTCTATAAATACTTCTTGTAGCTGAATATAAAATATGCGGTCATTACGCGGTGCCGATTTTACACCAATGCATGTATATCAAAAGTTAAAATGCTATCGTTGATTAGATGCTGGATGAAGGAGCACAAGATAACGGCGTGACAGATTCGATATATAATACAATTCGTGTAATTTATTGTATAATCTGCGCCTGCTCATTACGAGATCCACGATTACTCACAATAATACATACTTGTCTTGTATTTTTCTTCGAATTTATTTTGAGCCTCAGGGGAATTACATAGGCCAAATCAAATTCCCCAAAATCATACGATGGCTGTCTCGAAAAAAATCTTCCATCAAAGTTATATAAATTTTTTCATACGTCATTCGATTTCTGACGAATTTTATATTAATTAAATCGTAATCAGTGTACGGGTCACTCGCGCGTCCCGTTTTACTTGCTCTAATCTTATCTTAAAATCCGTTATACATCGTTTACTCACATAAAGATATATTTTATACCATATCGATTGATATCTTATCGGATATATTGTTTTTCGAGTGCTTTATTTGCCAAATAAGCTTGTGTCTACCGAAGCGTCGCTCGATGCTTCTCTTTTGCCCTGAAATATTTCAAATACAGACTGAAATTTCAAAAATTATAAAATCTAATTCACATAGATTCTAATAGATTTCCCTCGCAGATTGAAAAATCGTTTATAATTCGGCTATTATTTTCTCGCGTATTTGCAATATTCACGATATAATAGGTTATGACACTGATGTGAGGATCGCTATCTAATGGTTGTGAATCAAGTTTTATCGGCTGGAAAAATGTGAAAAAATGGAAAAAATTTTCTGAGTGACAGTGTAATAATTCGATAATTAGCCTGTTTTAGGAATTCTAATTTTCGTATGAATGAGGTGTGAGAATCAAAGCAAGGTCTATATAACGGTTTTTGTTGGCCATCCTATGTATGAATCGATATAAGAGATAATACAGCGTGTTTTTTTTTCAATTGCGTCATGCCGACCTTGATAATACCGATGGACAGTCTTGATAAATAATTTGGAGCTACTCGATCGGGCCTCAGTATCTTTTCGAGCTTTGAATCAGAGCCCGCAATCGTTTTGAGATCGCGCTCTTCGATCGGATTCCATCATCACAACTTCGCTATTTTATCGTCTGGTCATATCGCAGTAGCGCGTCTCAACAATTGTCTGGCTTTCCAATCAATTTCTACATCGGTGAGTCTTTTTTTCTGCAGATGGATTTGTTTTAAGATTAATAGATTGCGATTTTGTGATTTAGGAATTATTTTTACAACGGAATTTCTCAGTTTTTTTGAATAATTCGATAGAGAGGGATCAATCAATTAGTAGCTTTTCTTTCTACTTGTTTAAAACACATGTGAAATTATTGGGTCAAAGACAAAACTTGAATATACCACAATATGTAAGGTGTCGAGTCGAAAAAAATTTTACTTCTGAAAAAATTCCATGGTAAGATTGAAGATCGGTGAATTTTGTAAAGCTGGCCTACAGTTCTCAGTTTGAACATTTTTTTCCTTTTTTTTTCAACTGCACTTACTAAATTTATTCGACTGAGTTTCCCCTGTCGAAGCCTTCAAGAGGACGGAATCTCAGTCGAGGGAATTTAGAGAGTAGAGATTCGAACGCCCAAAAGAATCCAGAATTCACTTTTCTACGCAGAATTATGGATAGTTTGAGTCAAAAGAACAGTTTTAGATAATTGAAAAATCGATTCATGAAAAACAAGTTTGCAATGAGGTCTGCATCCAATTGATTTCACTCTTTGGAATATTGAAAGTCTGATCATTGCCAAAATTGAGTTAAAATTTCCGTATCCGTTGGTGAGATACGATTACCAACGGAATCGGTTATCCTTGTCAAAAAACTATACCTGTCGCTTAAAATGGCTGTACACTTCCATCATCGCATAAAATTTTCATGACAAAAAATCTTTACACCGTATCCAAAATATTGATTTAATAATTCCTATATACAAGCCCAACGACATTATAACCTAAAAAAATTCACAACCATACACAATACTTCGCCAATTCTCCCATAACAATTAACATAAATCTCTGTCCAACCATATGGGAAAACATATCATCGTGCAATAAATCATCAAGAACCACCAAACAATAATTCGAACAAATCTCTTTCAACAAAACTTTTACACGCACACATAAAAATATATAATACGTGTAAGGGATGTGCACGTTGCGAGATATGAAACTTTGCCGCGGAAAACAAGTCGTGTTCAAAATTAGCAAGTACGATATCTTTATACTGCGTGTACGAAAAAGTCGAAACACGCGCTTGTGGTACCACACCATAAAGAAGTTTCAGATATAATAAATACAAATGGATAGCGAAGAAAGGTTATGTGTGCATGGAGTATTATATCGAATCAGATGCCTATATTACTCTCGCGAGTTCATGGATATTTTTCGGCTCTTCGCATCAAGAACATATCAGCCAAATAAAGAGGTGTTGTATATAATATATACTTATATGTGACGGTGGCTGTATAAAGATACATTTTGGGTGCCAACGATCCGACACTCGATCTTGTGATTTTCGTGTATTGTATATGCACATCACACATATATGGGGTAACCGATCTGCCATACAATACGTTAGTCTAAGAGCCTAAAATGAATATGTGTATGTGTGAAGTGGTGGTCTTAATTTCACGAAGTGTGTATGTATGGATAAGCCGATTTGCTCAAGAAGCAGAGCATGGCGGTTTTGTTGAAAAAGGAAAAGAAGAAAAAGAAAAGAAACGATGAACTGATCCTGTTGCGTGAGATGATACTTGTCACGCGACAGTCGCATAGGCTGGGATGATTTTTTGTTGAATAAGTGTGTGCAGTTGGAATTAGTTGAGGGTTTGGATGAATTTTTTGATTCTGGATTGATGCTGGAATTTTTATAATCTTGTTTGTGAAAGGATATGCAGATTTGATGATCCAATTAATTACGTTTGAGCGAGTATAAGTTACTGAAAAATTTCGGTGACGGGCGTGGGAATTGAAGAAAAAATATCTGTGTGAGCTCTTCTACTATCTCAATTTTTTTTTGCATCCAGAAGAAAGTTCAATTCGTAGATTATCTTTTTATCAAAATGTCATACAGGATTGTCTGGATATTGAAAAAGCGATTTCAAATGAAATTGTGCGAGTTTCCGAGATGATGACATTATTTATGAATGACTCTGAAAGTGATAACTGCTTCGCATCCATTACTGTCAGCGTAAATTAATTTCTCGCACATTAATCGTTCGTCGATTGGAATCTCACAATTTTAATAACGAATATCTCATATACAGGCTCTTTTATTTCAACTAGGTGATATGTCATCATGTTCAATATTTGATAAAACCCACTCAACAAATTTTGTAGCTATGATATGTATATATAGATAATAGTTCGATCGAAAAAATGATGAGTTTAGGAATTGACGCGTGGGCGCGAGAATCATCAAAAATTCCTGATAAATGAGCGATATCCTATCATTCGTCCGTTATCATCTCTATTCCTATCAAACGACGCACAACTTTATAGTTATGCCTGATGATGATGGTACATGTATAATATTCTTGGAACATATCGATAATGAGCGTATACGTTGGAATTTTGGGAACAAAATTTAATCAGGCAAATCGTTGACGTCACGAATGCGCACTTGAAAAACCCGAATTTTACACCGCTAATATAGCATATTTCTGACTATTGAGCGGATTATTCTTCCATTTCTCATCATTTTATCTAAATATAAAATTTTTCGGGTGAAATGGTGATCGCAAGCTTGGCATGCATCTGAATTTCAGAACAAATCAACTCATAATTTATAGGTTAGAAAAACGGTTGAATGACACTTGTTTCCATTCTTTTCCACTAATCAACAAAAATATACGATATAATGTAAATGACATCCATTGTGAAATAATATCCAATAACTCCATCCTCAAATCTCACCAAATATTTATTGTTCACAGGTCACTTTGCACATCGCACCGACAACTCAAAAACAAAGAAAATCATCCAAATGAAGCCACCATCAAAACAGCCCGCTCAACCATCAGCGCCTCTCTAATATTCAGAGAGCCAAAAAAATCTTCAATATAAACCCATAAGGGTTTTAAAAAGTCGCTAAATTAAGCGACTACTATTAAGTAAATTATTATTTTTTTTCTCAAACCAAGTTGTCGTTGCACACGCCTGTGAGCGGGTGCAACGAAAAGAGGCTCAAAAATTCTCGACTACGCGATGGATATGAGTAGTGAGTCGAGCGTGGCGCGGTGGTATGAGCCACCCCGAAGTGGACTCGAAGCCGCCGTTGCAAATGCAGGCGGCGGCGGTGGTGGTGGTGGTGGTGGTGGAGGTGGAGGAGGTGGTTCAGGTGGTGGTGGACAAGCATCATCTGGTACTGGTACGGCAAGTACAGGGCAAACACCTGGTAATAATCCTGTTGCGGATTACAGAGGTTATTACTCGCATGCAGCGCCCACTCATCATCCACACTATGCGCACAGTGAGTAAATCTATTTTTATATATTTCATAAATTATATGAATATTTTCCTTACCTACGCCTGTCTTTCATTTTCATCACTGTATGTGTATTTTTTGACTGAAATGATCTGATGGTCGGAAGTGCGTGTCAGAGTCGCCCTCTGGTTTGAGTGATAGGGAAGTTATCTCATATTCTAAATTTTTTCATCATTTTTTCTTCATTCTCAGCCATTCACGTACAATTTTTATTGTATAAGTATATTTCAGATGATCTGATACTCCAAATATTTGAAAGGTTGCAGATACGGGGGGGCCTTATTATAGCCATGACCGAGAAAAAGTTGATCAGTATATTTTCTATTACCCTTTTTCACATTTTTCTCCATCAATCGTTTCCTCATCCATGCATAATTTTTCCCCTGTATGTTTAAACTTCATGTCTAGTATGGCCTGATGATTGAAAGATTAAAAGTGTTTCGTGTGTCCGGGTATATAGTAGGGGTTAGGCGACCTTCTCCGTTCCGCCTTCAAAAAAGGGTGTTACTAATTCAGGGTCTGTTTGCTCAGAAAGAGATCGAGTTTGTTGAGTCTGTTTATATAGAGGTCTATCGTGTATTCGTCGTATACTTTTGAGAAGTTGACATAGTGATGGTAGTTAAAGATTAGGACTATACGAATGTGTGTTACTCTGATGATGTGCAGCATATATATATATATATATATATATATATATATATAACGGCGGGTGCAACGATCGCGAAATGCGAGTGACGAACTCTGTGGCCATTCATTCGCGAGATGAGCAAAGCTGTAATTTATATGTTCATATTTACACTTCTAAATAGATGCTTCTGTAATTTATCAAGTTCTCAGTGGTGAGACTCTTTTTTAGTTATACATCTCATTCCTTGTAATGCCAATATCTTAATTTGTGCGTTGAGAAGGTTCTACGACCATGGCGATGTTCAGGGTGATGTGGTTACCGTGCACTGCAACTACCGCGACCATGAAATTTGAAAACACATCTCACATGAAAACTACGATGATTTGGAGTTCGTCAGGAGTTGTCGAATCATTGTTATTGCCATATTTGACACTTTGTTGTTCAGCCAAAAATCGCAAGAGAATCAGAAAAAAGTGGGATAACTCGGTCACGAGTAACCTTCTAACCTATAATATACGCACATTTTCAGTCCCATTTTTCTCCCATTTTCTCGAGATTCAGGCTAAACGACAAATGGACGAATTGAAGTTCGATGATAACAAGTTTATTTGTGCAATTGTTCTTTAGCCTGAATTGCAAGAGAATCGGTGGAACATGGGAATGATTTACAGCTTGCATATGGTAACCGCATCACCTTAACTATTTTCCTATCATACAAATGGTGAAGCAACGTCGATGAAATTTTTCCCGGGGGTAAAAAAATATATTTTTGATAATGAATTTCGCAGTCAGAGGTTCAGATGTCTTATCACAGTTCTCATACCGTAGCTCATAGAAGATGAAAATATAGAGTCTCGATAAAATTTTAACTGGGACTAATCACCGTCATCTTCGATAATCTTTTGTTCTTTTACTCGACTTTTTCTCCAAAAAGGTTACTTCCATCAAGAAAATGCATAAAACTGAAACAAAAAATCTGTTTAGAAACATACTGAATGAATATTCCCGATAACACCTGACAATGTTTCACATCCGTTTTCTCTCTATTTTTCGTTTAATTTTCTTTTTTTTTCTAAAGAAGAGTACCAATGAATGTCAAATCTTCGCACCTCGAAATTCTTTAGCGTCGGCGTGTGATATTCCGATGAGCAGCTATAAAGGCATTGGTATGAGCAGGCATCCATCAAAAGCTATCGTAGTGCGTCGTGTCACGCGTCGTCGAAATTCGTTGTCCATCGGCTGTTGTGCGCGTGCTTAGGATACCCGATTATCTTTTTACCTTACCACCCACAATACCATTCACACATACACATATACATACCTTGAATTCGTATTATCATACATCAATCGCTATCATTGTATGATACAGTAAACAACTTATATTATACGAAAGATGCGCATGCGCGCATAGTACCTTTTTTCATCAGACGCTTCATCATTCTTATTTTCGCACATGCATTATTGTAGAATTGATATAAATTCACACACAATAATATATAAAAGTATGTGTGTATGTGTAGATATGCGAGTGAGGCACGTGCCTCTGCAATAATTTAGAATTCAAAATTTACCAGACGGAAAAGTTTTTCCTCACTCATATACATATAGTTTGCCAACTCGCCATCGTGGCTGGCTGCACTTGAATACTAGAAAAGTTCCTCCATTTATGGGGGGCTTCGATGCCTTGTTATGGGGAGACTGCGCAGTCGGCGAAATGTATTATTTTCTATATATACATGTATGTATTGGTGTGTATAAATGGCGTGTCCAAAGGTGATCATATATACGCGGTTGGTGAAGGTATACATATGTGTACGTTAGCTATAAAATAAGAGACAAGCAAGCTCTAACCACGACAGCTGTTGTGGCGGAATCGAGGCGGACTTATGGCAGCGCGATGGTTGATATTGTGGCGACGGGCGACCCTATTTATTGAGTTCTGTATGAAGTATATTATAATATACGGTATAGCAGTTTGCGCATGTCGTGAATTTTTTTGCCCCTTGCGCGTCTGCTTCATGTAATGCATGTAGAATTGGCTTGGAAGTATTGGATGCAGACTCGTGGTTCAAAAAAGAGTTGAATTTCTCATGGCGGTTTATTGTGTGATGAATTTTCGTACGAATAACGTAGTATTTTGAGCACAAATTGAGACTGAGGGAATTTCGAAGAATGTGGGAAAGTTTGATCGCTTATATGCGGTTCAATATTTTAGAATTGAAGTATGAACAGTCGAGTAGACGACTCTCAGAGTAAAGTTCAATGATCTCATTTTTAACATCATCAGGCTGTGACTGTGTGGGGCACATAACCATATTGAGTAAAGGATATGATTTAATTACATCATCTCACATCAATCATGTCTTCCACAACTGTCAATATTGTTGGGTCATCTAACCAGTTTGATACATTCATCAAATGTAATGTATTTTCGGGTCAGATTCATCTTTCATTTTCTATGAATGTCCACGATAAAATGACGAATTCGTAAAATATCTCAACAGTACGGCCAAACGATGAGAATTTACAAAACACATCGTTTATGTACAAAGATTCGCCCATGAGGCTCATATCATTAGTTCAAAATCATGTGCACACATAACCAACTATAGCTATACTTCGATAATGGCTCTTTCAGTTGTGGAATCCGCGCAGGCGCGATAATAACGCGATGCGCATAATATATCAGGCCAAGTCTGCAAAAAATGCTTCGCTAATTTATAAGCTCTCTTACTTGATGCGTTCGACTCCTCGTCACAGTCTACATTCTCATAAATATATATATTCGGAGGGCTGAATATAATTATCTTCCAGACGATCCTGTACTCAGAAGAAAGTGCGAATAAAATTTTCGCACCACCACGTGAAAATACTTTACAATCCAACTTCAAGTATCCGCGATATCCGTTGATTTCGGGGTGAGCGATGAACATAACCTTTAATAGCTATTATATATAGTAAATTTTTCACTACACCCACAAATATTCCAAGTAGTTAGCACTATATGTATAAGTTGAAAACGAAGGATATCATTGGCACTGCATCGCATATACGTTACATTGAGCTCTGCGCGGACGGGAAGTGAACTCAGCAGAGCGCAAAGCGTCCGAGAAAGAAAGAAAAATTTATGCTGCATATGAACGTATATGATAATTGCCACCGAGCGTATTCCAATTGCACACTGTGATTCACATACAAACACGAGCACAAACATATACACATGACTTATGTACTTACACGAGTACATGATTCTACTTACTTAATATGTCTGAGTCCTTATATCGAGGAGGACGACTGTGAGTGGGACGTACCTATAGATTTGGTTAGCGCGACCTTTCGCGTGAGTCTCTTGGAGGCTGACCTTCTTGCCAATGTGTAAATGTTTTAGCATCGAATACAAGATACGTTATAAACGTATAAAGAAGTATATAATATAAGTAACGAGCACAGAATCACCGGGTGGCATCAAGACAGAATGTACATGGTTATATACGTTGAGCGCGACGCCATCTTGCAAGTGCAGCCGGGACGCTGAGAAGGCGGAGCCATCGGGCGCTCACTCTCCCCCCTGCGTACGTTTGCTTATGCATCAGCTTCACTGGTAAGCTCCGCGAGAAGACTCGCGAGATGCCTCTCTCTCTTTCTCTACTCTCTTATCGGCGGGTCTCTTTTCGCTGTGTGTATATCTCAACCAGTTGCTGCAGTGGTTTCATACATCTGCGGACTTTCAACTTCCTTCCGTTTGTGTGTAGTGCACGCCCTCCAAATTTGTTTGTGATGAATTTGTTACACATAGCTTGTGTAAGGTGAAATACGTTGAGCTGATGAGATAGTTGGGTTGAAGTAACTCGTTGAGGTTAGGTTACCTGAGGTTTGATCGACATCAAAATTTTTTTCTCATGGAGCGTGTTGATTTGGTGCATATCTTGACATTTTACAAAATACTTTATCTCATATTGCGATGAAGGAAATGCGATGAAGAGGAAAACGATCCATGTGCCATTGATCAATCTGATTTAGGGGTTATGTGACCTCAATGGGTGTACGAAATTGAATGTTCTCATTGATCATAGCTTGGTTGTACAAAAATAGATAATGCACATAACGTGTCGTGATCCTCGAGGTTTTATGCTGACCTTTGATAATCTCTTAATATCGCTCTTTTTGGAATATTCTTGATCACTTCGAAATCAGCATTATTATTGAATCTAGAAAGTCTCACAATTCACTAAAGTAAAAATCAAAGAAGAGGTCGAAAATGAGTTCAAGTAGCCAAACCTCCAATCACTGATGGCATAGTGCTAACTCGTCTCTCCTAATTTGAAAGCGATGCGCAAAGATGTGCGATAACCACATAGATTCATCTGAATCCCTTTGAATCCTTTCCAAAGCTTTGCATTCCGAGTTTTCACACCTCTTGTGAGATAAGCCGAATCACTGACGAGATCATCAGATAGGCTTATAAAGCCACGCGAGACGGCCACACTCGACCCAATCAGCCTGAGTGGTTAAGGCCTTTGACGCCTCTATATATTCATGCTAAGCTCGATCAAAGACCGACACTCTCTTTATTTCCTCTTCATTCAAATACCCAAACACACACATATTCACACACTTTAGAATCGTGTATGTGTAGAGCTACTCTGGTGATACCAATTCGCAGCCTACTGTACGTATATATATACTGGGGCCCTCAATATTCTAATTATCGTTATGGACGTGTTGCCGTCCCGTCTTATCGTAATATCTCTCTCATAATGCAACACTGCTTTGATGTATTAGTGCCCCGCTCAAAATTTTTCATTGCCCTATTTCTATACAGAACCATGTATAACATTAAGCACTATTGCCCTAATACTAAAATGAAATCACTTGATTTCCGTCGTGTCGCACCATAACCCAGCGCTGCCATAACCTCACTTCCTCTATAACATAAATGCTCAAATGAATTCGTGTGTGTGTATGGCGTGTGTGTATGTGTGTGTGCGAAGTGGAATGAGTGAATGAAATATTGGCTGACAATTGAATCTGCACCATATATACTAATGTACAATACTTGATTGTACGGAGACTGAAAGAATTCTAACCTACAAGTGTACAGCGCTATATGCATTTATAAAGTCATAATAGAATCAGCTACAAACTTTCTTGGTATGTATAAAACTGTTTGATACAGAGAATAAGCTCTAGTTGAGATAAGATATTGAATAGGGGAAGATATATAATATGAGTAGAGTAAGCTTTCATTAATTGCGCGAGGATGACTCGCATTAAGAGGCGGTTATACTTACGGGTTTTGTGCATTGAGTGCGTACTATAAATATGAGAGTGGTTAACTTTTTCATATACGATGGATTAATTAATCGTGCGTCTGACGCGTGCGCTCAAAAGCTTCTATATATATATATATATATATATAGATTATTACACAATGGCGTACATTACTTTATGTTCATTTCTTGCTGCGTGAAAAAGTTTTAATACACGCGGTGTAATAGTCAAAGCTGATAAGAGAAAACGGGATATTGTGAGTCATTCATTTAATAAACTAAAGTATATGTTGATTCTGAGTGATGAGATATTACAACGTAATCAGTTCTTTGTTACCTTATCGTTTTGATTAAATGAATTTGTTGGAGGCTTTTTTTAGTGTGATAACGTATGAAATGATAATTATAATTTTGCGAATAAGAATTATCTGATCAATGTTAATCAATCATTACATGAATAATAAATTAACGACTCCGAAGACGAAGGGTATATGAGTTCATTTCAGATTTTCCGGAGAATCGCCTAAATTGTTCTGATAGCTGTTTCCAATCGGATATTGTTATTATTATCTGGAGAAATTCCAATAATAATGTCATGGAAAATGTAAGACCTGAACACGGTTCAAGAACAATTTCCTCGATAATTTCCTTTAGAAATGATCATCGGTAAAATCAGAATCCAAAGTACGAAAGTGATTTTTCGAAAATCTGAAATGAACTCACTTACCGTTCTGGGTCCAGAATCAATGAATACATATGGACGCGTTTATACGTATCTCATTTTGGTTTTTAACCCTTGAACACCGTGATAAATTGAGTCTTGAGTGAGAATTACCGTCAATAATTTGAAATTTTTCCCAAATTAGCCGCACCAAAAAGTGACCCACGTAAATTGACATAAACATACTGAACTGACTTCTAACATTTAGAAAAATTATTTTCTACTATCTGTACCTGTCAAATCGCTCAAAAAATATGACGCGAGTTTTCCCCGAATGAAAAAAAATATATATATCCATGAACAGCCTTTCGATTCGTGATACCTTGTCATCGTTGTCATAGTATATAGTCATCCAAATGCTATAAGAGAGCCCATCTCCTAATACGATGCATGAAATATACAAACGCGACACAGAATATCATCGAACGTTCATTGAAATTCCGTAAGGATCGACCTCGTAAAGCACATCCGCACAACGACGATGAGACCTATATGCCGCCGCCACTTCGAATGATATGTATGTATGTAACGTGTGGTGACGTGTCCCGTCGGCTTGTACTTATATTCTACCTGTGTGGGCCTTATAGGTCCCTCTTAAAGCAATACATGAAGGTATCTAATGCATGTTCAAATATATATAGCTCGTGAGAGATGGATGATCTTTATAGACTGTCTGATATCTGTTGACTTTTGTTGGAGTGATTTTGATTATTTTACGGTAAAATTAACTTTCACTAATTCTCGCGGGATTTGCTTTTCTGATGTATTTGAATTTTCGCGGGATTTTTTCGTGATGGCCCAACGCAGTTTGGTCATCCATGTTGAGTTATTTGGGATACATTTGTTGTATGTTTCCAAATTAGTTCTGAAAACTTTTGAGTTCTATGATATTGAATAATGAACCATCAGCTCAGATTTACATCCACGAATCAACTGTGAATCTGATTATCTTGATTATTAGCCAAAGACCAATGATTTAATGCCAAATCGTGTATTTTGTCACTCTCTGTCTTCACAATTTTCATTTGTTGCCAACTGATCGTAATCGTCAAAAAGTTTCTTAGAAAGTTCAGAAAGTGAAATTCTTGCAGTTTTCGAAACGCGTATCGAATAGACAAAAATAGCTGAGCTACCACTTCAACACACGGTTGACATTAGGTGACCGACCGTTGATAAATATAGTAATAGTAACACAAGTTATGCAAGAAATTTATATATTTCATCCAGAATTTCAATTCGAGAGAGAATCATGTAAATTTAGAAAAATTATTGCATATTACATATGGATCATTAAAATTTTAAAATATCTCTTGGATTGTAGAATGCAATTCCACAAGCAATTATGAACCATTGCTGTTGTTGACTGTATCCAACACTGGATATAATTTGGAAAGGAAAAAAGGGTACATGTATGTAGGAATTGGGGTTCACATGGTTATGATGGTTGCAGAGGATGTCAGTTAATACGAAGACGATATGGGGACGACGTGCGATGAAGACGCGGGCGACATTATATTGAGTGACTTCGAAACACGCAATGTACAATAACAACACGCACGCTATCACATCCTCTCGTGTACACATACATACCCACTATACCAGACTGCAAATATTAATCTGTGTTGGTATGCGTGTGTATTCTGGGTAGGATATTCTAATGGTCGTCTGATTGGATGAGGAGACCCCTTCACATGTGCAAAAAAAAAACATTATTCCGTGGAAAGACTCCCCCGAGAAAGTAGATTTCTGAAGAAATTTTTTATATATTTCGTCGTATTTATTGCTGTAGGGTACTAGATTTTCAATCAAATTGAGCTCGAACAAAAGGATTAGTTGTGAAATGTATTTTTTATTCATACAGCAAAAGACTATGATCTCACAATATCAATCAGGAATATTCAATTATTGTGCGATAACGTTCATCAGATGTTCGACGAACTGAGCAACGTTAGGTTATAATATACGTGAATCTGAAATAGGGCGAGAATTGATTGAAGCATCAGTTTAGATTATACATATATACATGTATATATATGCGTATATATACATTCGCTATTGTCAAGCTTCGATATCAGTTCTTGCAGGCGTTTGCAGCACTAGATAGATAATCCAGCCAATCTCGTTCATCCGTTAAGGCTGTTTCTCTGTGTGCGTGTGTCACCTATTATATATGGGTACGGATTCATATTTTAGGATTGTGGTGCGTGAAGTGTGAATGTGCGAGTAAATCTCTGTACGTAAGTATAATGCTTTCAATTGAGATGAGCCAGGCCACCCGCAACTTGGCGTTAAAATCGGTGAAAAAAAAAAAAATCAAATCACGTACGTATGTCGACGACGCGTAAGCTCGCACCACTGGATACACTTTCTAGTCGATTCAACGCGTTTTATGTGAATAATATTGACTATATAGATGAAAGGATTCATTCCAACAAATGAAAACTCGAAAAGAATAAAAATACCACACGCATGCGCATTGATTCAACTGGATTGTTACCGTTGAAAAATGACTCCAATTTTCTCAACACTATATTTAAGTGCTTGGAATGATATACGAGTTTCCTTTTGTATTAACTTTGGTTTGTTTTTGATTAAAAAAATTCAATTAATATTAGTCTTGAATCCACCGAGTATTTTCTTCAGTCAATCTCTATCTTCATATGCATATATGTGATGGGCTCCACCATAGCAAATAGCGACGAATAGCAAAGCGACGAATGAGCGCTCGATTTCACTTCTGACTCGTGACTTTTATACATTCAAAGGTATACATGTACAGTGTGACGGCAATTTAGAAAATTGGACCATCAGACTAACTCGTGGTATATATATGTCGTACAATATGTGGGTGCCGAAGAGAGAAGGGCGTAGGTGAGCGAAGAAAGTCGAGCGAAACGATTTCTCGCGTGCGCTATCGATGCCATTCTGCAAACGTGCCATATACCGTCACTATGGTAGAATCCGATAGAATGAAAGAGATTTGCACCGTATGCATATCGTAACTTTCAAGGTATCGATTGGTCTGTAGAGAGGTTATGTGAATTTCGTTTTGTACGGTTTGTGAGTGTATGCAAATTTGAGAATATCGAGTGGGTACAATGTATGTACTTTACTGCTTAATCAAGGATAACACAAAGGAAAGGAGATGTAATAGGTATATCTTTACACTGAGTGCTATCGTGGAAGTTCGATTCAAAATCAAAATCTACGAATTTACTTGATCAGGAATACTTTCTAGTATTCATCTATTCAATACGGAAAGCAAATTTGCTCAAGAAGCTAGCAAAATGCAAATATTAAGTTTTATTAGTAGAAACAGACGTACATGACTACACTGATCAAAATCCGATTGTTGCTGACATTGAACCTCACAATGTTGTGATGGGAAAAGAATGGTGGCATAAATTATCGCAATTCAGAGCGTGATTTTTAGATTAACCGTTCTTTATGTCAATGGTCTCTCTCAACCATTCACAAGTCATACATAATGTAATTATTTATACGATCATTTCATATCATTCACATTCTCACTCATCCAGTTACACCCCACAATTCTTTGTACGACTCCCGAACTATTCACACGAATCAACTAACCTTACAAATGTTGTATTTTCAGGTCGGATGTCGAGCAGTGGTATGCCAGGTGGCCCCATCAGCCAAGTATGTAGACCACACTTTGCTCCATCGCTACATCCATGGGGTTTCGCCACAGCGTCAGCTTCGTCAAACAATTCTGGTGGCGCGGAAGAGAAACCTCAGAGTCCCCTTGGAGCAGGCATGGCTCCAGGCAGTAACAGTGGCACCCTTTCGGCGGGTGGTCACACCGGAGCTGGTCATCCATTCCCTTTTCCACCCACACCACCAAAAGACGCAACGCCAGACAGCATAACAGCAGCCAGCACGACAACAACGACGAGTAACAGTGGTAGCAGCGGAAGTGGTTTGGGCGGAAGCCAAGGACTACTAACATCTAGTGGTAGTGAACAATACCAAGCAGCAGTTGCGCACGCAGCTGTTATGGGCGCTTTCATGCATCAACATCAACAACATCAAGATGCTCTAAGTTCGGCAGCAGCTGCTGCGGCATCATCGTGCGACGTAAAACCATCATTAATGCTTGGCGGACATCATCAACAACACACGGCGCCATCGCCACCTGGTCATCAACAGCATCAGGCGCAAGCGCAACAACAGGGTCAGGTTAAACAAAGAGAAGGTACGAGTTCGAGTCAGCAGCAACAACAACAGCAACAGCAAAGTGCTAATCAAGAGTATCAGGGTAATCAGCAGCAACAGGGTTCGAGTCCTTGCAGAGATAGTCAACAGGGTTATCCACAGTATGATAGCGCGTACAATATGTATCAACATCTACAGTATCCGGGACATCACGCGGCTCACAATCATGCGCATAACAGTCCTGCGTCGCTATTTTCGTCTGCTGCGGCAGCCAATCACCACGCGGCAGCTGCTGCTGCTGCCGCTGCTGTGGTACCGGGGTTAGGTTCTACTGCAGATTCAAAATTGCTTGTTTCGCATCATATAGCGTCATCGCAACATAACGCGCCAAATTCACCAAACTCGCAACATCAACAACAGCAACAACAAAAACCAAGGAACAAATCGAGAACGTCCGCCGGTAAGCCGCCCAAAATTACCAGCAAAGCTCTTTATCACTCGACCTTTACCCTTCACTCTGTATCCTCTTCTGTTTGGTTACTAACTTATAATGAGATTTTTTCATTGATTTTCATTCGTTGATATCATTGGGTTCCTAATTTTCATGGTGCTTTGGTTGTGTTTTCTCACTCTTGGTTTTCTCTAACTCCTTCACATGCTTTTTATTACCTCTGTCTTCGCTTCCGATGTGGCTTTGATTTCATCATTGCTAAATTAAATCTCAACTTGATCATTCAATAATTCAATCAGAAGAGCCAAATTATTCCCATCAAATTTTTAAAGGAAACTTGATGTAAGATCAGAATATTGTGTTCTTCGTCAGGGATTTTCTACCTTTCTTCTACCATCACTTCGTTTACAATTTTGGATTTCTCTATCAGATTTGTTATAAATCTTGAACACCGGAGCAGGATGGGAACCGGATCTGCACATCACATATGTAGAACTTGAGCCGTTGAAATAATTTTGACTGAAATCTTAGCCACATCAAGCATTTACATGATAAGTTGGTATGATTTGAGTTAATTTCAAATCACTGTCTGAATAACCCTTTGAGTTTTCTCAGTTTACTGTACTCATCTATTATTTTGATCCTGTGAGCTTTTGGTGGCGGTCGTCCTACGCTTAAAATGGGTATATTCCAATGTCTTTTCTCATGGACACTTGCGCATAACAACATAAATTGGCACTAATCTAACATTTTTCTATGTGCCCATTTCTTCTTTATCGTGAACATTATATTAGGAGCACATCTCCACATTTTGAACTGTGCTACAAGAAATTCATCACGTATATTGTGTTTTGGCTCACAAAGTGTTTTTGAAGTAGCACCAGCAATATTTTTGTGCTCACATCATTGTGAAATTTTGGACACAATCGTAAACGTGTCAGCACACACCAAAGCACAATTTTTTCCCCTGGATGTGGTGTGGCAACACTTTTTGATTTTTGACGTGCTACTTTTCTATAGAAGCTTGATGCCTCTCTCATCTCTATATTAGGTAACAATATTAATCATAATATTCCGCAGAATATTAAAATAATGATTCAACATTTATATAGAATCGTATAAATGAATTTTGAAACGAAGGAAACGGCTTGCAAAACAAATTTTTCCTCATCATACAGTCAAATTTCGTAAGTGCAACTGCCTTTGAGGCCGTCGCTCGGTTATACGCTTTCCCGCGAAAATTCACGCCTCTGACACGCTTTTGCGAGCTCATACAACAATAATGGCTCCCAAGTTCGCGGTGATGCGCATCCAATTAAATTCATCCGTACTTGCGACACATATGTACATACACACATGATACACTCTCACTTGTATAACGAACCTATATACGGCGGAGTCTTGTCATGGCGCGGAACGGTCTGAATCGGAGAGGAAAATCGCGCGCTCGTTGCCGTGAAAAATTGAGAACGCGAGAAATCAAAAGTGACTCTCGAGGTGATTGTTGCGTATTCGGTAAATATATAAGAGTGGTTGTGTGCTTCCTTCGGAATCGCGTGTATGCGAGTTTTACCTCGTTGCTCTCAACTTACTCAACTTCCATTTTTTCGAACGATACAAGTGTGAGATCTTTTTTTACGAACGAGATATTTCAATCAAAGCATCTTGTTTTGATGCGAGATTTCCAAAATAACAGCGCGACTCTGCAGAGATTGTTGAGAGGGAAACCCTGATTCCTGAAACAAAAGCGGACATGCTGGATTGAATCGGACTTCTCCGTGCGGTTCAAAAATACTCAGTTCACTACTTGGACAGTTTGTAGGTTAGAAAACCTACAGGGACCCGTATGAAATAACAGTCTCAATCGATTCGTAATGAGGCATGTATACTAAAAAAAATTTTCTTATACAGAGTGTGGAAATTCAACCCTTGAGGATCGTGCTACTGACTTCTGCTTCTTGCCCTGGTACAAAGCTTGATGGTTTGCTCACTGTTGCATGTTATAATACTCATTCCACGGGTGATTGGTGCGGCACCTTTGATACTCTATACTTGATTCACTAACTTTTTCATCTCTCAGTTGAATTTCCTAAGAGACATACCTGAATCAAATCGGATGAAAAATTTTCCCATCAGAGACCGCCAATGTCTCCTAGGAGAATTTCAACTCGAGAGCTATAAAAAATTGACCATCTTCTCATTCTTCCATTCCAAATGGACTTGTTCGTACAATAATTGACTTTTGAAATATTGTGGACACTCAATTTTGCGTTGAAAATCTTCCTGAGATCAAAGTCGTTGAAGAAGTTGCAAGTCTGGATAACTTCATTGATTTTCGAAAGTATCAAACTTTTTCCTCAAAGTAATATCATACGACTCGGAAAAATGTTCAACCTTACAATTGTCTTCACGTAAAAACGTATAATATGATTCATAATATGCTTGAAACAAGTTTACTCTCATCACTTCGAATCGAACGAAATTTGCATCATGTTCTTGTCAAAACTTGTGCAATAGACATTTTGTTTCACCTATTAGTATGATCTTCGTACCGCATAAGTACAATCAAAGTCAAATACGAGAATTCGATTCGAAGTGGTATGAAAAAAAGAGATATCGGATCATTAATAAACTAACCCTATTATGCCTCGGTCTTGGCCGGGACACTCCTTCCTTTGTCGGTTGGTGTCAACATATTACAGAAGGCCGAGAATGCGTCAACTGTGGAGCGACGTCGACGCCTTTATGGCGACGAGACGGAACCGGACACTACCTCTGCAATGCATGTGGACTTTATTACAAGATGAACGGACAAAATAGGCCATTGATCAAACCTAAACGACGCCTGGTGAGTACTCTTATAAAAATTTTCTTTCCCAATTCCTCAAAAATCATCATAACCTATAAATTCTCATTCGGACGATATGAAGGATTTCACTGTTCCCATTCTACCCACATAGGAATATAAAATTTTGCAAGCCCTGACAAAAAAAATTTGGAGGTTATAGAGCATTCGTGATTTCGTGCAAAATTTAGGGTCAAAGTACAATGGGTACCTCCGTCACTAATTACAATGGGAGGCGCATGCAGTTAGCGTTGCACATGGAAAGAGAGTCAGAGGCGGTGTTGATTAATCGATATGGAAGCGCATTTCGAATGCAACGTATAGTGACGGGAGAAGTAGAGAGAGAGAGAGTTGAGTTGGCAGCGGAAAAGCGGAAGTACCGAGGCAACGGATTGGTCGATAGTCGAAGGCGTCACTATAGAGTTCTATATGCACTCGGCCAGCACTGACTGCATTCGATTTACCTTTCTCACCATCTCTATCGCGAGTATCACGATAATTTGTAAGTATGTGTGTGTGTGTGTGTGTGTGTGTGTGTGTGTGTGTGTGTGTGTGTGTGTGTGTGTGTGTGTGTGTGTGTGTGTGTGTGTGTGTGCACTGATGCGGGTAATTTTCGCGATATCACGGAGTTTTTTTTAGATGTGTCGATGAGAAAAGAAATTCACATCACATACTATGAGGACTACATTTTCGCCTTATGTGAGCGTAATTATCCTAACCGATGGACATAACCTTAAAAAAAATCTCTAACATACAATTTCGAGCCGAATTCAATTTATGCCAAATACGCTCACAGTTCATGAAATATTCATATCGTAGAAGATCCGCAGTCCTTACACAGTATATCAAAAATGATTCCGGTGTGTAATTATAAGATCACTGAGTGGTTGAAGATCTGTTGAGATTTGAAAAAAAAATTTCTTCAATGATTGATTCAGGGCAAAAGCATCCGGTGCGATGTCACTGTCAGGAATTTCCTAATGATGGGTTCCTTTGGATTTCCCATTGGGATATTCCAATGAGGTTAGGTCAGCGAACCATCATGACCAATAAACGTCCCTAAAAAAGTCTAATCTATTGGTACAAATATGTTTTCTATTGATCTATCAATATAATCGATTCGGCAAAACCAAAAGCTAGAATTAAAATCTGCCTCATGAACCATTCAAGATCGTAGTCAAAATAGATATCTGTCATGATGCTGACACGTGCGAGGTGTTTTCTGATCCCAAAGTTATTTCGAAAAGCTTGCCAGCAAATAATATAAGGTCAACTTTTTCCATCAGGTGAGACACCTGACACACACTTCCATATGAATAGTATTTTCTTTTTTTCACTTTGGAAAAAGTCGATAATTATCCAAGTCAAACTTTTTTCACCACATAAAACGAATACCACATATACATAGATTTTGAAGGTATATATTTTTACGGGAGCTTCACGCGTGCGTGTTGATCGATGGGTGGGCGGTCCGCTCGTCAGTATATAGCGCCAGTCAAAATATATATTTTCTCACATATATTCACACATTGTATATATATATATGAGCTCGGTTGTTATTCGGGTGCTAACCGCCCATTCCCGAATCGATTTCGAATACATATGTATATGTGTGAGTATAGGTGCATAGCGCGTATAGCAAGGATCGAAAAGCACCATCAGAGATAGCGCGATTGTTTGCTAATATATACATACATATATACATATATGTGTATAGATAGATATTCACTATACGGAGCATATGTGCGAAATCGAGTATGAAATTTGATGTTAAGTATGTGCGTAGGAATAATTATGATGGCGAATGAGGTTAGGTCTCATTTGACATGTGTCTCTCGGGCAATGAAGCGCAGAGCTTTGAAAGATCATACTTATGTGAGCTCACGCTTGAATTGTAGACATTAATTCTACATGGGGTATAAGTACTTCCCACATATTGCAACTATATCAAAAAATGCAAAGAGGGGTTGGGGGTCCACTGTTGAAAGAATAAGAACATCTTGATAAGATCTGATATTCGTAAAACCAGCGGGTGAATCGTTATATGCACACAAATATGTGACGCTCTGTACGATATGTACCATCAGTAACTCAGCCTCTATGTTAAATATGAATAGAATATTTTTGAAATTCAGCGCCCTCTATACTTTCGAATCAGATGAAATATTCGTGTTTTCGCATACAACTTACTCTATGCAAACTTAACCTTCCCAATATAAGAACTTGCTGGGATGTATTGTACTTCTCCAGGTTTGAGGATCATACATAACCTCACTTTTATTCAGCGCAAATATAGATTTTAACCTCTTTAACTCAAGATGTACGATCAAGATCTACTTAAATTCACACGTATCAAATAAGGTTATTAGCGGGTGGCGAAGGTGCGCTGCATGGTGCTACCAGAATATATTCACATACGTGTGTTGAGATGCAAGGGTTGAATTTACCCTTGTATATGGAAGTCCAATGAGACGGACGCCATATTGCTTCGATGGCCGATGAAGATAACGTTGTACCGTATACATACGATTCCGCGGAGAGCAGCTGCGGGAAATTCTCGAGTCCCGCTGTCACTATACTTTTTTTTTTCCTTCACCTCATACATGTTATATATGTAAATGTGTGTGTGCAATATGTGCATCATAGGGACGCCGCCCGCCACCCCTCGCGAATTCTACATAGATATATACTATGTACCCAATACGTCCCTCAATATACAGGGTATGTCTACATTTCTTTGTCCACTTTGTGTAGATATACAATTTTGGGGGTATGTATAGATACGTAAATGTATGTGTATCAGGTATTATTGTGTGTATAGGTTATGTTTGGAAGTATGAATTGCTTGACGAAAATATGGCCGCGTGATGGCAACTGCTATGTCGTCCATCACGCGCCGCACGACTGTTGATGTCTCCTGCCATTGAACGATTTTGCAGAAAATAATGAATTAGACACGTGAGCAGAAGCAGATAGTCGAACTGATTTTAAGTTTCTTGTTATCTTCACGTGGAAATTCATATGTGAGGGTTGAAAAAAATTTTGAGCCCAAGAATTCGAGATAAATGTATTTTGGTCCATAACGTATCAGTTTCGATCAACTTTCGATTTTTTTTAAAATTAAATTAATAAGGTAATTACGTCGATTAATTATGATCAAGAAATTATTGAAACATTTGCACAATCTTTTCTTTCAACAAGAAACACTCAGAACAACAGTCGTGATCTTTCATATCTCAAGATTCACATCCGTTTGCATAAAAGAGATTGGCAATGGTAGGTTAGTTTTTTTTCTGGCTAACATTGCCAATTCTGATGATCGATTACCACGAGAGAAATTTCATCTTTCTCTTCCGACACTTTTAGCTCGCCTTAAGAAGTGAAATATGTAACGGGCCAGCTTCAGACGGATACGTTGATTTTTTTTTTTTTTTCGAATACTTCGACGTCGATCACGTGTAACCTGGTATGTAATATATCAGTATATCATATACCGAAACGTGACTCGATTCTTTGCTCTGTCGATCAAAATTTTGATCGTTAATTGTATGTACTGGGGAGATGATGTATATCGAAATGAGAATAATCGAGACAAGAAAGTATAATCCTAGTGATGTATCATGAATTGAAATTTGATTGTCGTTGTGTGCTGAAAATGTTGGGAAGCTAACTGAATGTGCCATCTTTCCATTTCACAGAATAATCAGAATATATTTCCCTTTCGCAGATTCATTTGATGAAATTGAATTTTAAAGATACCGCGAGAACATAGTTTTCCTTTCCTGTAAAATTATAGACAAAAGTAGTGTCAATCCATATCTTATTTGATCTTATTCACATCACACATTGAAATTTGTCAAAAAAGAAAAAAAGTTCTCATTCGACAAAAGGGCGTTGAAATTAATTATTAATTGCACCCATATCGTATTATTGACAGGATATTTCTCGCCTCTAATTACAAACTCGACATGAATCGTTCCTCGTTCACACTGCTTTGCAAAAAAGTACAATAAGAGAAAGTAAAATGAAAAAAAATTTGAAGCTTCAACACATGCAAGTGTTATGACAAAGATCCAAGTGTGTGTGAGTGTGCAAGTTCGAACTAATCGGAGTAATTTCATACCAGAAACTTATTTATGAACTGCTTCTGCAATTTTTGCGTCGTGATCTATACATATATGTATTGGAGCATCGCCGTCCCAAAACGGGCCAAATTTATGCACGCGTTTCTCAGCCCATTGGCCCGTCGTATAGTATGCGCTTGCTATACTTGGATTATATTCGCCCACATCAGTCGGAAGCAATTTACAAGTTAATGGCCTTAACACAATTCTCTCTCTTACATTCATTCCTCCATTCCATCATCACACAGTTAAAAAAATACTGTTATAGGTTATAGATATATATATATAATATTGTACTCGATTTATATATTTTGAAAGAACGCCCATCTAATTGGCTTCTTTTTTTCACGCTACCGCATCAATAATAATTCTAATATTAATAATATTTGAAAAACGTTCTCTCACGATTCGTAATTTTTGAGGTTATACATCTTCTGCTACTGTATATAATATTACGTAGAATAATTATGGTGTGAGTGTGATGAAGTAGAAGAGGTTATACGCGCTTGCGGCTAAACAAAATTATACCGATTAGTTTGATTTACATATTATGAGCTTGAGTTGAGTTATGAGGTAATTTTTTAGGTTATGAAAAAGGGAAGGCTGTCGTCGAGAATTGGTAAAGGGCTACTCGATTTTACTAAATGAAGTCTCAATAAGTCTTACTCGTGTTGAAGCTTTTTGAAAAGTCTTATTAAGAAACAATGGGGAAAGATTAATTGAAGGAGAATATTTCTGACTCGAGGCTTTTATACACATACATCAGTGTGGCTTGAGTAATGTATATAGGTATGTAAGTGTAGAGGGAATTAGATTTATGAGCTGTAGAAATTTTGTGCACCACGTGCATGATAAGTATAAAGAAGGTTTTACGAAGCATCAGGTGCATTATAAGGGCTACGTGTTTAGTGGAAATTAGGGAGAATTTAAGGGTGCGATTTGACAGAAAAGCTCGTGTTGAGTTTTGTGAATTTATTATGAGGTCTTGATGGCTTCATTAGCTAGAATTTTAAATGTCTAATCTTTGCAGGAATTAATCTGAATGTCGGTAAAAAATGGATTTTTTTTCCAGAGCTATCATTATTTGAAGGAAACTAATGTGCACGACTCAGTCGCACATTTTTTCTTCATTGATTTTCAACTCTACAGAATTCTTCATATTTTGCATTTCAAGAATAAAAGTTTTATTCATCTTTTATGACCTTGTTATCGAGATTTTAAAATATTTCGTGGAAATGAGAAAAATTTGATGTTCCTATTGGGAAATTTCAAAAACCAATTTCAGATTTCTATGCCAAAAGTTTACCTCTGGCTCATTCACTCCCAAGCTCACGGAATTTTATCGATGAAAGAAGTACCAATATCAGAGTGTAAGGCTTAATTACAATATTTGGCTGAAAATCATGGAATATATAGAGTTGCGGAAGAAGGTAGAACTGAAAGCAGATTGTGTGGTAACGATAAAAATATTCAAAAATTTCCTCTCGAGTATGTCTCCAAATATTCGAGTTTAAAAGATGGATGAATCTCCCTTGAGGTGAGAGAGAGAGAGAGAGAGAGAGAGAGAGAGAGGGAATAATAAAGTGGACAATGCTTGGCGATATATGTTCAGAATTTCAGCCAACCATTTGCATCGCGTGCATAATTCAGATGTCGTCGTCTTTGCCGCATATCATAAGAGTCGCGCCTTCTTCACCTTTTTGTAAAACGCCGAGAAGAGAGGTGCGTGCGCGCGAGCTTGCGCACGTGCCTTTGCAATTTTTTTATCTTTTTCTTTTATTTCACAGCACAAATTCACTATTTTTTGCAAATTTTGTCGTCGAAACGCTCGAGGGAATCATCCGAAAGGATATTCGAATCTCAAATTTTTTTATCACCTTCCGTCAAATACCATTTTTCTTATTACACCGTCGTATCGACATGTTCTGCTGAAGAAATCGTTTACTCATTTCTCGTGCATTTCCACTTTCATCAATTTTTTTCATCGCTATTTTTCAATTTTTGGTATCTACTTTCATCGAGAATCACTTCTGCAAAATCCATTTTAGATTCGAATTTGGCCATCTACATACACTCACACTTCCTTACGAAACTCAATGAAAATTCTGAAGAAATATGATTATATTTGAAGCAAAAGCATTTGCGCATGTATTATATGAAGCCTTAACACTTTGGACAATGCGCTAAGCGAGGTTATGTATACTCCCTCCCTTCTCCTCCCCATCTCACTGATAACACTGGACAATGCAGACACTATGTATTCTCCGCCTCATCTTTGCATATGCTATACGGTAGCGTGAAGATACCACGGCAACTATTCATTTTTTCGCGCATAGCTCGACCGAAGATTTGAAAACCCAGATAACCTCGAACCCCTTTGCGCATGGTGTATGACTCTACTTTTTTTCATTCTTTCTTATCCTTATTCGTTATGTGTTATTGTCGCATAGGTCGAGGAATTTTCACACTTTCGCTACTCTTGATTTTTATTTTTATGTAAGATAATACAGTAGTCATCCACGATCGTGAGTTTACAACCGTTCGATTTAGGTATATGTGCATGGGTGCAAAATACGGGTTGGATATGAAACTTTTGAATAAGGCTTCGCTCGTTTTTTCACCCGGTTTAATCCTCTGAAATTTATTTCAAAAAATGGCTCATTCACCATCGATATTTCATTTCACGGTAAGGATCTAACGAGTCGAGTGGTATCTACGAGATTTATCTACATCATTTTAAATTTGCCACCCAAAATTGATTTTAATTTTAGCTGCTATCATCTAATTTTCCAATGTCTGTGAATTCATCTCACACATCTAATTAACCTCAAAAATTTGGACCATAATCCCGAGCAGTCATTCCATTTATTTTCACCATATTCGTCAATTCCTCACTCAGTCAAGCACCATATCGATGAGTCAAATATATCTAATATAACTATTAGTTTATGTCTTTTTATCGTATTTCGTATTGTATAGAAGCATCACATATAGTATAGAAATGTGCGCGTGCGCCAATCTCGTATATTTGAATATTTCAGGACACGTTCTACGCTCTCTACGTGTCTCGATAAATTACGAGGTGCCCGCGCGTGCTGGCAGAATATATGACAACTATTCACCACGATTCATCTATAGAACGATGACAAAAAAAATATGAAAAAAGATTCGATATGCACATTTTATTGCATGTGTATTCACGCAGTATAGAATACAAGATTTAACCTTTCCAAATCTCTTGATAAAACGTAATTTTTTTTTTTTTTGGTACAAATAACATCACATGCATTGGTTTGCAAGGTGTATGCTGGTATGGGTTACTTTTGTTTCATACTTACAAGATTTAATTACTATAAGTTGCTAATTGGCTCCCGGTTGCAACTTGCCAATTTTATGTGTGTTTGTTGTAGTAAGGATTTTATACGGGGTGACAACGCGGCGTCTGGCCTCAAATGAAGTTTTGACTCAAACTTTAGCATGTATTAGGGATAAACGTTTCATACATCGTTAATGTTCATTTGCTGTTTGCAGAGGAAAAAACATTATTGCAAACAGGTTGACCAGCTGATCTACTCATTGAATTATATAACCTATAAAATACGGGTTCATCAATTCATCATATGAGGAGTTGACAAAAGTAGTCGAAAACATTATTACCACCAATTGCAAGTTCAAAATTCAAATAATTCCACAATTTCAAATGTATATTTCCACACTTTGTGACTATGCACTCAACCCATAACCTCACAATCCAATCTTACACATTATTTGAAATCAGACCAAGCTCAATCAGAAACTCAAACACAGATCAAATTTCCAATCCGAGTCTTTGATCGATCGATTAAGCTACCCCTTCCCTTCTTCCAAAATTTGATCGTAGTATCGTGCTCTTTGAGCTCTCACCTTCTATATTTGCATGAGGATTGCATCCAAAAGTATCACAATCTCCTTCAATATTTGGCATCCTCTCAAACATCTCAATCCGCATAATACCGAAATTCAAGACTCGAAAACCACATAAATTTTCATAACTCAAAAATTCATCGATCCTAATCGACGTGCATCACTCGATTCTCGAAGTAAAATCTCGATATCTATTACAACCTTGAATTGTCAGACAGTAACTAGAAAATCTGAATCTCCGATATCTAGGGGAGAGTGGGGCGAATTAGGACAGGTTTTGCAGTGGGGCTATCTGGCGATACTTGGGGATAGGCGCGCTACGGGACTTTGAAGTTCAACTATTGAATAAATTGTAAAAAAATTTTCAGACCCCCAGGTCACCGCTTTCATAACTTTTTTTGAAGTTTGAGAAAAAAAATCTGTCCTAATTCGCCCCGCGTTTGGGGGCACTTTAGGACAGTTTTGGGGGCAAATTAGGACAGCCTTTGAAGATCGAGGTATAATGCAATATTTCTCAACTATTAGAGTCGAGTTTGCTCACCAAAACATGTAGTAGTAACCCTAAATACAGAGGGAAACTCGCCCGCGACCTTTACATCCTCCTAGAGCCTCAGAAAGCGAGCCATTTTTGTGTCATTCTTCAGCATTATTGAATTAGGCGGTTTATTGGTGCACTATCGTCTTTAGCAACCAGCAATCGTTTCGCAGCCTCTAAAAGTCTACTTTCATTAGTTTTTCTTCATATTGAAGGTACCCATACTCGCCCTGAGTCAACGATCCAAATTATGGAGTGCGACAATCAACCCAATATCAGCGAATGCGAGAGTCAAAATGCTTAAATCGAGGACTATCTTGGAACACGTCAAAAGCGACTTCTGACCTCTAATCTGACTCCTGAGACGACCATTGGACATCGTAACTCCACTATCTCACCCATTATCAATCACCTAACTATCCCTGAACCTCCCGCGCCTCGAAAAACGCCCAATATACATCATTCATATATAATATACCCAATATACATCACGTATATATTATATAATATATAATATACATAATATGTATCAATATGCAATATACATCACATTATATCTATATAATATATATAGATACGGGTAATTATCATCGAAAAACACGGACTCGCGACCGGTCGACCGATTTTATATGGGATTTAGCATTGTCCTAATTCGCCCCGTCCAGTTTGTCCTAATATGCCCCCAAGCGTTTTTTTCGCAGAATTGCGATCATTTGGGCCCAAGTGAACCGATTTTGGTCCACGACGGCTCAAAATCTTCGTTTTGTAATGTAGTTTTTGACCCTCAAATGGCGATGAAGTCCGTCCAGTTATGCAGGAGCAGCGTAAACTCTTGCATTTGCGAAATAAACCGCGTGAGGCCCCCAAAAAGCACCCCTATGTCAGCGAGGACGCCCAGTGTCGTTTCGAAAGGTCTAACATGGATAAAAACCATTGTCTGTGATGGTATTGAAAATGTTTTTATGCGGCGGAAGCCTAGACTCACCCATAACCGAGCTATCTTGCTTGTCCTAATTCGCCCCTGTCCTAATTCGCCCCACTCTCCCCTATATATGTGTCACCAAATTTCGTACGTAAGTTTTTATACATATTCCATCAGAACAACGACGTATATGTACATATTGTCGATTGAGTAAACTTATCCGCATAAAAGCATCTCATAATACATGTACATGTCAATCGGTTGTCGTTATATATATGTACTTTATCCTGAACTTACATACATAACCACAATAGTAGTCGGATGAATAATGAATAAATCGTCTATATACCCAAAATCCATCTAAAAATCATAATACACAAGGCCATAACGTTTTACTAACAATATTTTCCCAGAACTATATACATACTCACACATTTACGTTTACACACATACACACAGGGATAGATAGGTAGGCAGTAGGGTATAGTAATCGCGTGAAAATCGAATCTCTCTCCAGGGGAAAAGCACCCGCAAGTCTGGGGTTATATAGAGCTGAATCGATCGGTTCTCGAAACGAGGGGTATAAAGAAAGGGAGGTATATACGGGAATCCTTTTTCCCAGGGCGCATCCACTTTTATATATATATTATTATACATACATATATACATATATCTATCTCAAAAGCTCAGCGTCACAGGGAGTATAATATATATATATAGGCAGTATAGGAGCAGAGAGTAAAAAAGGGGGAGGCACACCAGCTGCGCTGTTCTATCATTGGTCGCGATCTTTCAGCCCATCCCCCTTGTCGTATAGAATATACTATATATATATTAGAACCACCCAATCCCAGTCTAGCAAAATTTTCAAAGGGATGCTGATGATGAGCCTGCCTGACTCTTTATACACATCAAGCGTTGAATTTCTCAGTCTTTGTTTGAATTTTCAAGTGAATGGCGGCCACCCAAAGTCTTGTAGAATACAGTTATAGGTTAGGATAGGATTTTAGTAGGGGTTGAAAATCGAGTAGATTTTGCAGGAGAAGCTGAATTCTTTTTTTTTTTTTTTTTTTTTTTTGACGATGATGTCTGCGTGCTCAAGGGCTCAATTTTTTGATACCCTTCCGCCTTTTGTCTTCGATACCTAAGCTCAATTTAGTAGGGTTGGTTGCACGATGAAATTGTCGTTGAGAATTTATAAGAGTTTGCTAGAGCAACTCAAGAGACGTTTGACTGTGCTCTATGGCGGTCTGTAGTATAAAGACGGAAAATGTCCCAAACGGTTAAAGGTGGATGTAATTTGAATTTTTATTTCTTTCCATACCGTGGTTAATGAAACGCAAAAGTTTATCAAAAACTAAAATGCATTCTTTTAATTTCCATGAATCGAGGCGGTTTTTAAGCTTGCAAAGTTTTTATATACTCAGTACCATCGCAAAGATTCACAAACATCGTGTAATACCATCCGAGCTTGCGAGTCTAATATTTTCTGCACCGTTATCATCAAATTTACCGAAATTCTTTTGGAAAAATAAGCTCTGCAAGCTCTCTCAAACATCACGGGAATATCCTTGCATAGTGCTGCATCGACACTCTTCAAGAAGTTTGTGAGCTTTCTCTAATTATGCTCCGGAATCATTGAAAATTTCGCAATGGGTCCATGTTTTCGACTTGCAAGTTCGCTGTTAAACTACACAACTGTGCTTGCAAGTGTACGCAAGTCTCTCTTCCAGAAGCTTCCAAGCTCCTATCATCTTGAGTAGTGATTTTTAAATCTCACGCCACCGATGCCCACAGAAAATACCTGTTTGAAATTTCATTCCTCTACCACAAATGAGAGCTTGCAAGCTCAATCTCAAACTTTCCTTCTCGCAAGCTCACACATTTCTAATCTAAAATTCGAAACTCGTCAAGATTTATAAATCTAACGCTCACAAGAAAAAATCAATCCTTATCACACCTTCAATCTCGCAAGCTCTGAACAGAGCTTGCAGAGAAAAGAAACTCCTCAGATCAGAGCCGCTTGGAGAAGGAAACGTCCGTCGGATGCTCAAAACGCTTTATCAGCGCGTAAATTATCGAGCCACAGCTTCCCCTCCTTTCCCTTCCTCTTTTACTCACCATAACTCATGCTCAGAAATCGTGAAAGATAGCCGCGCCCCCAAAAGCTCCTCTCTACCCAACCAAACGTCGTTTCATTTCTGAGAGATAAGCTTTGTGAAAAGAGCTTGCAAAAGGGAATAGCAGAAGCTCAGTAGTCCAAGGAAGGAATCTCTCTTTCTCTTTTTCTTCCCCGGATCGTGTCGTGGGAGAACATAAATCCCGGGTAAATCAAGGAAGGAAAGAGGGCAAAGCTTGCAGAGCTTGCAGAAGGAGAATAAATCAAACTGGCGTGAAAATCAATTGCCAAGACAGCCACACACAGTTGGCATCCAGAGAAGAACGGATAGAAGCTTTTTCGGAATAGTGAGGGAAGAATATAGTATAGTCGATGCTGGTCGAGCTTGCGCATGAGAAGCTTTTGAAACCCTTGCTATATAGGACCATTTGAGGGAGTTGCCGAGCATGCGCTGATGATACGGAAAGCTTGATATGCAATGGGGAGAGCTTGCGATGTATATCTGTGGACGATGGATGCTGATTTGTATGGACGAGAATTTCGGTTATATTTTCATGGTCGTACATCGTGAAAGATTGGGATCATGATATCCAAGATCTGATATTTGAATTTTAGAATGAGACGTTCGATTATTCTACTTGGGCTAAGCTTATATGGATGTATTCGACAGGGAGAAGCGTGATTAATTTACATCATGGCCGATGTTTATCGGAGTCGAATAATTCTCAATTCGTTGATTTCATTACACCGAGGGTGGAATGTTTATTATTCATCGTTCATGTAAATGGGTGAGATGATAGTGAACTCGATTGAGTTGTCGAATGGAATCAACACTAGGATAACTTTCGGATCTTGGGTCGGTTCGGATTTTTAAAAAATTGACGGAAATGTACATTGATCCTGAATAAAAGATTTCCATTTCAATCTTCCCATTGTCAAAATGGCTCTTGTCAATATGAAGTCTCATTTGGAACTTTCATTCTTTACATGATCACAGTATGGTTAAAAATAGTTCAAAGTAATCGAGCTTTCGGCAAATTCTATCCAAGCTTAGAAGAGTTGAATTCTGTGGACGCGGTACTGCATGCCCTTGGCTGAGAAAATGGCGGCTTCTCTGTATAATATTGTTACACAAATACACAATTTCACACAAATATGTATATACGTATACATAGTTGACTCGTCGCGTATCGATTAATTCAGTTGATGTTGCATGTATGCTCTCCTCTTCATCGTCCTCTTCTTGCAATGATGCTCATCGTCGTCGTCGTCGTCGTCGTCTACGTTGTCGTCGTTGTTGTTGTTGTCGGGAGTACTGCGCGCAGCTTGCGCTCGCGCTAATTAGTCACGAGTTGCCGCCAGCTTTAGCACTATATATATATTTACGATATCCTCCTCCTCTTCTTTTCATATATTTACACACACATACATATGCAACATAACCCTCTATTTTTTTCTTTTTCATGTGTTTGTATGTTGCGTGCAGTCAGCTCATTGTACTCGTTCGCACATTACTTTCTCTGGTGCATTATTACAATTTTTCGTGTGTATTTATCTTGTGCGTATGTGTATATTTTTGTGTGTGTGTGTGTGTGTGTGTGTGTAGTGTCATGTGATGGTGGTAGGGGGGGGGGTGGTTCTGTTGATAATTTCTATGTGTTGCGTGTGTGTGTGTGTGTGAGACCGTGATTGTGTGTGTGTGGTGCGATTCAAAATTTTTTGAAAACCTCACTTCCCATGAAGGCACTCCATTAGAATATCTAATTATTACCATTGAGAAAAAGAGGTGTATTTCTACGTGTCATGTTCTATTTGTCCATTGTATGAGACTGTAATTACTGATCAAGACTACACATGTGTGTGTGTGTGTGTGTGTGTGTGTGTGTGTGTGTGTGTGTTTGTGGGTGACAGTGTGCGAAAACGTGGGCTAATAGAGTCCTTGATTGCGAGAAAAGCCCGATAACCGTTGTATAGATCGTGAACACGGGCATACAGTTCGTGTAAGTACCTCATATCCTTGCTTGAAGGAGTTTGAAAAAATTTCAAAACAGGTTTTCAGAGACCGAACGCGGAATCACCTGTTGTGTTTGTGGCACACATTGTATTATATAGCGCTCTCCTTGTATATACACCTCTTATCGAGACTATAGACATGTATTAAATGCCACATATGTATATATGTTGCACTTTGGAACAGTCTCTATTTGGTATTTAATGGAGAGAGAATGGAAAGGTCGGCGGATTGATCGTGATTTGGAATTTTTTTTTTTTTTTCTTAAGTAGCCCGAGTACGAGACCGAGTACAAGCTTAAAGTCGATTGGATAGTAATGATAGTAAGTGAGTGAAAGAAAGGCAATCTGGACAGTGACATAAACACATTCTAATCGAGCTTGTTTAGAATCTTGTATAATTTTTTTATGTAAATGTATGTGTACAGTTTTAGAGGTTAGGTGTGTAGAAAAGTCAGTAAAAAGTTAAGATTTGTGAGAGATAAGATCGTTCATCGGGTTGGCATTGATAATAATCCACGGAATGGTATTGATGAGGGTGTATGTGTGTTTTGGTGGTATATTATATAGGTTATGGAGTCTTGTAATGAGTGTATGAATTAGCTACGAGAGAAGAAATTAGCGTATAGCAGCGGTGTCCGGATTAAAGCTTCTTAATAGATCAGTGGCTCGTGTATAATGCCAATTACGCGCCTCTTTGACTACTCTTTACCTCGATCACTACGATCGCCATCGTACAATGGAGTATATAGAATCTCTCTCTCTCTCTCTCTCCATATGTTTGTATATGCATATACAGAGTATTGGAGCAAACTTTGCAACTCCATAGTATATAAGTGTAATGAAGATTTACGTGGTCGATTTGAATACACATAGAGTCTGCGGTGGCGGCAGCTTCGAGCTATTTCCAATCGTAAAGTACAAATTGACTCGGGACTCGGACATTTATTGCCACGATCTCACATAGCATTCTTACTCTATGTATATATGTGTATGTATAGTGTATCGAATTGTAACGCATGCTAATGTGATAAAGGTATTGTCAGGTTCCTGTTGCATATACACATGTGCATGGTTTGGTTAACCTATAAATACGATATTTAGTATTCGTAGTTGTTTGGTGTGTTGGAATTTGATAGAGTTGGTATTGAGTAATGCTTACTTATCTTACGTTGTTTGAGGTGCTGAGAAAATTGAGGTGTTAGATGTGTAAATGCGTAAGTGTTGGTACAGGGGCGTTACTATTATATGATGATGAAGCGAATAAGTAAAGCGCGCGAAAAGTTTGCAATTTGAAATATTCGAATCGATAGATCTTGTATTGAGCTGTTGGATAGAGTACCATTAGTGAACAGTGTGTGAGTAAGAGGTTAGTTTGATTAGGTGAATTTGTATGCTTGTGTGTTGGCGCGTGAGATGTATAGGTTATGTGAGGTAACCGTCGCTTGGTGCAGTTCAAAATGTATTGATGTGTGATCAAAGTTCTAAGTACAGAAATCGGGGTTAAGACGGCAAGCTCCATGCATACTTGTCTCCTCAATCATTTGAGTAAGTGTCGAATTTGCGCGCTCACCCAATTTTCACCCAATTATTTTTTTGATCTTCTCATCTTTACCTCCAACGCAGTTGAACTAAATATTCCATTCGCGAATATATTTGACACTTTCATTGAAAAAACGTACATGAACAGGATTACAACATGAGGTTATAACCTGATAATACAATCGAGAAAAGGCGTCAATTACGTTATCCACGAAACAAGAGTACTACATTCCAGACTCGGATAAACAAGGCTGCACTATTCACTTGCACCACGTAAATACACTCTTGTTGATCGATCCACCTATACTCACATATTACCTATTGAGGATAACTTTGTTCATATACATATATAGAATTAAACGTCATCGAAGCTATAAGCGTATACATCTATGTATCAGTTGGAGGAACTTCGAGAAATCTCGCAAATCGATGAGAAGAGTGATCTCAGCGTTCATCTCTAGATGTATAGTATTTAACAAATGGCTTTCTAAATACTCGCATTATCGACCAGTGTCTGCAATACATTCTCACACACATATACATACACATATATATATAGATATAAGTGTATAAAACGCGAATCGATCGCTCGCTGATTTATCGCTAATTATTCGCCACGTTTATACCGAGTTCGTATAACCTGCATATACCTTGTGTGAACGTCTCAGAGTTGCAGCATTTGATATAACATATATAAATATACATCTATATGTATATATATATTTTTTTTTCTAAGACGAAAGTGTTTGTACAAAGTCTCATGTCGATTCATCGAAGAATCAAATCTATATATCTCACCTGTGTATATTATTGCAAGGTATATAATGTGCAAATTCTATTTTCTATGTAGATGTATTATAGTCGAGGAAAGTCCGGCTTTTAATTGCAAGAGTCATACTCTGTCTGGATTTGATCGCGCAATCGTATAGTTGGTATACATGGTAATTTATGGTTTTCATTGATTGTATAAAGGTTTGATGTGTTGGTGTTGAACGACGATATCAACGACTGATATAATGGTATATATATATATATATATATAAACGGGCAATTAAATGATGCTTTGAAGTAATTAACATTTTATACTCATCGGAGAATTGTATAGTATACATACCTCTATGCTATAGATCTAACTTGAGTGTATGCAATGTTGTGACGATATTTTTATAATTTTTGTGCTACGTAACTTGGGTTTATCTAAAAACTTCCATTCTTGTAAAAAATCGTCACCTGTGAACGTCAATATTTTTCATTTTCATTTTTTCATCTACACGTTATCACACCACGTATCCGTACAAAGTTCTGTTGTATTATTTGAATTTTAAGCTTTTATTGCAAAATTTGTATGAACTTCATAGTCTATTCGTAGCGTTTCGGTACATTAGCTAAATTTTCAAGCGTAAAGCTAGTGTATATATTCTTGTTGTGCAACAATATGTGGGAGAGGCATATCACGTGTGTACACCAAGTGCGATTTTCATGTGCATTCACATTACAGTGAAGTGAAGGCTATATTGTTTTGTGTATTAGTTTCAGTTGCGGTGTTTGAAATAGAAAATAATGAGAAAATCTTTGGAAATGCGATTTTAATAATGAATTGTGTTTTCATTGAATCGCCATTTGGAAAAAGAGCTTCGGGCAATCCGTATCAAAAACAATGTATGCTTGTTTTCCTGTACTGTTGTAAAGATGTACGCATTGACGTGACTCAAAGAGACGTATTATACTTACTTAACCTATAAAGAGTGAAAAGATATGTCTGAACTTCAGATAAACTCGTCACTTTCATTGATTATAAAGTATCACGTATAATACACAGATACCGACTCGTACATTTATGACGTGCTCGACACGCGTAATTGAATCATTACCATCAAATCAGTTCACCAAATTAACGCACCGTCATAATCGACAATTTCACATTGCAAAGTGTATGATTGACATGATACAGTTGATGGCTGAGTCACGTTAATACAATCTCTCTCGACATAGAAGTTCATTTCAAATATCTCTTGAATGGTGTACTAATACATGCATAATAGTTATTATGCACAACATCAGATGTTATGACGCATATATTATATGCACGCGTATCGCGGTAACCACTTTGAACGTCTAATAAAACTGTATTATAACTTTATATATTATGCGAATGAGTTAATAAACTCTATATAATGAGGAAAAGATGTAAAAATTTACCTTCAAAATCGAATAGTATGAATGGTAGAATTGACGATATAGATGGATATCTATGGCAATATCACACCGTTGTACACGACATATTATCTCATGCGACACATGCGTATGAACCGCGTATATAACGCATATATCGTGTAAGAGTTATGACGGAAATCTCTATATACATTCAATTGCTCCGTTGTACTGAATTTATTTCGCCGGGTTGACTGTATACGCATTAGCACTGAAATAAATATCGAAATTGCAACAAGACAAGGCGGTATTACACTTCGAATATCCGACATTGTACCCTGCATATATGAGTTTGGGTCATCCATGCTACTTTGATTAATTTCAGTTCACACATGAGTACATCACTCCTGAATTCAAAATACATTGGCGCATAAAATTTTTCTTGTAAACATTCCTCATTGTCGAGTATTAGATGAATTTCGAATTTTTTACGCTACCTATGTGCGGTTTGATTCGTGTTTGTAGGTTCAAGTGATATCTTTCCTCACAGTTTATATTTCAATATGATGTCCCAACATTCATATCGAAAGATAACCATAAAAATTTTTCGAAATAGTAATTCCCAGGAGACCACAAAATCATGGGTATTTGGTTAAGATCGCGGAAAATGTCATTAATATGGTACAATATATGTGTGCCAATTTAACTCTAAGGTTTTTGTAAAAATCTGAAGTCAAGTATGGGAGTTATGTTTATGAGTAAATGTATTTTAGTGTATGTGTGAAGATGAAGGCGATCTGGGAGTGGCCGTAACTAAAACTGGAAAGCCGGCTCCTTTCGACCTTAGAATTTTCATGTATTATATATAGTAAATTGCACAAGATGCGTGCAAAACTAGGTTCATTTGTGTATACTCATAATCCGTGCACAACGCATAAGTTGCGAGTCATACATGAATATACAGGATCTCTCGGTAGCCCGCGTAGTTTGAATAATGCGTCCTCCTATAATACATCTCGCGAACTTATCTAGTCTCTATATCTCTTGATTACGCGCTCTTACAAACAAAGATAACCTATACAACTACTTATACTATACAAACCAATTGCATCTGGATACTTGCTTTATCATTCTATTCTCTATATTATTGCCACTCTCTTATCCTGAAAGTATTCTCGATCATCTCATGATTGCGTGTATGCATATCTATATGATATTTTGTCTACAGTTAGTCCGATGTGACTATATCGTTTAAAATCGATATATGTATGAATGAATTGAATGGAATAAGATAATCGGGAATGAAAATTGCAGGTTATGTATAATGCCATTGAGAAAATATGAGTTCTTTGGAATGCACATATACTACTTATGGAAGCTTGGTACAGGTGCTGTTATAATTCGAGGAAGAAGTTATATACTCAAAGTGTAGTTTGAGAAAAGTCGAGTCGTCTTATATGCGAAGGAATCCGGTTTGAAATCTTGTGAGTAAAGGTGTGTGTGAAAAGAGGCATGAAGTGAGCATATACGTATTTATATGAGTGTAATCGTTTAACCAATTCTAAATTGAAGCTCGTTCAACTACACTACGGAGATGAAGCTCCCAGTTTTATAAATAATGGGATATATACTGCTACTGCAAAAAGTTTACTTTTCGTATGTTCAAAAGTAGTATTATGAAAAGTAAACTCTTTGCAGTAGCAGTATATATCCCATTATTCATAAAGCTATATAGAAGTGCACGCAGATGATGCTGTTGAAGTATTTAGTAAATTACCATTACGGAGACAGTTATATATAGCCCTAATATGTATACAAAACTACGATAATCTCATTCACGAAGTGCAATTATCCCTGTAACCGACGTCAATTTGACGTTTTCCAAATTCAAGTACGGTGGCGTCCGCGGAATTTTTCGATAAGCTCAACATTTCCTCAAAGAATGAGCGTCGGGCGTCGCGTCGCAGCGTGAAATTACAATGAACAGATTATATAAACTTTTGTCTGTAGTGACGTTCGCGACAGTATAGATATGATTATTTCTATATAGGGATAATAATGAGGCGCGACAGAGATTTGGCGGAGCGACGGATTTGAACGTCGTTTTTCGGGATCGCTGATTGGCATTTGGCGCCCGAGCGTGATGACTTGCGCATAAGACGCGACGCGGGAAGAATTTGGCGGGAGCGCGAGTATTTAAGGTTAATTGCTTTATTGTGATGATCCTTCGTTGATGGTTGATTTTCTGACGATTGTAGAGATTTCGAAAATGGATTGGTTATAGAAGTTCTGTTGAAAGTTGATGATTCTTTGGATTGTTTGTTTCTTTTGAGTAGAAAAGTGAATGATTCATCGTTGCCCTTAAGGTTAGGTTCTAGTGACGATTTGTATGCTTTTGATTCATCAGTTGAGTGTAGTACCTTTCCGACAAATTATACATTGATTAGAATTATCTGCACTTTCTTTTATTTAATAGCTCGTCACGTTTTGTATTATCAAAAAGTAGTGTGACAGGACCACACCTTAACCCAAACATTCATCATAATCTCGCAACTCTTTTATACTGACATAAGAACTCGATCTCCACAAATCTCTTCGATTCCAATCTTATATGGTCACAGCTTCCATCAAGCCGAAGAGACACATATATATACTCGAACCTCACTACGTCAATTCTCGTAGCTCGATCTCCTTTTCATCACCTTTCGTCTCTCTAATCGATAAAAACTCGCCGCTTGGATTTTTCCCGCTCGCATCACATCGTAAAAAATTTCCGATCTCACCGCACACAGAGACACCAAGCGGTGATGAATTGCATCGAATCGACCAGTTTGCGCCAAAAAACAACTACCGTCCATGAATAAAAGTATGCGATAAAGCGTGATCTGGACCGTTTTCACGTCTGCACATAATATTTCACGTATCGAAAGGTGCACACGAATTTGCAGTTTTTTTTTTCAAACTTATACTGTCTGCAGGGATTTGTGCGTTTTACAGCTCTTCCGTGAAACATATTATTGCCAAAGTTTTCTCCTGGTCTCTTGCCGAAACTTTTTCTCTGTTCTTTTGGTCGTTGGGTGGCTTCTTGCGACTGCGATTTCAATTTATAATATCTCACCGACACTCCGAATACTTTGGTTCCACATCTCAATATGGTAATATACTTTGCCTTGCTTTTTATATGTATAGGTTAGGTATGGTGTTCGCTTGGCAGACATACGCTTCCGATTCAAATTTTTTCCTTTTTCTGCGCCTCAAAAATATCTCTCGCTCTCTTTTTGTCAGTCAACAGCTCTCCGACATTGAAGATATATATCGAGATTTTGGTCCGCACGCGCGCCTCTTTTGTCGCTGTAACCGAAACGTCAATGAATACTTCGAGATCTTATCGATCAAGTTTACCGTTCGATATGTATCGAACAAACTCTTCGTTTCCACGTATTACGCCATCTACAAGTTATATGCGTGTCCAATGACCAATTGTGTATTCCTAACCTAAAAAAAAGGTGACATAGCAGAGCAGAGAACTACGTCGTGATTGATAATTAATCTAGTTTGGAATCAGTTTATCGGTGTCGAGTAACTAATTTTATCATCATATCATCACCATATAGATCATTCACATCTACATAGAAAACTGTACCGGCTACACTCCTTTCGCGGAATACTTACACCTCGGCTTTAAAGTCCGAGATATCTACCAGAAACAGGTATACGCTATCTAAAACTCGCACGCGATACACAGTGTCGAGAGATAGCTATTGAAAGATCGTGGCAAGATTTATGCTCTCTAAAGCTTCTCCCTTCGCGCTGCATAGAACTATGGAGCTCCGTTTAGACTTATAACGACTTGAATTATAGATAGTCCTACCGAGTGTATATAGATTCTGTATCTTGCGGAAAGCTGAGATATCTTAACAATGATGCTGGAAAATGAAGTTGCCTGCGCTCGAAATTATGAATAAGTATGCATAAGCGTGTATGTATATATATATGAATGTGGCGTGTGGCTATCCTTTGGCAATTTTGCGCAATGTGTGAATACTGATTCGTAGATGGGATATCGCCATAAGAGTATAAGATGTCTTGTTCTGTGTATATGTATGTACGAAATTGAATTGTCCTGGAGAACAGTGAGACTTGATTAATCGCCGAATGCGCGATTGAAAATTTTTCATTCCTACGAGCTGCCATCTGTCATTGTTACGCCACCACCATCTCTATTCTAACCTCAAATACTATTACTGTATTCCATGTATGTATGGGCTATATTCAAGATTAGTATGATATCTCAATCCTAACCTAAATTTCTAAGAGCTAAGCGCTTAGCTCTTAGAATGATAGATCTTTACACTTTATAATGAATATTGCTTGAATTAATCGAGCCAGTATCTAATTAACGCAGACATATTGACGAATAAAAGCATCGGAAAGCGAGAAACGCGATATATAGCTCGTAATAACAAAGTGTCTCTTCAAATCACATAAATCGTGTATCCGTATACATATACGTATATACGACTGTGACGGCAATCAGTTGCCAGTGCATAGGTTATGTACGACGATGAAATTACTCAATGCGTCTCTCTCCGGAGTCCGCGCGTCAATCGTTCCATCGATCGTTGTACAGATTTTACGCGGGAAAATACACGAATCGTAACGTATAGTGAACGTTGAGCATAAATTGTAGAAATTACTTTGGAAATGATGCGCTCCCGTGGTTGAGAGAATTGCAGAGATCAGAGGGAAGCATTTATGTATATACAGATGCTGGTATACGGACCGCTTCATTAATGCAATTTCAGTTGAGTCCGTATGTTTCCTCACGTGTTTGTATAGGTTATGTGTGAGGGAGCATCGTCGATCGGTATCTCCATACAATCGAGCGGTAACGCTTTGCATTTTTATCCGCCGGCGGGGAATCAATCTTTCTCTTTCTTTCTTGATTTTCTTTTTTTTTTTTTTTTTCATTCTCTTTGGTCTCCTGTTGGTCTCTTGCGACGCGTTTCGTGATGATGTTTGGTTGGATATGTATCTTCGTATTTGTCCGTAGCGAGTGTTATGCAATGTTGAAAACAATGCTTGAGCTGCACGCGAAGATGAGGCACGTGTTCTTCACACTGTGAATTTGAAATTTAGAAGCTTGATGCTTGAATTTTGTAATTTGTAACGAAAATTACGATGAAATAATCATTCTAACCGATCTTTGGATTCATCAGTGACACTCTAATCTTATGTGAATGATTCTCCGAACTGTTTGAATATCATGGTTTCATTTCAAGACTTCATTTTTTATATACTTATGACTGCACAATTTAATACCGTAACACAATTATCTGCTTTGAGCTACTAATATAATCATAATCTCGTGCACGAATTCTGTTAGATCCGTTGAGGTTAGTTTCCTAAATTTCTAACCTTGTTTAGAAATAAACCATGTGATTGGTTATGGGTCGCCTGATCCATTTTGTGTATATGTGAATAAGGAAACAATATCATCATATTCAAAAGGTGCGAAACGTTGAAGAGGTATATAAAATGAACGAATTGTGAGCCCTCGTATATAGACCCCTCCTAAACAAGCAAATAAAACGTGGGCATACATTCAAGAAAAATTGAGTGTATTTATATACACACGTGTACACACTTAAAGCTATAATAATCACACCCAGTAGCTGAGAACACGTGAAAGTTATATAATGGCGGCTTTGCAAGGTGTGAGGTACGGCCCTCTCGATAATGATGATTGTTATGCGCTACGCGGAAACTCCTGACCATGTAATGCTCGTTTCGCGTTTTGAGTTTCTAGTTCAACTCCAAATTCTGTTGAAAATTTTAACGAGAAAAATTTTTGAATACTATATACCGTTTCCATATTACATGCGTATTGAGAAAATTATTTTCAATATGATTATTCGACGGAATATATAAATCGATAATAATTCTACTCTCGATTTCCATTGCGAGCCTCTGATAGCTCAATATGTAGATCGATAAATCTTAAATTCCATCAAAACTCACCACTACAATATAAATAATATATATTACGGTGTATACCGTTGCTATAACTAGATCATGCACTCATCTCAAAATCTTATTCATTATCAGCATTCCTATACACACTTGGCACATTCTCTTGTCCCAATTTACCGATCTCAAATCTTATAACCACGATAGATCGGTATATTTTTTACTCACGCACTCAAGTATCGTACGCTAAAAAGCGTATGAATAAATCGAAAATCTATTATCGAGTGTCGTTACGTACATCGTCGGCGGATTACGCTTTACATGTATATATATATATATATATATATATATATATATATATATATATATATATATATATATACAACGTCCGGTACTACGACTACCGATTTCTGACACCGTAACCAATGCATCGTTTGCCAATATACGATGGCATAAATTTTAGAGCCTGCGGGATACTCTATGCCATCAGTACACACTTTATTATATTCTAGCGAGCAATTGGTGAGCTCGACACTTTATACATCTACATATACTACGCACATTTTATAACGTATACAAAAAAAAAACTGTAAAAGTCTTCCTAGGAGTACGATCGGTTAATCGGATAAAGTTGCGCGCGCATGCGTCCCGTTGTGTATAATTGCCATAACAAAGTGTCGCGTATTACTCATGTTGCATTTATCGAGAGCTTCCTATATGTATTATAAGTATCTATGGTTATATTGAAAAATTGTCCAAGCGTATGATGTTGTATATACCGTGCGACGCGTAAAATATATCGTCCAATAAAATCTTCGAGCTACCGATTGCGCATGCGCATATATGTATATACGAATATAAATATTGGTTAGAATTTGTATGTATAAAACGCCATGGTATACAATTGGCACGTGGGCGAAAGCAGGTTATATTTATATTCGGATGCGACACGTGCCCTCTGCGTATTATAGTATCAATATTCAGACAACAAAAGCGAAGAGGATATAGGTGATATAACTGAGATGATTTGTAGCTTACTAGCGGCTCCTTCGCTTTTTTACGACTTTCAGACCTTTTATTGCGTCGGTTTCAGGTATATATCTCTTTGTGAGTATTATACGGCCGCGAGCGTTTAGTGCCGATTTATAAAGTTGCACTTTTCAATTAACCCGATTCAGACGTCAACTCAGGTCGTTCCAAATGAATCTTCCTTGATAGACTGTTTCTTCCCGCGTCTTCTTTTACTCCCACACACATAATATATTTATGAATTAAACCTCTATATCGCACACGGAAGTTTTATTTCGAAAGATTTGATCGATCGTCGTAGTCAGTTTTGGTTGTTTAAATCCGCACACGTGATGGATCGTTTGCTCTACACACGCTAGACTGAAACTAACCTCAAATTCGTCGTTAGCCCAATTCTACAGTATATTACCCAATCACAAATCTTGGGGACCACTCGATACTACTACCATAATAACTATATATATATCTCATACTCGAGAGTCACTCATGACCAGTTTATACTATGTTCGGTTGATTCCGCGAATCGACGGATCGTGTGTCGTGATGTGCATTGGGAATCTCATTTGAAATCTGTCGTCTTGTCGTGATTTCTGCGTATATACTTGGAGTAGGTGTATATAAGTATATATACCTGTAGATTTGATGATGGATTGGTATTTACGGGTTCCTCGATATACCTATAGTAAACTTTATTCAAGTGGAAAATTGTGGATTCGTGTTTATAGTTGGGTCGTCTAAATCTTGTATGTTTGTAAGTGTACATATAGGTTAGGTATGTATATGTAGAGAGGTGGGATAGCATATATATAGAGATTGGATAAAGCGTGATCGAAAGTTTTCGAGGTCAGTAGCAAGAAATGTCGCGAGAGGTAAGACGACGACGACGACGACGACGACGTCGTTGAAGTTGTCGTGGATAGAGTAGACCCCTTTTAATTAACAGGTGAGCTGCTGTTGCTGCTGCTGCTGTTGCATCGCGGAAGAGTTCTACGCTTAGGGGATATAACGGTGACTTGCATCGAAGTAGAAAAGTTGTGAAGTCAATATATACCTTACTTATGATGGAGGGCCGATAAATCCGGCGCGTGGCGCACGCCTTATAGCCTCCGGTATGTTTATGTATTTCACGAGTATACATGTTTAAGAGGTTATGTGTGAGTGTCAGGTGATATCTAGGCATGCGTGTAGAGCACGCGTAAGTTTTGTTGCAGTGGGTGTGTGATCTGGTCATCGTGACTCATACTTGTGACATTTCTTGTTGTTGACTTCGCTGCATGCATTCAATCAGGGGCTGAAATCTCTGACCGAAATATATCATTTCTTACATTATACGGGTAATAGTCACGGAGTTCATCTGGTAAAATTTTCTTTCAATAAAAAGAACGATTCAAAGAAATCTTGAAAGAAATTAAAGAAGACAATGACAAGATGGAATGACGGTTTGGGTTTCGTGGTGCTCTTCATTAGTCGAGCCACACTTGTGAATTGATTCTGACAACAATAATTCTATCATGAAAAATTCACACTATTATAACAAAAAATTATCTCGAGAAAATCGTATTTATCATCTCAACAATACCAAATCTCCTATCAATAGCAAACAAAAAAGCGAGAGATCAATACCATTCGGAAGTCAAGAGCAAACTTAGAAAAAATCACATGGGTAGCTATACGCGTTGACTCAGCAATCAAGATCGCGGAAGACCGCAAGGCCGAGTGAAATTTTTAGTATGTATCCCATATCATCTTATAACATGCTGAGCGATGAATCCTATATAGCAAATATAGACTCTGATCCGGATCGACGAGCTCGGCATGTCCACATCAGCGTCGGATTAATTAATGGCTCGCGCAACGTGACACTGTGATGGTGATTTGAATCGGTGAGAAAGGTTATGGAATAAGGAGTCCCAGACTAAAATCGCTCGACAAAATTCCCGCGCTCGCGAGGATATATTCATTTTAATAATGTCATAAATAAACAAATTAAGCCTGGGAGAACCTTTTCTCTCAACACCGATCGCTTGGTGGATCGATTTCCAAGAAATTGCCTGTTCTCACGAGAGGGCCACTCTCTCTCTCTTTGCCTGCGCGACTTATTTAACGCATGGTCCAGCTCGTGGGAGGCTTTGATAGCGTTTATAGTCGTGGTATTATATACTAGGACTCTGAAGTCAGAAAAAAGAAAGGTGTAGAAGAAGAAGCGCGCGACAAGAAAAAAATCAAGACAAGGGCGCATGGTCACGGTGTGTCCTACCTGGCCAGAGTCCTCTGTATCTTATTCTCTGCTCTTCTTTTACTCCATGTCGTTCTGCTATATAATGCTTTCGTGATGCGGGATGGTGGATTTTCATCGAGGGAACAAAGTTACCCCTATGCAGAGAGAAGAAATTGTATTCCGAGAAAAATTGAGTTAATCAAACATAACCTCAAAATAGATGAACCGTGGAAGCTTCAAACAAAAAATACGTAATTCAACGACTGATATCAATAAACAAGGTTGATTCTCTGAGCATGCGCATATGTATGTAAATGGCCAATTAAAGTTTACGCATGCGTCAATCACAAAGTTCACCAGGTTAGACTTTTTTTATCGATAAAGTATCCCCAGGGCTCTTGCATATATGACACAACAATGAGGAACAATATAAGATTTCCGGTAGCTCCGCAATGGGTTATATTGGTAAGCGTGGGTGTGTTGTTGCTGCCACTGCTGTGTGGTACCCCTGCGCCGTGTTAGTGTGAATGCTGACCAATGCTGCTGTGTTCGGTTGTATAGTGACACGCGAGATGTTTATCATATAGATTGGAGTACAAGACGATGCAGGCAAAATATATGAGACAATTTTGTGAAGCCTTACATCATTGGAACAACGACTTGCCACGCGTACACTCTGCCTTGCGGCTCTTTCTTTTTTTGAATTGTAAGTGTTGTGGGTGTGAGGTTAGGTTTGTCTGGAGTGATGTCAGATGCATGAGTGTAAGAATATTGAACTTTCGATTTCAGAATTGGTTGTCAGTTCTCTACATCTGGATATGTAAAGATACCGAAAAGTGGCTAATTGAGGATCGTATTTTCGATTATTGAAAAGCTATTCGATCGGTACATTTGGAAGATCGGTAATGGAGTATCATAAAAACCGGTGGTGCAGTGTATGTCGAACACGCCTATTTGATCTGGTCTCTCTGTGATCGAATCATAATATCCCAGAGAGAGCTGAGCTCATTAGTAAAAGTAGCAAAGCGATATTAGAAAGAAAGCATAGTAGGAAAATCGATCGATTGAGTGGGAAAATCGATTAGGATATCGATATCTACCACACGTGTTTGGTACTTACACGTTTCATAGATACGAATAGTGAATCTCAGTATTTCAAAGTGAAGTTTAATAAGCGCGTATGAGTGAAAGTGTAACACGAGTCAATGGTCGTTAGAAAATGGGATCAAGCGATCATTCAAACTTGAATCGATACTAGGTCACGATCACCTATGGTTACCTCAACCTCATCGAATCGTAATCAAGGTTAACATGAATTCCTACGAAAGCCTAAAATATCTTTGCTTTTTTTCTCCTCTATACTCTCACTCATCATTCATTCGTCATTTTCTGGCTTTCCTGTACATGTTACAGATCGATATACCATTGGATTCCATCAGCCTCTTCAAAATGTCAAATCAAATTTGAATTAGAGCTAGGAGATACGTGTCTGTGAGGCGTTGAGAAACAGGAATGTGGTACTACGGCATGTCACAAACTCGTGTCCCCAAGATATGTGTACCCGCAGCTATCGATGTAGCTCTGACATAAAATCGTACATAAATTGCACCGATCATTCAATGAAAGAAAAGACTCGGATAGAAATTATGCGTTAATTTGGTACCGATCGCCAATAATGTGTCATGGAAGCTATATACTTTCCCTCCTAATTCTTTGATTTGAGGTTATGTGTGCTACCGTATCTTTTCTATACTTTGTTTTTTCAAAGTACACTGCGTCAATGCATTTAGTAGTAAGTATGTGGGTATATGAGAAGAAAAAGATGAAGGTATATAGGAGAGAAAAGGACTCATAGTCACGATCTGCAGAGAGCCAAGGATATCAGATGTTTATCTCGGCCTTGCTCGTACTCTGAGCTCGTTTACATGGACCGACTACACGCGCCTCCGCGGACCGTCGCTACATACATATATGCTGTTGATGTTAAAGCTGTTGGTGGAACAGCTCTTATTCCACGAATGAGCTTCGACAACGTTATATATAGTTGACTCTCTTGGGCCACAGTGTCCACACCCGCGTTATACTCCTATGCGATTATTCGTCAACCTTTCGAAATGCGGTATAACACTTTTTCGTAAAAGGTCAAGTTTAATACTAGAATCCAAAATGAAATTTATGGGCGTAAAGTTTCTGTTTGTAATGTCATCTATCAATCACCAAATTCATTCAAGTTTAAAACGTTTGAAACATTCATAACCTACAAATTCCATCGCTGAAAACAAAATTCCGTTCATAGTTTGTTGCCGATTTTCAATTGTCTCAGTACATACATTTTTTTATCGACTGATGACCTCGCAGAAATTTGTCGAATCTTGTAAAATCTTCTCCAATATTAAAGTAAATCGCAGTTGATTTTAAATTGTTTGTTCACGTTATATCTCGTGTACTTTTCCATATAGTTTGCTCATTACGTGTATCGACGATCAATGTAAAATTGCACACGTGTATAATACTTGTCGTCGATTGCAGCCATTGCAGAGTACAGAAAGGTCTAACCACGTTCTTTATGCGTATATACACGAAGAGGACGGCCATCGCGAAAAAGGGTGTACCATTCACGTATAGGGGCAAATGTTCTCTTTCAGCTTCTGTGTATTATATCCATATGCTGTTGCACGCGCACCTTTACTGATGCAGGGGTTATGGCTAATGACTGCTCGTTTGTGCCCTTTACTGCAAAAAAAAAATTCTCTCTGTATAAGACATACGTATTATATCCATGTTCAAGTAGTTCTGCCTATTCAGACGCAGACATTTTTATTATTGTACCAAATGGCACTGAGCACTGATTATGGATGGTATTGCATTGTGTTAATACTAATAAAACAGTCAGAATCGAGATAGAACATCTCTAAGCAAACCGCTCTAGGTACATATACAAGTGAACATAACCTCTGTACGTATAGCACCACGTGGTCGACGCGCATGCGCAAATATCTTATAGAAATGAGGATGTGTTTAATATGGTTGATGAGACTTTGAATGAATGATCTGTATTCATGATTGACAGAATTCATGGATGCATGTGCTCCCCTCAGATTTTGAATCTGATGTATAATTCGTCATTCGAGACCGTATAGCATCAGACAAACCATCATTCACTAAATATGTCGTGTATCATGATGGAAGTTGCTCCTGCGTCGCTCTCATTCCAGACTTCGCATTCTTTGCATTGTTTGAAGATTCAGACTCGTCTGGTTCTGGGCATAACCCATCGTCATCGTCTTTATATTCAGCCTTTATATGATCATGCCTCGCATAAAAATTTGCTCCGTCATGCATGACGTAGAAACAGATACATTTTTTTTCACATGAAATTTTTAAGCTTATGAATTCACTATCTATTGTATGATCCGAATTGTATTTTGAACGTAATCCTCATATTTCTCTAAAATACCTGTGTAACTCAATATGATGTAGCAGACGATAATTTTACAAATGAAAAAAGAGCTACTGCTCGCTGTAACTCAGCTTCTGTTAAAAGCTTCAGCTACATATAATAAGGTGAGAAATGTCCATTATCAATTCTTATCTTGTATACGAGCTGTTTGGCACCTTGGAAGAATCTCGTTCTTAGGTGGACTCAAAACACACCGACGACGCACATGCATAACAGCTTCTGCATCGTATGTATATATATAGCAAGTATAAGGGTGTGTATGAAATGGTTGTATGCGAATGCATGACGATAACTCAATCGAACGCGTTCTGCTACTTATGCTGCAAGCTTCCGTGTTGAAAAAAAAAAAAAAAAAAATTTCGGAACCGGATCGCGAAACGCACGAGAGCAAATCTCACCTTGAACAATTTTTCAATGTTAATTGCTCTCGCACGCATGGTCAGTGCCTATTACCTATCAAGTGCGTGATGGTACCACTATGTAGAAAGTTTTCCCGAGTAATATTTAATGTTAGGATATGTGCGTGCACGCGTGCTTTAACGCTATCTAATGACACGTTCTAATCGTGCAAATCGATCGACTTATGTATTCACATTGGTTTCGCAAGTGTTTGAAATTGAAACGGTAGCAGTTCAACGGTTTTCTAGTTCGAATGATTTAACCTTCTTCGAGATCACGGGCGCATAACCTATAAGAATTGATTGGTTCAGGGATATTTCATTTCGATTCTCAATAATCTTATCAAAGCGCGTGTATATATTTTCTAAGTTGAATGTTCACGATCGTGAAACTTTTAGTCTAACATAACGCAAACGTAGTTGAAGATATCTGAACCTTATGTGTTACTTCACACACTGCTCGCGGATGGAATTAATAAGCCACTCTCGGACGAAAGAAAGATGGTAACTTCTGACACAAAATAAAGCAAAAGCTTCGAATCAGTGGCAGAAAGAGTCAGAGAGCGAATACTCAGAAGCCAGGCGGCGACGAAATGAATGCAGAGGAAGCATTTCGCGCGCAGCGGGCGTACCTAACCTATATATAAAACACAAGTAAAAGAACCAAAATGCGCATGGTCATCTTGTATGTATGTATGTATGTATGTATGTATGTATAAATGGATTTGTGTGGAATATACAAGTGTATGCGAGAACTTGAGAAATGTCATATCCGTCAGAGGTGAGGTTATGTTATGGAGCGTCGACCAGTAGTATATAGTGCGGCAAGGTAGCCAACCGGTTTTCTTCTTCGTCTTTTGCTCTCTCGCATCGTATTGTCCAGCAATCTCTCTCACTCTTTTTTTTTTTCTACCTCTCATTTGCATAATAAATTGACGCTCTCACGCTCTCCCGCCATCAGAGTGCAGAACAGAACGAGAGAGAGATGATCAGGAGCTCAACCTACCTCTCTCCCTTCTTTTTTTTTTATTTATTCATTTTTTATTTTTATTTGTCATGTCGTCCAAAAACCTAACCTCTCTCTTTCTCTCCGCCTCTCACGCGGTCTGCTCTCGCGGAGTGCTAACGAGATCGGTGATTGGCTCCGCCTGAATTTGTCGCCTATATATACTTATTTATATATCTATATATATCAGACAACTGTCGTAAGATACTGAGATGAGAGGAAGGAGTAAGAAAGAAACAGGTAGACATGTGGTTTTTTTTTTTATGTAGCTGAACTCTCGGCGGGATTCCACTACATTAACGTCGCTCTGGCTTATGTGATTCGCGTATCAGTGTCAAATTCAATGTTGAAATTGAATTTTTTTCAATCTTTATTGGGATTGGGAGTACGAAACGAGCGTATCGGATGAATGCAATTTTCTAATAATATAACTGGTGCCGACAGAGCGCTTTGGAATCTCCCAACATTATTGGCCAATAGTGAGTCTTTGGGATAAAGGGATGAGAAGGAATAAAGCTTCGTTTGATGGGATTTGGATTTGAAGTATTATTTTCTTATGTATTTTTGACGATTGTACATATCGTGGGAAGTAAATTTTGGATAGAATACAAAAAATTCAAATGAAAGTCATAATTTTTTGAGACCCATGGAAATGAATATGATTCTGTTATGGAATGTAATCCCATAATGCGATGATTTGAAGGAATCAATGAAATCCAAAGAGTAGATTTTGGTTCCAAAATCTTCAGAAATGGAAGCTGTAAACTTTGCTCGTTCTAATTGAGTAAGAATGGTGAAGAATTATTGTCAAAGGAGGAACCGTTACAAATATTTATCTTAATAAAAAGAGAAGTCACGGTGGCAGCGTGGTGAAGTCTCTTGCTTTTCAATCGAAAGATCGTGGGTTCGACCCCCGGGAGCTGGCACCACTGAGATTTTTTTAAAGTGCCTCTACCGCAATTCTGGTGGTTCAAAATTAACCTTAAACTGTAGATCCAGTGAAAATGTTAAAATCTAACCTCCATGGCTTCAATTTATCCCTTCCTCAATCATATCCTATCATAGTTCACCTCGGGTTAGTCGATCGATGTATCAATCAGGGAACTATTCGGGTCTTGGAAAATTTCCTAGTTGCGAGTTTGAAAACAGACCACCTGTATACACACAAAATTGCCTAACACGCAAACAGATCTGGAGCACCGATATCGCCTCTCTCTCTCTCTCTCTCTCTATTTCTATATATAATACATATCCACACGTATTTACACCTACCCTCCTATCAGTAACTATACAAAAGTATACCTTTATATATTATACATACATACATACATACATACACCCTATAGGTTAGAGTTGGCGTATTGATTTGAGCTTGCAGAAAGGGTGGGGAGGGGGGGGGGAGAGTCAAAGTGCCTCGAGCTTGCGCAGAGAGTTGTCCGGGAGCTTCACGTCTGTATGTACAATAAAAGATCCATGCGATAAGCCACGATTGCTTCCCGCAAAAGCGACTGGTATAAACACGCCCCCCTGAGCAATATAATAATACTAGAAGTTATATGTATTTTAACCCTTCGATATACTTTCTCTTTGGGCTATATCTTGCTCTAATGAGGGTTGTAGAGGACACTGGAGGGGGTTAGAAGTGATGGGGTTGTCCCGTTGTGATGGCTTTTCTTTGGTATATAATTGTGGTTATGTTACGGGAGTGACAATTTTATTGTGGTTTCGACGAATTGCAGATGCTTTTGTCAATGAGTTTTGTTGTCTCATTGTTTTTGGCTTTCGGTTTTCAGGTTCTTGGTGGACGATGTGCTTCCGTTGATTGAATGAATACTTTATATAACATAAGACACATAGGTCGTTCTAATTATCATAGTTTCTGGTCATTTTTGGAGAGTTGAGTGATTGAAACACTTTTTTGCTGATTGAAAAAAGTTTGAAAAGTATTTCAAGTTTTTGATGGTTATTACTTCATACAATGAGACCGATGAATCGACAAAAATATTTGACTGATTAATATGAAACTCACACCATGAAAGAATATTATTCACTCTTATGAACTCATAGGGACCATAGCGAGTGATTCGACGAGTCTTTTTGGATTACACTCATCCGAGATCATTTTGGTCAAAGACCCTCATCCAGATGATGTTGAGCACATTCCCTAACCTATTACAGGGATAATCGAACGTTCTCAGACGAAAAAAATATACCAAATAGCACTTTGTCTCACTTGATTGAGGTTATGAAATCCTCGTTAGGAGAGCTGTTCTGCACAATTCCACAGTTAACTCATCCCTTGTTGTACATACATCACTTACCTAGATTCCCAACTATCAATGTATGGCTATAACAGAAAATTCGGTGACGCATCATCTGCATAACAAAGAGGGAAAATAATCGGAGGGGCTGCCGTTTCTCTATATATTTTTCCACATATACACGAAGCAGCAGGGGTGTGTCCGAATCCCATTAGGGGCGCTATATGTATATAGAAAAGGCCCCCCGTACAAGACTTATACAACAATGGACCGCTCCTTTACCCGTAATTTACTGCTCGTCTAGGAGTCTATAGCTATTTCGACTGCTGTAGTAACATACTTTACTTTTGAGATATACTCTTCAAGAGATTCAGCGCCATAGTGGCGGCGGGGTTATGAAGAGGATTTCTCGCTCGTTTGGGCGTGGAAAATCCGAATCGACGTCTATAGCTTTAGTCTTCGGTAAAAGGTCTTTACACGGAAACACAGTCTCTTCACTCGTAATTTTGTCCCAAATGCCACGTATTAGGTTAGGATATTACAATAGGGGGGAACATCTACGAGAAAATTCTCCATGAATTCGCCAGTTTAAAGACACTGTGACAAACTTTCCCCTCACTGGGTATATGCACAGGTATAACTTGGTTTGGGTTACACTCATGCTGCGGGAAAAAAGTTCTCAAGGCGATCAAAGTTATATATAGTGAAAATTCTTTGAAGTATGTCAACGATTCCTTTTTTAGGATTTCCATTTTTGAAATATTATTTTTCAAGGTAGAATATGTGATACTCGTTTTGTTGTAAAAATAAGTCTTTTGGGAACTATTCTCCCTTTCTGATTGATAATGGCTCCATTTGCAGTGACAAATAAAATTACGTCCAAAGTACTTGAAGTCACTTTTCACGATTGATTAAAATTAGGAAGATGCATCTGACATTTTTCCGCACCTTAAGAGAAATAATTTTGACTCAACTCTGCAGGTGATCCGAAATCAATTTTTTAACGGACAATTAGCTATCAATCTCCCAAATCAGATATAACCTCAAAATGGTCACCAGGTACCGATTCATATCGGTCATACCGTTTTGTCTGCTCAGGTAAACACAAAGAACCACATGAAAAGATGATCTCGATGGAGTATATATATAAACACGGTTATAGTTATAGCACCATCTAGTAGTAGCCTCTCAAAACTATTGTTACGCAATAACATAAACACAGCTCATAATATCTGACAAATGTCTTCCATCGTCAATAATAAGCATAAAGTAGCTCTTCACATCATACATAGCCATCTCAAGAGGTTCCTGAATAAACATATAATGATCACAAAGTACACACGCACCGCTGCCAGACCTCTCGATCAAACCATTATACACACCTAACCTATATATCTGTATAGGCATAATACTCGATTGGAAGTTTATGGATGGGGGGCCCTGAAAGAGGCGCGAGTGAAAAATGACGTTGCCATTCGTGCACCTGAGAGAAAAAAGTAATATATAGGCCGGTCTCTTTCGAGTTCATATAATAGAGCTTTTTAGTTAAGTGTTTGCCACTTTCTCATTCTATACCTTCCCGATTGACGAGCTATATGGAATAAAAGTGTGTGCAGGTGTCGGCTAAAGGCTCATTCTTACACGCCCCCGAAGTGAAGGATTAAGGACCCACAATGGACGAGTAAATGTACCGATTCCTCGCCCACGCGTTCGCGTCATTTGTCACATCTTGAAACTTGAATTTTTTGACATCGCTGAATCATTTTTGTTTCCGCTGTGTGTGTGTAAGTGTATGTGTAAGTGTATGTGGGGTTGTGTGTGTAGTGTGTATGTTTACGGGGATAAGAATGATACACTTACAAGCAATTTTGAGTGTCACTGCTAGTGATTGAGAGAACTTTTCTGAAGAAAGCGATGACCGGGTGTAAAGAGAGCTTCATGGGTGTGCGCAAGTGAAAGGTGGGCGTTTGCTTAGCTTATTGGATTGGTTTGGATTCGATTCGTCAATGCATGAAAGACAAATTCGATTTTAGTTGAGCTTGTTGAATGTGCTATATACAATGTATAATATAGGCGAGTCCCGATGTGTCATGTCATTTTTGCTCTATACCACTCGTTTAAGCCACGTGAGAACCGGAATAGCTGAGCTGAGTAGCGAGCGATGCATCTGTGACAACATCAGGTGCACCGGGTAACGTTGAGTTCTATTTAACGATTCGAAATAGCCAAACCTTGTGTCACTCACCTATAGACACGAAAACAGAATTTGGATCTTTAGAACAATAACATTGATATAACTCTCGAAATCATAATTGACTTGCGAGTCTTACGATATATCGTATTTGAACTTCGGTACATAGTTGGATGCTGTATCGATAATTCTATGATAGCATCGATTAATCGAACTTTGGAACTTCGATGGTTCGATATTCATCTTGTCATGCAAATACACTCGACAATTCAGGTCATTATCTCGATAAATCGAACTTTTGACCTCACTCTTGATTATTCACAGACTTATCGATATATCGATATATCGATATAGTGTAGCGATAGATCGAAATTTTCGATATTCTGAGCGATGAGTAAGAAAATTATTAGAATGTCCCTGTCAGTCACTTGTTAAAATCCTACAGCAGAACGTATCCCTTCTATTAGAGCACTCCTCTAAGAAATTTTTCAGTACTCTTGGGATGGAACAACGAAATTCTTCATGCTCTATCACAGAAAATAGCTAGAATATTGTAGTCATAATAAAATATAGATGATGAACAGCCATCTAATGAAGGAAATTCGTATGTGGGATGTGTTGCAGTCACTTCAGAGTGCGGCGAGGCGAGCGGGCACATCATGCGCAAACTGCAAAACTGCGACGACGACGCTTTGGCGAAGAAATCAGGCTGGTGAACCCGTCTGTAACGCCTGCGGCCTCTACTACAAACTCCACAACGTAAGTAGCAACTTTTATCCATATAACGTGCCCTCCGCACCCATATAACAATATATATATATATATATATATATATATATATATATATATATATATATATATGTATCGCTGCAAGAGGACCCCGCGGGCGCCGCGCAGCGCAAATTCTGCATGCTCGCATTATTCTCGGCTCGACTCTCCTCTCAGATTTTACCCACTATCGAATACCCGCATTATAATATGTGTAAGAGCAAGTGAGTACCTCATGTTGCTGCTGCTGCCGCTGATAATATTATAGCTTTTTGTACTGATATTTTTACTCCCTGACGCTCTGGTACCCACTTTGTGTACAAGGGTTATACGCTGGCGCAATTTTACGGATACAGTTATAGGCGTGAGGTATCTTTTCATATACGCTAGCCGTTTATGTATGATCGATTTCAGACATTGTTGTTGAAACGAGCGTGATGTCCGTATTGAAGTTATGGATGCCTTTATGACAATGTTTTTGTTCAGTTATGAGAATGACAAGTTTGGAAAACGTGTTAGATTCTTAGAATTTCAACCTTCATTTCGAGTTGAGGTTCAGTTCCACTATCTGCACTTTGGGATACGTATGAAATATTTGTCCCGAAATTCTAACCTCATTTCATCCATTCCATCCCAACATGGATCAAAATCTATGTTATCATTATGTGTTCAAATATACCTCCCAGATTTTACCTTTATTCGACCCCAAAGGCCTTACTTCTAGAATATTTTCAAAACATCACCGGGGGCGTTCTTGGAGGGTGCCCAACTCATCAAGAGCACGTAACTTGTGTAGTGGATACTCGTCGTGATAATAATGCAGTCTTTCGCGCGTAAAAGAGTATATAGGTACTTGAAGGATGAGCCAATATCGATCGTGGCGCTAAGGGTGCAATAACTTTCTCATAATTGACGCGAACCATGCGACAATCAAGAGCTTCGACGCACTCCTGCATCAGATGCGTGCTCAACTGCGTGTGACACAGGAACTGACGCCAAGAGAGGAAACTATACTTACTCGCGTGAGATTTCCGTTATAGTCTTTGGCCCCACACGAACTCTTACTAGATATAGTACCAATCAATCTTATATACGTGAGATAGTGATTCATTACATCGTCCCTTGATAACTTTTTTTCGCACGCTTGACTCACGCGTTCCTATAACTCTTGGGTGGGATTATATACATACATACTCTTTGATCGAAGTATCACTTGGATGCAGAACTGTATCGTAGGAAACGAATAAGTATCTCGCGATAGATATAGAGGATCGATTATCTAAACAACATCGTGCAGCAGTTTTGAATTTTGGCATCCTTGATCTACACGTCTCTAGTAGTCCGGTCCGCGCAAACATTTGCGTTTGTCCGCCGTACAACACTCGAACCGAGACCATCTGAAGAAATCATCGTCAAAACATGCCCAAATTTTTTTATTGCATTTATTCTACTTCTAGATCATAGTAAAGTTGAGCTGGGCACTCTTGGCCCAATATTTTTTGAGATACGGCTGTACGCGACGGACAAACTGAAAGGTCTTCCCGGACGGGACTACAGGATCCGTGGGTGGCATCCATAGCCTCAGATACTAATTTCAGTACACTTCTGTTGTACAAAACTAGATGTTCGCGATAAGTATCGAATCGAATCAAACTTCGATTATCAAGATCACACCTCCAAATTAACTCGTGAACTCTTTTCGAATCTTAACTCATTCCTCGTTAAATGCACAACGCTTTACTAAGAACGAAAGGTGGACGCGGAACTGTGTCATAAGAACTATTCTAGAATCTTGCGATAAGTATCGAATCGAATTAAAGTTCGATTATCGAGATCTCACCTTCCCAATAACTCGTGAACTCTTTTCGCACCTTGACTCATTCTTCACTGAATATACAATTTTATTAGTAAAGGAGGATTGATGCGGAATTGTATAAGGAATACTTAAAATTTTGTGATAAATATTGAATCGAATCGAAGTTTGATTATCGAGATCACACGTTCACAGTAACTCGAGATTTCTTGTTGCTTCTCGACTCACGCATTCCTCACTAAATTCAGAATTTTACTAGTAAAGTAAGATGCAAAATCGTGTCATAAGAAGTATTCTAGAATCTCGCGATAAATATTGACTCGAATCAAAGTTCGATTACCGTGATAACATTTCATAGTGATGTTGGAACTTTTGCATTCTAATTCACGCATTCCTGACTACTTCACGAATTCACGATTGTACTATTGGTAAACAAAGATGGATGTGAAACTGTGTCATAGGAAGCACCACAGTAAGTATCTCGCGATAAGTATCGAATCGAACCAAGATTGATCATAGAGATATCGCCGTGCAGTATCGAGATAAGATCTTTGTGTCGATTTGCTTGGATAGATTTCAATCGGGCCGATAGAAGCTTCTGTAACCACGCCTACTTTCCAAAATTGTCGCTTCCGAAACTTATACTTGTGCGTATATTTCGAGAAGTAATCGACATACTCGAAATAGAAGAAGAAGTTCAAGCAGAATATAAGCACAATAGTGAATGTGGAAATTGAATCTGTCGGCATCTACAGATCTCCCTACTTATAGCACTACCCTCTGTGACAAAATATATACACGAGTATTATAGAAAGTACTTTATAAACCTCGTGACAATGCATCGAACGAAATCGATTCCTTGATGATGATGGAGAAGAAGCAATTTGATATTGATGTATAAATGTATATACATACAACGTTCGGCGTGCGCCAAACTTGAAGAGCATGCATACAAGGCTACTTATATTCCTTATACTACGTATATATGGTGTAATCACAAACTACTTTGAGTGTGTATGTATATATATGTGTAACGTCCTGGGAGGTAACGGAAGCTGTATAACCATCCCAAAGGGCTTTTCCTATCATTGCCTTCGATCGATCCAACTCGAGCATATCCTCCTCCTACACTACTATAATACATATTTGTGTGTGTGTGAGTGTGTGTTTAAAGCTTGGCACAGCTTAATTGGCGTATATATTTTCGCAAGCACAGCGGGCCTCTGTTTTCATATAACCGAATGTTCAAAGCACACAAGTAGCTAACTGTGCCTCCTAATCGGTGCGTAAATCGTCCGTTTCTCTCAGCTTATTCTGCACCCGTTGAAAAATATAAGAATCAGCTCGTTTCTGGATCTATATATTATATATTTATGGAGTGTAAAGATTTTTTTGTGGGCTTTTGGTTTCTTCGATGTGTGTGGCAATTCTCGCATGAGTTCATGTATATTAGAGCTTGCAGAAATATGATTGTGAAATTTTTGAATTTTTTTTGTATCTGATTTTTTTTTGGGTGCGGATTTTTGTGAAAATCTCTTGTTTTTAAAATTATTCGATATTGTAGGTTATAATACTATCCATCTGCAGTACTACAATTCGATAAAACTTTCAGTATCGTTTGAAAATTCATACATCGACTTAGGGTATCTTTCTTTTTTTGTAACTTTTGTAACCACTTGTGCTTGAATTCTAAATAGCACCTGAATTTTAGATCAAATTAAGTAGATTCATATCAATTGATAGAACATTTCATATTTCGTAAATTCGACTTCCAGCAATGCATCTTTTACGATAATATAACGGAAAAGAATTCACATTCTAAAATTGAATTAAAATTTGATAATCCCACGTGAAAGCTCTACTGCAAGCTCCAACTGAAAATTCCATAACCAAACTATTTCATTTAAACCAGATAATCTTATACAGTAAAATGTCAAACTCTTACACTTTTACATCAATTAATCGTCCAATTAGTGCTTTCGTTAGAAAAATCCAGGTGGGCGGTAGAAACGTTCTTCGAACCCCCTACATATACATATGCACCCCCCAATTTCCAACAAATACTGACAACACATATATACCCACAAAAGCACATTGTAATGAATATGTGTACCTATACCACAGCATCATCACTCGACTCCATATTATCTTTATCAGAAATCTCCAGACTATATACATAGTATATATATAGTCAGACTGCAGTCGGATGCGATGACCAGACCGCATACAACATACATACAACTATATACACGTGTGCGATTTCGGTTAACTCTTACATACCACAGTATATATACTTCCACGTAATCGTTAATTAGGTGAGTTTGGGTTTGGTTTATAAGACTACTGCAGAGAGATGCAATATTTAGTAGAACTCTATAGTTACAATGCACGTATTATATATGTGTGTGTATGTGTGTATACTGTGAATCAGCTGACCTTCCAACTAAAAATCTACACAACGACTGCATTATAAGACCAATCTTAATCATACACGTATGGATTTACAAAATAATATACGAATACTGTGCAGTTCTGATTTTTTGCGCACAGAACATGGTTAGAAATTCAAACCCTTCTAATATATCAATTTCAAAGTGTGGACGGTTTTCAGTATTATTTGAGTCTTTCGTCGAAAACTAGTGAATTTTTTAAACCTTTATCAAGATGTTACCGCGTATAAATATCGCACATATCACAAAAGCTTAGAGATTTTCAGAGCAAAGCTCTCTTACCACTCGAGCGAGAAATGAAAAAAAAAAAAAAAAAATGGCAGAATACGTAACGCGCGCCATACGTTATATCTGGCATATCGCAACTAACAATCGGTCCGCGTCGACGCTCTAAATTCTCCCATGATGCCGCTATAACGTTAACTTTGAAAAATGTCCTCTTTCCCTTTGTAATACATGCATTTTTCACAATACTATATTTTGCACAAAGGGATACACATACACATACATACATACATACTGAAAAAAACATGCAAAAGTGTGTGTACTTGTAGTTTTGATTCGTGGAAAACGTAGTCGGTCTCATCGTGGTTAATTTGCAAAAATGCACGCGACAATATTAACGACTCGTCTCCCTCACGAAATTCACCACAAATATATACATACACACATGAATACACACATGAATTTATGGAAGTCAACGCGTGCTATTCATCAACGAATAGATTGCAATCGGCTAGTTCCAAAATAACGCTTTAGGTCGAATATTCCTGATATGCGATGCTGTAGCTTCAGTATTAGCAGCTGTTTCTCAATTTAACATTTTACCGGAATTTGTGAAAGCTCGATTGACCAAAGACTCTACGTTCTTTCTGCTTTTTTTTTTTTTCTTTAAATATAAATTAGATAAAATTTTCATCAACTTGCTCTATATACTAAGGAAGATACTTTATGAACGTTACAGAAGTGCATTCCAAAGTGTGTAGTTGTAGTAGTGGCGGGATATTTAAAAAGGTGAAGCGTGTCGCAGAGTGACGGCCGAAAAATTTTGGGCCTAAACCGTGTGGGGCCTCTTAAGCCTGTCAATCAAATTTTGAAAGAGTCAGTCTCTTGGGCATTACTATTTTTGTGAATCAAATTCACACGGACGAGGCGAGAGAAGCTTTGTGCATTCCGTTGCGTTTGTATAATATGCATGGAATCTTTTGAGTCTTGTCAAAAATCGAATGTTTATCCTCTGATGTTCATTGTACGATTGTACTTACATGAATCGTATAACCTGCTCATCGAAATTTTCTAAATGAAAATGACACATATATGAAAGATTTTTTTTTTTTTTTTTTTTTTTTTTTTTTTTTTTATTATTTTTCTGGACCAATATCGATATCTGCAGGGCCGATTTCGGGCCCTCGTAATAAGAAAAAAAATGTCTTATTCGTATTTGCACGGCTATTTCGGGCCGGAAAACTGATTTTCCTCGCTTTGCTCGGGAATTAAACGGTCCCGGGGCTCAAGATAGTAATGCGAAAACAGGGCAGAAGTATACCATTTTGCAATACATTCTCGAATACATCTTTAATGTATACGACAAAATGCCCTAAATTAAACTTTTAAATAAGAGTTGTTTTCATTCCAACGTAATTTTTACCTGGGGGTGTACATTACCCCATGTGAAAAAAGGCGAAATATACTCAAGCTTGTATTTTGCTCTGAAAATTCTTGAGGGTGTAATACTTTAGAGTGGACAATTGATAAAATGTTTTAAAAAATCATTAACAACTGTGAATGTATAAAAAATTGCACGTAGATGTCGATTGTCAGCGATTGAGATACCAATCAACTTAGGGTATGAAATACCCCCAGTAGCATTTGAAGCTTATTTATACATAAATACTTATTCATATATTTTTTTTATTTTTTCATTATAGATATAAAAACTGCACTCATACTTCCACATCATAACTACCGTCAATATATAAATCTAGTCACGCAAAAATGTTAAAATATCTTAGATAGTCGTTCGATTTCGTCAGTCGCGTCTTCAGAAATTCATCGAGTTACCTACATTTTATATTACATCTCGGAAATATTCGAGGAAATATTTAAATACATCTCGGGGACATATTCCAATGTGACGAGAATCAGCAGTAGTATATAGTAAACATTAATATCCGTTGCGAGAGTTGGCTTTACATACAAGATAAAAATCTTTTTACCAACACATATATATAAATATATATCTATATATTATAATGAGGATGAGCATCATGAGAGAGGGAAGAGGTTGGAAGCTTCTGACGCCGCCTCCGGTAATGAGCGTCGTCGTCGTCGTCTTCGTCGCTCGTGGGAAATTGTATCCGTATAAAATTTAAAATTGACCAACAGCCAGTCAAACTTGTGCGACGAATATCCACATCAGGTAGATTATATATATATATATATAAATACATATAAATATATTTAAATTAAAAGATGTGAATGTATATATGCTTTTGGAGCGGTTGACGAGGTTTTGGATGATTTGAGGACGCACGACTGTTAGGATAATATATATATATATATTTTTTCTTTAATTTATTGGTGGTATGAAATGATTTTACGATGCAAGATATTTTTTTTGTTTTTTCTTGAAATTTTGCGTAATGAGAGAGGTAAAAAGAAATTTGGATTGACTGAAAAATACAGTTATGGTATTCCGGATGTACTTGTACTTGTTTATTATTTATAGACCTGTATCATGTGTCCAGTATCCTTCATTTTATTCATTTGATAATATTTTCTCATTTGAGCTGTTATTGGAACAAAATTTCCGGAATTTTTCCTCTAATTTTTTATCCAAGTTTTGAAAACTAGATGCGGTCGTCTATAAAATTCACAAGAAACGGGAAGGGGTTGGTCCCGGAATAACAAATTTACCCTGATTATTTTCATGTCTAATAAGAAGAAATCCCATGTAAAACATACGATTCCATGAACATATATGATCATGGAATCCGAGGATTCCATGGTCATGTATGATCATACGTAAAACCGTTTCAAACATTTTTTTTTATTCCAGAAATTTGTGATATATTGATTCAAACCTATTCTAACATCAATACGTCACGATACTGATCATATACTACTGAAAAAAAATGTTCCCAGGAGTCGGTCTCGAGTTTCGAAAAAAGTGCCATTTTTTACAAAACCTTTCTCTTCACTGCTTCAAATGTTCAAAACTTGAGAACGACCCCGGGAAGAATTTTTTTGAGTAATGTTCAATCACCACCGTGAAGTATTGATGTTACACCAGTTGTAAATGAGTATATCGCGTCTTTCCGAAATAAAAATGACAAATTGTCTAACCGATTTTATACCTGATCATATATGAACATGGAATCCACGGATTCCATGATCATATATGTTCATGGAATCTTATGTTCTACATGGGAATGAAACCAAATAAAGAAAATTCAGAATATCTATGATCTATGGATTTCCTGTTTGGGGAAGATTGATGACTAGGAAAGGAAACCCACCCCCCTCCCACCGGTTAGTTTTGAAGATGAAATATGGACATATATTTTTGAATTATTGTAGGCCGGTGAAACTTACATTGACTATCGAGAAAAAATTATCATCAAATCACAAAAATGAGTCATGTCCGAAATCAAAAGTTGTAGATTTAGATTTCTCAAATTTTTCAAAATTTCTACACATCGATGAGAGCCATTATATCAAACAGCAATACTCAGAATCACAATTCTAACCTAACCTATACAAACTCTGCATTATATTAGTATTCCAATCGTATAATGTCATACTCAAAGCGCCTCATGTCCGCATTACACATTCACTCAGAGATCAACGTTAGCATCGTCAATTATTCTTGTCTACCTTACAGAATAATAAAAGTACATTAAACTTTATGTATGAAATTTGCGAATAGTTTTATGCGAAATGAAAAAAAAAAAAAAGATAAAAAAACTTGCTAATATAATATGCGATGAGTGAGAGAAAGATTCTTCTTCTTCTAGCCTTAGGCGCTACTTTAGCTCTCCTCACGCGCGTTCGTTCTTTCGTTCGCTTTAAAAAGTTGGACGATTTCAAGGAAATCACGACATGGTTTTTATAAAATATAATACTGTTACGGTATGTATAAGCTTCTTCTTCATCTACTTCTTCTTCTTGGTTTGAATATTGATAATTTTACAGAGCGTGACCTGTTGAAAAGAAATAAAATACCTAAAGCCTTAAGGGTATTACATAAAAAAAAATAAATAAATAAATAAAATTCAGAAAATAATTTCTTACAGTTTAAGTAGATTTTTTGATGTGACATGTATGTTTTAGAATCGAGAATCATATGATTTAGTCAAGAGTGAGTACTATATGTGGTACACTGAATATCGCGTGATATCGTTAATTAGAGATGCTGCTGCAAGTTGTGATGAGTCATATAATCTAACAGAGCTTTTGTACAATACCTCGCTTGGATTCGAGTTTGTCAATTGAGGCAACTCGTTGCAGCGGAATTTCCAGTGTCAAGCTTCGTTTATAATATAAATTCTCAAAATCTAAGACATAGCTCTGAAATCGTTTCTGGAAAACCGCAATTTCCACAAGAACTTTAGATACAATGAATTCGTGAAAAAAAATATTCTACTAATCATTCAAAAGAAAAAAAAATCACTGACAAATTTGATTTTATTTAATTGAAAGAAATTTAGAACCGATGAGGGAATCACCTTTTTTTCAAAAATGTGCTGCAATTTCAAGTACGAAAAGATAGAAAATTTTCGAATAAATTAATGTCACTGAAGAACAGGGTTTTTAATGAAATCCATTTTAAATTTTGTTGAATTTTGTTGAGTCCTATTTGATGACCCATTTCATAACGAAATCCCACCCTAAAAATCATAATCATAATATTATGACGATTATGATTATTTGAGTGGGTTTTCGATAAGAAATTGGTTATTGGTTAGAATTCAACAAAATTGAGAATGGAATTGTTTAAAAACCCAGCTGAAGAATCGCCAAAAAGGTTACCAAAATTGTCCTCTTTTCCCAAAAATTTATCGTAAAATTCGTAAAAACTAAATTAAATTTAGAAAAATTAATAAACTAATATATCTATAGAGTTCTCCATTTGAAGTTGCAGTTCCGGACTTCACACAATATATCGAATGCAAAACAGCATTTGCAGAGAATATAACATATACATATATATGTAGTTTGCATCGTGTGCGATCGCATCAATCGAAGCAAGTTGATGCGGTGCGTCTCTTTTGTTTGCACCTCGCATAGTATTATAAATATACGCGCTTGGCAAAAAGGATATATTGTATTCAAATCGGCATGCCTCATTACGCGTATTAGACTCGTCAGTCCTTGTGACGTGCTTCTCTTATATACTTCTATATACTCCTTCTTTTCATCAATCTTAACGAAAAAAAAAAAAAAAAAAAAAAACAGCAACTGCTGACGCATCGTAGAATAATAGGGGTATCTATCTTAATAGACTCATAGAGATTTCTCTAGAATTGATTACAGGGTGGGCTAATCAATCTAGTCTACAAAAATTGAATTTCGATTGGGATTGATACATATATTCATAAGAGAAGATGAAAATTTGGCAGAAATTACACTCTGATTTGACCAAAATTAGCCAAAAATATTTAAAATTTGGACTACAAATAGGCCAAAAATTTACCAATTTTGTAGAGAGGCTGAAAATTTTCAATTCTACGGCCATGATTTTGAAAGAATTTCAAATTGGAAGAATGTCCTTACCAAAAAATTATCCAAAACGATGAGTATATCAATTGAACTAGCCTAAATTTTGAAAAATGTTTGTTTATCGCAACAGTGTTGGACAAAATCGAATTTTAGCCCAGTCTAACTTTAAAAATTCAGCTAGTGCAACGTTATAATAATACTAATCGACGTCTGAGATAACCTAATTAGATCTTGACAACCACCACACTTGAAAATGTTCCATTTTACCAAAAAAAGTCCAAAAAGTGAGTCGAGTAGTCAACGAGTCAAAATTGCGGCGTCTTTTTTCGCAATTAATTAAACTTCAAGTAGGCCCGCGTTTGAACGTTCGCGACACCAAAAGACAGACATAACTTGCCCAATTGCATAATTTTCACAGAAATGAAGAAAGAAAGAGAAAGAAATGTCGGTGTCGTTTCTACACACACACACACATACACACATATATATAAAAACTATAAAGAACTGCAGTTGCACTACATATATAAAAGGCCAGTATCATATATAATACATGTGGTGTGCCTCAAAGGGAAAAGAAATTGCGATTACCAAGAAGAGCCAATGCGATATATTCGCAGTTGCATCACGCGTCGCGGCTACTACAAAGCATCAATATCTTTTTCTATCTATATAGGGTTTTTTACTTGGTTAAAATTGGTATGAAAAGTATTTATAATAATACTTACGGATCTTTAAATGCATCATATGTACTCGGTTTGCATACATATAGCTAAACAGATCGTGAAAAGATTTGCATATTTAATAGTATGTTCTGTAAGGATGACACACACGAGCAAACTTTGTGTTGATTTGTCTTGGTGATGCATTGCAGAAATCGGAAGTAACGATACCTATGATGTCTTCGAAGAGTCATACTTCCGCGCTGAACTACGTAAGGTTTTTGAACTCGAAAGTCCTTATCGATATCATGAGCTTATTAATTGAAAAGCTTGAATGATTTGAACGAGAAAAACGAAATTTTATTTCTAAATTGTGTTCATTGTCATTTTTATCGTCATCATTATTACAATTGTTGTTGGTAAAACTATCATGAATCCTCACTGTAAAGAGAAATTCTTGAAGTCAGAAAAAAAACCATAACTGAATCACAACGAACCCCCTAAACTTCCTATGTTAATTCTCAGACGATGAGCCTGATTTCGAGAATTTCTTTTTACAATGCTCATTCATGGCTGCAGATGCATAATAAATTTGTATAAAGGTTCAAAATGCTTAACTAGAAAAAAAAAAAAAATTATTGGATATTTTACGGATATTTTTCATGATTTTTTGATGCAATAAAATGACACAATCACAAATTATTGAAAATCAATAATGTCCTCTATAGAGTGGACGAAATAGTGTGAACGGTTTCATATGCTGATCTAACCAAACGCAAATAAGTTGTGTTAAAATAAAACAGCACTGAGGTTACAGAATCAATTTCGGAAAAAATAAAATTTTAAGTTGAAAAAAATAGCCATCAATTACTTCGTTCACAATTTTATAAATAAAATTGACGCACCGAGTCAACACGTCTATCATAAAATACATTATCACCAGGATTACTTCAAACAACCGAACAAATTTTTATATATCCGCAAAACTATCCATCCAGTAACAAAACTCGCCTCAAGAAAATCCTAACCTAACTGTATCCTATAGACATATACCGATATAGCTGTATCATACTTAAAACCGCACAATATAATATAGGAAGCGCATCAAAACCACTCAAAAAGAGATCGCCTCAGGTAGGAATTCGCTCTCTATATAATTCGCAAAATCGGTATTATCCCAAGTATTACAAGTTTTGCCTTACTTGCCTGAAGCAGCATATCTCCATCATCGTCTTTCGATAATTTCAAAAAGAGCTCATCATCCTTTCTACACTCACAAATCGCGGAAGCGACGACTTATATATGTACGACGATGTCCTAGAATATACTATACAATAATAGAGTCCTGTGCGTGTGTGTGTGTGTGTGTGTGTGTGTGTGTGTGATTCTGATATAATATAAGGTACTTGTAAAAGGTGCGGATAACAGCACTTACTTATAACCCTTACTCAACTACACACTATATACGTAATACTCCATATGATATCCTGAACAAATTCGAAGCTCTCATCATCTTGATTCTATGTCTAGTATACAGTATTGGATACTTACACATTGTATATATATCTTTACACAGTCTTGAGGAACAATATGAATGTATCCTTCCGCCTTCGTGAGCAAATCAAAATCGATAAGTACACACACTTATAACTTTAGATCTAGTATTTGAGTAGATATACAAGTAATATACGATATATATATATATTATCCTCAAGCAATAAAATGTCTAGTTATTGTCATTGAACTTTGAGTTGTCTTACAAGAGTCTACGATATAATTTTACGTAGTGAAAATTGCGAGCGAGTAAATTTCTCTGTATTATAGACGAAGAGCAACGATCTTTTCTCTGCAGCTCAATTCGTTAATCGTGTAAATTGCAACGCGCGCGCACGCGTGCTCTTGTATACTTATACATATATATATATATAGAGTTGAAAATTTGTTAGATTTGCAGTAAAGTGAGTATATACGAGAGTATACACGAGATAGTTATTACATATACTATAGGGAGAAAAAGTTTTTTTATTTCACTCTCAAGATCTTGCGAGCGTGACCGTAAATTTTCTGAAAGCAATGCGTGTGTGCGGAGTGGATCATCTGGAGTACATATAATACATATATAGGTATATCAGGTTAATATATCGCGTGAAAATTGCTCAGGTTGGTTGGTATGGGTATAAAGAGTGAATCTTGCAAGTAACGTGATTCATATATCCATAGTGAAGAAAGTCGAGTAATCTTGTATATATGTTCGGATGCAGGATTTTTCTCCATTGATATAGCTTACAATCGAGCAAATTGATTCATACGTACACATTAATGTGTTAGACATTATTTTTCATTCATATTGGGTCCTGCAGGTGTGAGCCGCGAGACCTTCCAAAAATTTTCAATAAATAAATAAATAAATAAATAAAAAAAAAAAGATATCACATCATGGGTTTGGCATGTATTACAAGGCCTTGGAAGTACATTTCTTTTGTGGTTATGTCGCGATGGCACGCCGCGTAGCGTAGAGATCGTGAAACACGACATTTCAATCGTTATAGACATCAATTATGAAAATTTGCTGTATATAGACGAAATAAACGGATTGCGCCGACGTATGTATCTATACTTTGGCACACATTTTAAGCCATTGGAATAATATGAATACACAGCTCGGCGCGTTAGATTATCATGCGTGAATTTGTCTGACTTTTGAAACTATTTACACTCTATTTTATCGATTATCTAATACAATTTTGTTTTTACCATTTTTGGCTCATTTTATTATTTCATACTATTGTCCATCTTCAACTTATTGGTTCATCATCTTTATGAAGCTGGCTTGAACGAAAAATCTTTACAGATTGCTAGTAATGATAAACCCTACTCATCCTGGCATAAAATTCTGTATACGCGTTTTCGACTATCGATAACTCGATCTCATCCCATATTGACTCCACCATCGTTGTATCGTGTTTACAGTCCCATACATCACAACGTCAATGTCTAATGTCTAATCCAGCAGACGACAAGCAACGACAGCAAGTTGTTGCCGTCATTCGTAATACCTGTAGTACCTCTATACACTTGCTATAAGATGCATTCGATAATAAGTGAGCTTCTATACAAACAACCAAGTGCAGCCATCAACTTCATCGATGATAAATTTTCCTCTTGATGCATGTCTTTCCACGTGTATACCTAACCTCATTCATACTCCCTATATACTTCATATGCTTACCTCCTCGATTCTAGTATAACCCCATTTACCTCTGCATCAACTTTTGCACACGATCTCACTTATATACACACCAGATATCCCGACATGTTGTATATATGCAGACGTACATTAGGCATACTAGATTCACTACTCATATAGTACAGACGAGTTAAAGAGAGAGAAAGATTATTGCGTCAGGGCAGCATTGTTCTCATGAAGGAGCGCGAGTATATACAGCCGTCCTTGACTGATTTTTACATTTGCGCATCGTGTGAGAGCCGCTTGAAACCCCCTACAATATCCTTATGAACATATTCTAACCTCTACAATATGATAGTATAGTATGTGTGTGTTAGCTGGACCCGTGAAATTACGCGGGAGTGACGGGACGCCGTATAGGTTATGTATGTACGCCATCGGGCTTCAACATTGTGTGTATACTTATTATTACTAGACCGGAGATACGCGCTACGCGCGTGATTCGGACATTTTCCTTTTCCATTGAGACTGTTGAAATGGATGAAATAGTTGGATTCAATTTAATTCATGAGACTAACCAATTAAATTCTGATCAAAATAAACATTATACTTTTTATGAGGAAGTATCTCCACTTTTCTCCAGAAAACAAAAAGGTATCCAGCAATCAGTTGCATGTATCGATCCAACATCAATAATAATAGAATCAAATGGATTGAATTTTTGATGAAATTATATACTTCCGTGATTTCCGAAGATGGTGGGTTATTTGATCTTTTGGATTCATCATTGAGATTATTCGGTTTGGATTAAAAGTTCTCATCTAATAACAAAATTATGGCCACCACTCTATGTGAGGGATTGAGTGTGTTGATTGCCTCGCGGATTAATGCTCGATATTCCGGATATCCTTCCAAATCCAATGAAATCAACAGACATTGAATGTTTGATGGATTGATATTCTTGGGGTATCATCCATTCTTGGTTCAGTTACTTCTCAGTGAACAAAATAGATGGCCATTATTTGATTTCATGTATTTCATTCGAATGAACCTATATTAGAATTCAGTTAGATCTCGGCAAACAAAAAGATGGATATCATTCAAATTCTTGTCAGATCAAACATGTTGTGGATATCCCTTGGGATCCAATGATATCTACAGGAACAGAGCTGATCATTCACATACCCTACACCGATTACGTTCAAATCTCGCGCCGACACCGCTGAGCGTCGCAGCTGACGAGTGAAATTTGCCGCGAATCATCAAAGCAGAATCGAAACGATTGCGCGGCGCCCCGCGTTGAGAACCCTTTCGATTAAAATCGATTCCGAGACCGTACGTTGAGACCCGCTGGAAGCCGAACAGAGATACCTCATAGATGTCGAGGTAGTGTGCTTGCTAATCTAATTTCATCTAGATGACCATTTGATGTTACTCTGAGGACAAATTTCCCCATAATTCGATATTCGAGAGATATCGCAATTTGCCATTTAATTATATGATACACGCAAACTTGCGTTATATTATAAAACAATGAACTTATATGCGATACATCTATATAGGTTATGAGCGGTAAGATATGCTTGCAAGATCATTTGCAATAATAATGCAGGGATGGCCTGCTTTAGATGCTGTACGATGTTGTAAGAAAAAAAAATGAGCCTTGCGATTGTTATAAACTCTAGAGAAAAATCTTCGAGAACTGCAGCTTCGTAGTTATTTATACTTAGTTTGTAAGCTTGATATCGATTGTGAGTTGAACGTTTAAGCTTCAAAGCGATTCATATCTGATTGATAATCGTTAGAATTTCGAAATTTCGTGAGCTCATTGTTGTTGAGAGAACTGATCCCTTATGCACGTGAGCTCTGGCAAATTGATATCAAGTGCGGTTAATCTGTTGGATGTATTAGTAAGCTTCTATCTTATAATATCGTTTGACACGTGTATATCACCCGCACGATGAATAATAATAATAATACCATCTCGAAATACCTTTTATTCCTAACCGATTATCTTTATTCAATTCAAATAACCACGTGTTTACGCGTGTAAGGTGCATACATGCATGAATGCTTCATGAAAAGATGCACCTCTCAATATACGTTCACTTTCGCTAAATGGAAACCTTGAGCCTTGAAACGCGCAATCGTTGCGCGAGTTCACCAGTTCAGCCTTTCGCTTGGAATGCTGTGATAGACTATATATTCATGCGAAATTCTCCATATGTGTACGACATAGATTACAACTTATCGCACACCACTATCATTCTCTTCAAGGCATATTGTCGTAAAACATCTTCATTCCCAAAGTTTTACATGCATGCATGCAGGCATGCATGCATAGATGTAACATCTTAGGTTAGGTATCCGTGCTGTTTGAGATAAAGATGATCATTGATACGAAAAAAATGAGGTTAGGATGATTCGTAGATTGCGTATGCAGTGCCATGTAGTGTAGTATTAGTGGGTGTGTTGGTATGATGAGTTTTATAGGTTATGTTATACAAAGGGTGCGTTAACCCCTGAATATGCATGGCATCAGTAAGGGGCAGATGATGAGTCGCAAGATAAAGTTGAAAGCTAGTAGCTCCCGGAAGACGACCAAACTCTACTATTATAATGGACCGTGCACATATGCTGGTATATACACATTTTATTTATAAAAGGGCGCTGGCTCGAGTAAGGCCGATGGCGTTACCTGATAAGACCAACGGTCGCACAATGAAGCCCCTTTATTCGTCTGCTTTAGCTATATGTCTATGACTAAGCATGCACTTGGACTATTTTAATCTAGCTATAACGAAAAGAGAATGAGATAAGGGGTTAGCGAGAGCAGACAGTCTATGCATAGACGAGTAACCTCCAAATTCGATTTTTTGCTCGGTCGGTAAATTAATCGTGATTGTGAGCAAATGGAGAACTTTTCATATTTCGATGAATCTGTGGTGTCACAATCAATGACGCGTGCCCATCAAGATGGTTTCACAATTGAATCATATGTTCATATTTTGGTCTCTCATCTTAGTCTTACAAACATGGAAATCAGGTCTGATGTCAACAACATATACAGGCTATTATGCGAATCTCAATAATGCAGAGCATGCAGAATTTGACACAAAACTTTGAAATGAAGAATCAAATCAATAATATTGGGAAAAATTGTGAATCAATTCTTAACGATATGTCTTCTATTTGAATTGTTACAGGTGAACCGACCGCTCACGATGAAAAAGGAGGGTATTCAAACGCGAAACAGAAAGCTCTCGTCTAAGAGTAAAAAGAAGAAGTCTGGAGGATGTCTTGGACTCGGTGGAGTAATGGGTGATATGATTAAGGCATCGGGACATCTCGACCTTGATAACAAACCCTTCCACTCTGGCTTTGGATCACCCATGGGCGAATATCGTGAGTATTGATAATCATATTTTTATCAACATCTAAATTACATTGAGGTCACACAAACTCTACAAAAAAATATTTTTTAAATTCTGAATGTATGTTTGAATTTATATTGAATACCAGTGAATCAATGCTTCGATCAAATACATTCGGTAAATTCTTCAATACACAGTTCAGAAAGATTGTATTGATATTGTTTTGTAAAATGTCAGCAGATTCATTTAAGAAGTACAGAATTGAAATTCTAGTCCCATGGGAGGAATTTTTCAATAAATTTCATCTTTTCCACCGATATGATACATAACCTCTACTACGACATTGCGAACATCTCCACCCACAATCCTCTCTAAAAAATTTTACCTCACATTATTACCTCCTGTGAAAAAAAACGTGTCTACAAAAAGCGTCAATTACTCTACATAGTATACATATATACATACATAACCTCATTGTATGATAGACAAGACAGTATATCTCACGCTATCGGCACGTGTCGCTCATTGTGGTGGCTCTGTGCTTTTTTATACTGATTACAGGAACGTCACAGCACCACCATACGATGCATCCGGCAATGCAACATTATATGTATCATACAGGGGTTGGTGTTGGTGTTACCGGATCGCTTCATCAAGGTTTTGCACCACCAGCACCCCCGCCTATTCATCCACATTCTCACACCCACTCTCATCATATGACGAGTTTGCAAAATCTACAACTTGCTGCCACGACGAATATGGTGAGTTTTGAATTCCATCAGAAAAAATAATAGTAATTCTCATTCTTATTTGTGTTGGTTTGATCTGTCTTTCATTGGGATATCAAAATTTTTGAATAGCTAGTTTTCCTTGCATTTTTTTAACCCTAAGAAAAATATTTCGTAGGTAATGAGAGGGTTAGAAGTAATTCATTTTGTGTAGTGTAAATTTATCATTCGGACGTTTCGAATTGATTAATTGGAAGGATTTTTGAAATTAACAAACTTAAAATGAAATGTGATAGGAACAAGTTTCATCATACGGCCAATTTTGAATCAATGTTATTCCACGGGCACCCAAATTTGAATCAAATTCGAATCAACCGAACGACAAAATTTGATAGGAACTTCATCCCGAACCGTTGAATTTCATTGTTGAATCGCGCAATCCAACAAAGTAAAACAGCTATAGAATCTAACCCTCTAGGAATTTTTTTTCTTTTACATTTTGTATACAATCTATTTTAATTTCGGTATGCAATGGATATCATATAAAAATTTCAAATTACAAATATGTTTGTGAAAATGAGAGGGGAAGGGAGGAGTGGCACCTGCACCGATGACGTAATGATGTAACGGAGAAAGGAACGTTTGTGCGCGTGCCGGTGCAAATTTTTCTCTCCCTTTTCGCGTTGTACATGCATGACATACCTTGGAAAATGATTATTCATCGTCTTCACGTATATCTCCTCATTACATATATATATAAGATCGAGAACGTATATAGCTGTATATATATTATATGCTTGTGTGGACGATTTGCCCTCAAGGCGATGAGAGGGCATTTACGTACTTATGTTATATACTGTATAACAACGGGCAGCGACGAGCGATCGCTATTTTCAGGATATTGACCAGCGTGATCTTCGAAGAATTTTTTGAATCGTCTTGTATGAAGTTATACGGTTTACTGAATTTTTACGGTAAACTTTGATGTCAACTTCCGCAATGATGGGATAGTGGAATTTTGAAATGATATCCCGTTAACGTGATTGTAACCGGAAAAAGATGAATTTAAGATGAAGTAGTTCAGATTCTGGAAGAAAATATCAATGATATATTAACTTTTAGAAAATTCCGATCGCATCAGGGTCGTTTGATGAGTTGTATAATTAATCTATGCGAAGTTGCGATTCTTATAGTTTACCCAATGTCTAATACCTTTGAACTACTCGATTTGTGTCTACAAGATGACCTGAGTAACTGTTAACAGAAATAGTAATTGCCTCTCAAAAAATTCTGAACTATTGCAAAAAGGAGTTTTGGAATGCTTATTCGAATGTTTTTGTGTAGATCGTTTTTTAGCTACAAATTGTGAAATTCAATCTTTGAATCAAATTGAGATGTCCAGCAACCAATGATTCAGGCTAATTCCTCATCAATCATTCCGTTACTTACTTTTGAATCAATTGGTAATATTGCCGATGGTTCATTTAGTATTTCCTGCATCAAGTTTATGAATTCATCTTCTCCCTAAAGAGCTATTTAAATTTCGGCCTGAGTCGCAGACGAGGGTGAAATACTCGGAAGAAATCTGGGAATTTCATGAATGAACCGCGAAAATTTCTCTATGCAATTTTGTAGGCCCCCCTAATATTAGAAAAATGCATAGGGGGAGTTCCACGTTTTCATATGTAAAAATATATTTTCAGAAAGTGACTCCCGAATAATTTATCTACGTAGTAGCTTCGAAAGATATTGAGTATTCGGAATCCTAGCCTATTTTTTTTTTTTTTTTTTTTTTTTTTTTTTTTTTATAAAACTCGATGAGGACAATCTGATAAAACAATGACATCAGAAAATGTGAAAATTTCACACATATTTTTTTCGTCCCTTGCATGAAATAAATTACTCAAAATAAAGCATAAAGTAAGACACATCGAAATTTTTGTTATTCTGTTACAGACGGGCTGGCGATCGGATTACTAGAATCAGCCCTTCATCATCCATCACAATGACGAGCAACATGGATACGATAACGAGCAATCCAACGTATTTTACACCCATATAGGCTCATAGTCTTGAATTTAAAAAGTTTTATCTTTTAAATATCGATTCGTGCTCAATATTTGCACGCCGAAGACGAGTTCAACACGAGAATCAGAAGAAGAAGAAAAAAAAACGATAAAATTCATTCTGATCTCGATTAAATACGAATCGTCTGACCCAGAACCATGAGGCTATGAAGTACAGCAAAAACTATATGCTGTATATCAGAATAAGAACGATTTACGAATTCGAAAATTCAAATTCGTATGAGTTCTTGAATCGATGAAAGAATTAAAGTGAAAAGTGAGATGAATAATTGATAAAAATTCGTTTGATTGTAAATATGTAAATTATACTGACAATTTAGGGAGAGAGACAATTGAAAAATGAGGGTAAGGATAATAATCATAATAATTAATAATGAAATGAAGAATTATTATGAGAAATTAATTGGGATTTTTAAAAAAATATTTAGGGTCTAAAAATAGCGAGCCCCGATCCCCCCAAGTACAAACAAAGTCAGCTCTCATGATATAATATCATAACATTATATACTTTCATCGAGTCTAGTGATTTTTCTTGTACATAAAAAAACAAAATTATAGGCGTATATATTATGAATTATATAGGTATATATACATAAATATATGAACTATATATACTCACGATAATGATGATATAAATCTCTCTCTCTATATATATAAGGAACGTGAGAGAGGAAAATTATAACGGCGTGAATTGTATTGATGTATAATTCCGTCGTGATGTGAGAATTAGTGTATGAGTGCAAGAGAAAAAAAGAATATTGCAATTGAGAGAAAGTGTAAATGTGGTGAAAATGAGATTATACTCGCTCCCACCTTGTGTTCAAATATACAATGTGGATGCGAAATTATTTTTTCGTTCCTCGACTTTTTTTATTCTTTAATTATTTCTCATGTGATTTTTTTTTTATTTAGTTAGACGAACGCGAGTGAATGGGTTCATTGAGATGATAAATGTGAGTCACTGGAATTATGTTAGTTTCTACAATTTTAAAAGCCTTCGACTTGAAAATTCACATTCCAATGAATTTTCTCAGAGCTACTTTCAAATCTACTTTTGCCATACCGGTCCATAGCGAAAAAAATATTTTTTTTTTCTATGCATTTTGATTCATTTCTGTAGTTTGTGATATATTTGATGTAGGTTTGAGAAGAAAAGCGAAGACGATATGAATGAAAATCCAAAGTTTTAATTTTACCGTAAAAGTTTCAAATCACAAGTGTGAAAGAGATTGTGTCATGGTAAATTTTTAAAGGATAAAAGATTGAGCGTTGAAAATTGTATTAAATTCCCTTTCTCATCGAAGGTGTAATCGTGCAATCTTAAGATTAATAAGAAAGTAACGATTTGGGACAAAATAGGGGCGCATGAAAATACATTACGACGAACATTTTGAGCATCACAAATTGATATTTTAATATTGGCAAGTGAATCATCATCAAAATAAGGTACAACAGGAGCGAAAATTTTGAAAAAAAATAAACGTACGATCAGGATAATTGTAGCCTGATTTTCAAGCGCCCCTGTTGTCTATGTAGGTATGTATTCGTTCAGTGTTCTGGAAGGAGTTAGTGATATAATTAAATGATGTACTTCATGAACTCAATTTCATTCATCTCTCCTTTTTAACATTTTTTATTACTTAAAAAAATCTGGCACTCATCACACAAACAAATTTCTATTCAAAAGTCGTTCATCTTTTGAAGGTCGTATGGTAGTGATTGTCCACCATTTCATTTTTTTTAGTTTTGAAAAAAAATGCTCAAATGAAAGATTCGAAAAGAAATTAAAATTATGAAATAAAGGAGAGAATGAATGCCCTGTAAATTTTGTATCTTCAAATGATTGTGTAATCGTGTTACATTATTATGAATATAATTAGTGTGGCATACCCGCAATTTGTGCATAAAGAAACACGAAAATAAACTATAATAATTAAATATCACTTGAATGTCATATTGATAGATAGTCAAAATATTAAGAGAATTTATTATCATAAATAAATAGCAGAATATAGGTAACGTTATACCTATAAAACATCCCTATTGAAAGGGAAATGAAGCAAGAGGTCCTAGAAAACAATTTTTCCAGGGACAAAATTTGCTTTTTTTTAACGCAAAATAAGCGTTGAAGCCCACACACATACACACACCCATTGTGATTTTTCAATTTTATTAGTATGTCAATAAAATCGAGTCGTCTAAAAAAAGATTCGACCTCGTCGTGTTTCGTATAAAACAAGGTATTAAATGTCACTCAAAGGATTGGTTCATTATTATTATCCTCTCTCAAGTTGTATGGAATAGAAAAAAAAGACTGAGAAAGAAAAATGTTGGAATCAGAGAAAATTATTACGCTAAAATTCCGAGAATATTGATACGTTCATTATTCTCGATAAATTGGAAAGGTAATTATTGTAGTATTACTAGAGAGTAGCGTATAGCCCGTATGATGTTGATTTTCCACGGAGATGAAAATTTGAAAGAAAAGGTAGTAGTGAGATGGGGAAATATCATGGATGATTGAGGTTTGAGGATGATTTTTCAAGCACTGTGTAATTAAATTTGAAGTCGTTGTATGATGTATTAATGCAAAAAATATGTGGATCAATTCACGAGTATTTATAACACGTTTCACAGAGAGACACGCGAGAGACATGCTCCTATAGACGAGGATATTATTATGTATATCGAGTCGTGAAATATTTGAATGGTATTATTATATACTATTGAATGAAAAAATAATGTATGAGATTCACGAGATGAGTTGTATGAACAAAAAAAAAATTTACACTCTACTGGCGCCTCGTGCTGATTATGCGACACAGATGGTGTAAAAATGTATGTAAGATATGATTGTAAAAAAGTTTCAATTTAAAAATAAACTACATGGTAAATCGTGATTTTTGGATTACTTTCATTCTTCTCCTTACACCCAACCTTCCTCTTACAATTTAACATCTATCATTGGAACATCATCGTGGTCCAGTAAGGAAGTGGTACAAGAGATCTCGAGTTGTCAATTTTAATCATGAATCGTCAAGTCCATATTCTACGAGCTATGAAAAATTCAAAGATCGTAACAATTTTTCAATCCAATCTGTTGACTTGAAGTACCCATATATACGCCGACTTATGACCAATTTCTAGTATTTGTGATAATTTTTAACATATAAAAAATGAAAATCCGAAAAAATTAGATGGTAACCTAGAATCATAAACACATGATCACGAGAATAGAGTCTTGACATGCTTGAATTTCTAAGAAAAGTAGAAAAAAATGTTGAATGATTTCTACCCTTCGCGGCATACATATTTTGAAATGACCGATTTTGATAAATTGTGTGAAAATTGAGACGATTTTGATGAAGATTGAATCTTCCGGGTTTTTGAGGTCGCTGATCACAAAATGGAGTCAGATTTTAGAAATTCGAAATGGCGGATTCAAGATGGCAGTCAACATTTCCATAATCCCTTGGATCGGGGTGAAGAAAATTGTATATAAGGGGTTTTTGGGGTCGCTGATCGTGAGAAAAGAAAATCTGGCTTCATTTTCGTGATCAGCGACCGCGAAAACCCCCAAATATAATTTTCCATTCTGATTCGAAGAAATATGACAAATTTGGTCACCACTTCAGATCCACCATCTTGAATTTTTATGATCTGACTTCATTCTCGTTATCAGTGACACCAGAGACCCCCTTATGAAATTTGTCAACCCAGATCCAACACATTTTGGAGAGTTTGGCCGCCATCTTGGATCCGCCATTTTGAATTTTCAATATTTGACTTTACTCCCGTAATCAGCGATCCCGAAAACCCCTATGCACCAATTTCTATGGAAATCTGAACTCTGAAAAGGCTGTCCTTTTTTTTCGCTTAAACAATTAATGAACATTTTTTCATAAAAATGTCTAATTTTCAACAATAAAAATGGAGACCAATGACAATCAAAGTATCCTCGAAAGTATCTTTCCGGTACCAAACCAGAGAAAAACGAGAAGAATTCGTCGTGAGGAAAGAAAAATTTCCACCAAAATTCTAAATATCTGGTAATTAAAATATTATCGCTTATCCTATATTCGCCAATATCTTGAACAGACACTCATCAATCTTGAAAATTGAGACATTCTTGCAAACATCACGAGTATCTTTCCCTACTCAGCATCAAAAAATATTAACAAATCTGGAGCGACGGGACATCAAGTCACGGAAACGATTTGTCAATCGACTCCAAAACAAGCATCAAAACAAGGCAGATGATTTTCCAAGTTCCAAGCCTATTGGTTAAACAGCTCCATCGAAGTGATATAATGGCGCAATATTCAAATGCAATGTTAATGTACCACGATGGAATCTGAGCGCGTGGCCATATAAAATTCAATAGCGGTAGCAGAGCAACAGCTCGACGGGCACGCATACTCACACTCACACTGCTCACACTTATATATGAGAAAGGTGGAAACATCGCATCAGATCTGAGGGCTCTATACTGGAAATATAATAAATTCAACAAAGTAATAAGCACCCGTATAAATGCGGGAGCCATTAAAGTCCACCCGTCCGGCATTATCGCATCCAGTTTCGCATATATGCACAGGCGCATACACTTGCTAATTGCTACCGCGAATAAACACACACACACTCACACACACTAGCTCTGTTTCACACATATATGTATCACTCACACGTATGATGAAAATTCAGGGCGCTGATTTTCCCGGCCTGAGTGTCTGTGTGTACGTGAATATGTGATATTCGAAATGGCTACCGTTACGCGCATGCGCAATATATGAGGCCCGCTGTAATTAAAACGTCGCGGATGACGCTAAATTGCAAGTTGCTCTACATTAGTATGTGTAAGTGAGTTTGTTATATATCGTGTGCACAGGGGCGTCGTCGTCGAGGCCTGCAATTTGTCGATCCGCGCGTGCCAAGCTTGTACCTACACACTAACTCTTGCGAATTTCCATTCTGTTTCGATTTTCCGAATCGAGGACGAGTTGAGGGTTTGCGTGATCGAGAGAAGGTGGCCCTGTATAATAACCACTCAAATGGAGAGCTGAAAATCGATTGGGAACTTCGAGTTCGGGATCTGGGGTACTAATTTGAAACTAGCGAGTGGAAATCGACCAGAGCTGAAAGAAATATGATGGCCGAAGCAATAGTTTCTAGAATTTTCTTTAATTTGGGCGTGGAATCTCCTTTGCGATGAGGTCGTGCTCTATTTTGAGTCGAGGTAAGTATCGTAGGTTTGGGGAATATTTCATTGAATCAACTTCTTCTTTCAAAGCCAGTCTCGAAGCCAGCTATGAAGAATTTCCAGCAAAAGTCTTATTGGAATTTTGCACCATCGTATTCATAGCATTTGATGAACTAGATGCATTCAGCTTCCGTTAAAAAAATGGAAAGATGACCTCTCGAAAGTGAACAAGAAATAAGAGTATGAGAAAAATCTCTTTAAACCGCATTTTGAGAAATATTTAGGAAAAAATCAGAGATTATCAACTAGAGGAACATTTGCAAAAGTTATGCTTCTTCAGACACTATTGTCAGAATATTATTTCAGTATCCCCTCAAAGTTAGTTCAAGATATTCTTCAGATACTGTTTTCTAGTTATTTATAATTAAATTGAGACAAACGCATTCGATTTCGTGTTCACCTGCAGTTTCTCAAATTCGTAAGATCGCTGCGTAGGAAACTGGTATTGAAAATATTTATAACTGTAATTGATGACTATTTGCAACACCTGTTCTGGATACTCATTTGGGAATTCAATGAATCTTGTATGTTTTGCGTCCCAATCTGATTAATTTCACGCAAAAGATGAATTCCACCACCACAAGTATTCAGAAAACCAAAAGAAATAAGCGTCGGACTCATATTCTGTTATCTCTTCGAATGAATTCGTGATATCTAACATCCTTGAGAGAGTTGATTGATACGAAAAATCGAAATAAATAAATCATGGTTTCTGGATGGAACCACAGCACAACGACGATGTAGAAACAATTTCTCTGATATCTATTGCAAATTTGTACTTCCATAATGAATAAATAGTATGAAACTTCTAGTTTTTTGTGAAAATGCTATGCCAGTGATTTGCCTGTCTAGAAACAAGATATCCATGAAAAACGAACTAGATTTGTGAATTTCGACAGTCATATATTTTTTAATTATTTCATCAAGCAAATAGGAAAAAACCAGATCTCAATCAAAATTCGCAAGGACACTAAAATCAATACCCCTGATCAAGCCTCTCATCTCACATGCTCGAAACTGATTCTCGTATCCTCAAACAAGAGTGTATAAGTCATGTATATAGATAACCCAAAACACGGTACAAAGAAAGATGAAAGGGACGAGTTGCATTTTTTTTCAACAGAGAGTCAAACGCCTCGAGATCTGGCATATCTTAATCGGTAATCTTGCTTCGTGGACCCAAAAACATTTTACTGCAGCATTGGTTATATGAGCGTGAAAACAAAACGGATCGATCGCCCTGGACCTCCGGATTAATTAAGACGCGCTGCAGAAACAGCATAGGAGTTAGCATCATCAGCATCGGCAGCATCGACAGCAGCAAGAACAAGAGGGGTTTGATTAAAGGATTCAAGCTTATCGGCCAAACGAGCTGTTCCCACGTGTAAATCAGGATGCGTTCGGTGATGAGGCCTAGCGATTAGTTAAGATGATCGTGTATGTTTGTTTCGACCTGTAGAGACACATCGATGTTGATCATAATTATTGAACTTGTGAAACTAGGTGATTGTAGGTATTAGGGGATGACTCTGATGTGTTGATGCTTTTGATTTGGCTTTGAATTTTTGCTGGAATATATCTAAATGATGCGGTTTTCTGCAATGTCACACAAGTTATCAGGCAAGCATTTATATTTGTCGACAATGAAATGATCCATTTAGAAAAAGATATATGTATGTATGGGTCTAACCAGTATATTTTGGACAAATCGTCCGCACAACCTCTGTGGATCTTTTCACCAATTTTTCAACATGGAAGTTGGTACCAGAAATAGTACTTTCCGAGAGTTTTGCCCCAAAATAGAAATATCCCCGCCTGCTGGAATTTTTTTTCAAAATTGCCAAATCGACCAGGAACATCGTAGCGACATCTACAGTGCAGCGGGGAGGGGGGGGGGGGGAGGGGGTCGGCGTATTGACGTCAAATTTCCGGAAAAAAATTATACAAAACTTTCAAAACCAAATGTCTCTGTCTCTACACGATGAGTAAGGCTACTTTTTTTCGATTTTTAGACGCCATTCCTATGAGTCCCGGAAATCTCTCATCCAGCTAAGCTATAGTTTTGTTCTCTTCGAAACCCCTAGAATTTGCGTTCTTGACCATCTAAATCGGTCTTAAGGGGCCCGAGCTATGTCGATTGGGAGACAGTAAGTTATTGAAAAATTCCAAATTGCTCCAGCTGTCAAATTCACGGCCCTCCATCACGTATATCTGTCCCTCTCTCTTTCAAGTATTCCGAATAAAGAAGAAATTTCGCGCTGTGATTCGGCGTTCCGTCGGACCTATAAATTTTACATACACGGCAATTTTTGCTGTTTTTGTGTAATTTTCGAAGCGGTTCTCGCTCTAACCCTGCGCATGCGCACATGTGTATAGCTCTGAGAGTATATTTTATCGATCGCCCTCGCTATTTCTTTCAAAATGACCCCCTGACGAAGTCAATTTGATGCAACAGAACCAATGGTCTAGCTATTTCCAAGCGGAAAAATACGTGCACACACGAGGCGAGCCCTTGCGGGTGAGCCTCGCATTCTTCTTTTGGCCCCGATGAAACCTGTGAAATCAGGTACTTGATATTTTCGGCACTTTGGGGGGCCCTCTCCGACCTGGAAATAGCTAGATCTCTAGATCTGTTGCATCGAATTGACTTTGTCAAGGAGACGTCTTGAAGTAAATTGCAAGGGCTATAGATTTAGAATACTTCTGAAGCCATACCTATGTGCACATGCGCAGAAAAAAGCGGGAACCGCTTCGAAAGTTACACAAAAAATAGCAAAAATTGTCGTTTTCGTATATTTTATAGATCCGACGGGCGGCCGAAGCACGGCGTGAAATTTCTTCGATGTGTTCAAGATACGTAGAAGAGTAACTCTACCAAGTTTGAATTCGATTGGTGGAGAGCGATAGATATGGCGATATGGACAAATTTGGCATTTTTCAACGACTTACCACCTTCCAATCGACATGATTCGGGCCCCGTTTGACCGATTTGGACGTTCAAAAATGCAAATTGTAGAGTTTTTCAGGACAAACAGAAATAGTTTAGTGAGATGAGGAAATTTTGAAATCCGTTGCGATGGCATCCATTTTAGAATTTCTAAGAATCGATAAAGAGTGACTTTACATATCATTATGTAGTGTAGGGGTTTTTGGTTTTGAAAGTCTTGCATATTTTTCTCCTGAAAGTTAACGGCAAAGGAGAAAAAATGTGCCCCACAGATCTCGCTACGATGTTCCTAGTCAATTTGGCAGTTCTCCAAAAAAAAAAAAAAAAAGAAAAACGCCAAAGAAGGCCTTTTCTGTAACTTCAAAAAGTTCTAGCGGGCGTGAAATTTCTTTCTTTTTGGGCTGAAACTCTGGGGTGGTGCGCACGGATTTGACGAAATATACTGATCTGACCCATATGCGATTTATTGACTGGGATTCCTCGACTAGTCAGCATCAGATTTCAGATCTTCCAAGTTCAGTATGGTGAACCGAATGGTAAGATGCTCAATGGAGTCTTACAATCTAGCTCATTTGAAAATCGGCTCTTTTGGGTTATCCACAGCTCCTCAAGGCTTAATGCTCATTTCGCACTTGAGTTCCTTATCCTTGATCGAATGTTATCTTCCGAATATTTTGGCTTTGGCCAAAATTTTCGCTCGAATTTTCGATCCCCTGGAACTATTATTTCATCAGAGTTTGACCTAGGTACGAATATCGTGATCCGAAATAGACACCTTTGTAAATAACCGAGTAGACGGTTCAAAATAGTGATTTTTGACAATTTCCACGAGGTTTCGGGTTTAATATCTGTAGGATTTTGGGATTAATGTAAGACGATAATTTCGGTATCAGAATCGTGAGGTCAGAGGAATGGCATAATATTCGATGTAAGCGTGAACTTGAAAAAATATTGAACTAAACAGGTTCGCGGAGGGAAACCTTTCATTCATTTTATATGGTATAAAAGACAACATCTACATTGATATTTTTATGAATTCTACTAAAATCTTGACGCGGGATTCTTAAGCTGCACCAGCTAGATGATTGCTCTTGAATACATAGAGTCACTTCACGCTGAATCTTCGAGTGAGATTCCGACTTAAACATCAAGAAATCGTAAAATTGATCATAATTTTGTACTTAGTGATATAGCAGGGGTAGATTTTGAAATTATTTCAGATTTTGAAAAAAATCTGAGCCTACAGTAGAAACATCCCTCTCCGAGCAAGATTAGTGTATTTTAGTAAAGTCGTTTGAAATTGAGCCCTTCGCCAACGATCAACCAACATCTATTGTAAAATTTTAAAATATCTGCTCTTCGTGATAGGTTCTTTTCAAATTCAATTTTGCATCTAAATATTCTAAAGTTAGTAAGCCAGGCAAATCCCAAGAGATGAAGCTTCTGAAAGTGAATAGGAATTTTTCCCAGATTTTCCAGATTTAATTCTGGAATTTCCCAGATTTTTTCTCAAATGACGTCTCTCACATTGAATCTATATCAAATCGTAATCGCAGGCAGGTATTTAAATAAGCATCTTACCATGTAGAACACACTGCCAAATAACGACGAGCTACTTAAAATACCTCCAAGCTTCCCCGGTAATCACTTAAAATCCAAAGAATGCCTCATCTCAAAATTGAATATCGAAACGGACACTGATCCACTTTGCACGCATTATTCACACGTGCCACGCTCTTCGTTCATCCAGTCCATCATCCCATCTCTTCCTACTTTTTTTTCTCGTTCTCCAGGACACTACGCCATACATCAACGACGAATAATCCATCAGCTGTTCTGCATTTCATATACATACATATGAACGACATATACGAGCCTTCAATCTATATCAAAGTGTTCGAAAAAATTCTCCCCGACTCATCGTGGTCTCAAAAATATATACTCTGACTTTACTCTGCTCTCCGCGGGAGGATTAAAAAAGCATGTACAGTTGAATGAGATACGAAAAAAAAAAAAAAAAAAAATAGTATATAGGAAAAGAAACGCATCGGGGGATCGTCCTCGTCGGCTTCTCGTCAAAGACCGAATGATACTGCTGTTTGTACATATGTATACATATATCTATATGTGTAAGACAACCAAACTGACGGATCGTCGAGGTTGAGTAAATCCCCGCAAGTCGGTCGACTTATTGCACAAGTTGGCTCTTTCATTTTACGGGGAATTAGGTCTTGATCGGAGCCCAGGAGTTAAGTCCCTTGAATCAGCAGCTGCGACGAGTGTAGATCTTAGGGTGTATATGGTATTCTCTAGTTCACATGTGAGAGATTTAGGATGACCTTTGGAAGAATCTTGTGAGTGGACGACAATCGTATTGGAGCTTCAAGTGATGCTGAGATTTTTATAATGGATTTTGGGTGACTGCTGACCGAAATCTTTACGTAATCCTCCATATAGCGCCGTTGGCGCGAAGAGGTAGAGTGCGAGAGATTTCTTTTTTCGAACGAGATGATATGTTGGGTAATTTTATTACTGTATGAATTTGAGGTATGGAAGAAAATTGGAAACAACTGTTCTAGATTCGACAAGTGAAAAAGATTTGAATGAAAGTGGTCAGTACCAGAATGATATTTGTGAACAGGATCACAAGGAAGACATTGGTATTATTTTTATACGTAAAGCTGGACTTATCAAGTTTCTGAATATTAATCTTGAATCGCAACTACATGGAAACTAACATTGGATAATTTGCAAAATTCATCAGAGATAACACCCGGTTGCAGAATCGCTGCCGAAGTTCATGGAAGGGTCGAATGATTTTTTAATGATTCCCGAAAACGAATGCATCAAAGCAGGTCGTTGACATTGAAATGGGACATTCCAATACATAGGTGCACAAAAAAAAGTTTGTTGGACCAACAAACATTTTCGTACTCGAGATGGGTTTCCGGTCCGAGCCGCAGGCAAGGATCGGAATCATCACGAGGATGCGAAAAACTCCCATATTGAACTATACTTTTTGATAAACTATGAGTAGTTGTCGGCAAACTGTGCGTCAAGTACACTTCTATGCACAGGGTATCAACATAGTACATTTCGATACAAGGGTGGAAAATTTTTTCTTCGCGTCCGAGTGATGGGTTTTCGGCCTCCTGAGCCGTAGACGAAGGTCGGAATCAATACTAGGATGCGAAAAAGAGGTTCTACACCCGTGTATCGAATTGTGTTTTTTGACAAACTGTGCGAGAAAGTGGAAAATCAGTGCGGAAATAGTATATTATGATACTGCACGTAGATGGGTAGTTTTGTGTACGAAAGGACTGCTTATGGCACGAGCGGAGCGAGTGCTATATAAGTCCTTCGAAACAAAACTACCCATCTGCACGTAGTCTCATACGATATTTTATAGCACGAGAATCCAAAAATCATGTTCAAAGTTGCGATTTTTAAGTTAGAGTGCTATAGAGACACTTTTACGCACAGTGTGTTGAAAAAAAACAATTCGATACACGAGTGTAAAACCTATTTTTCCACCTTTGTATCGAAATGTACTAATTTCGACAAACTGCGCGAGAAAGTGGTAAATCAGTAGTGCGGAAAAGATACTTTTACGCACAGCGTGTCAAAAAGAACAGTTTGATACACGAGTGTAAAACCTATTTTTCGCATTCCTCGTGTTGATTCCAACCTTTGCCTAATACAGCTCAAGCCGGAAACCCGTCATCGGACGCGGAGAAAAGTTTTCCCATCCTTGTATCGAACTATACTTTTCGATAAACTGTGAGTAAAAGTCGACAAACTGTGCGCAAAGTGCACTTTTACGCACAGTGTATCGAAATCTATTTTTAGCAATACGATTACCAATGTTGATAGCGCAAATCATTTTTTGCAACTGTGTGCGCGAAGTTGTAAAAAAATGAGACTTCTGTTCATTATTTACAGTGCGAGAAGTAATGCGTGAATGACTTCTCGCACAGTTTTACATTTACGCACTGGTGAAGTATGCGTAAATGTAACTTCTCGCTCTAATGCATTTTCATTCACGCATAGTTCCAAAATATGATGTCACGTCATCCCTCTGAATTTGGCCTTTCTTAAAAATTTCGTTCTCAAGATGATCTTGCTCGGACAGTGGTGCATTTAATTACAACTTCGCGCACAGTTGCAAAAAATAGTATACGCAACACGTGCGAGAAGTTTCCGCACACGTTGCCAACTCGCGCGAGAAGTAACATTCACGCACACTTCGAAACTTCTCGCACACCCAGAAGTACATATTCACGCACGCTCGCGTAAATGTGTTCTTCTGGCTGTGCGAGAAGTTCCAAAGTGTGCGTGAATATTAACTTCTCGCACTCGTTTGGCAACTTGTGCGGAAATTGACCTTCTCGCACTTGTTGCGTAATATACTATTCCATTATAATGGAAATGTATACATGTTAAAATTCATGACGGGGTTCGTGCTATCCTGAGTGATTGTCGGTCAGGATTGGTAAGAATATCTTTGCGCTCCGAGACCTTAATCGACACCATTCATGCCAGATTCCGAATTCTCCTGTGTAAAATACCACGTTGATTCTTCCGGATGTGAGAATCCCATCTTAAAATTCACTCTCAAAGCGCTAATCCCAAATCCGTATCAAAAGCAATCAAGAGTCGCGTAAATCCCAATTATCTTGAGTCGAGCTCGAGACAAATGCAATTTGATAAAAAAAATCATGATTTTGATGCTCCGGTGGAATCCAAAAACAGAACAAACATAGCTCCACAGGTGTTTCCAAGATTTTTCTGAGCCCTCCCAGTAAATCAAAACTCCATATTATGGACCATAAAATCGAATTAAAAGTCCGAAAACCGGTCCGAGACCTCACTACTTTTCATGTGTTGTTTTCAAATGGAATCCATCATAATGAAGTTCCTCATACATTGAGTACCTAACATCATTTTACAGCTGTGAAAACTAAAAATTTTCAACTTCGGAAACAGCGGTGGTATGAAAATGTATGATCCCTATGACGATTTTGGACACTTGAGAATATTCAAACGTAAGCAGATGTGGACGGTTTCTGTTCAACATCGATCAGAAGTCTGCACTCCATTAGTTTCAAATCTTTTTTTATTCATTTCAAAACGGAATTTTACTTGCTAATTGAATAAAATAGAGTTCGACAAAACTCCTTTCGAGATTCCAGACTCATACAATACGAAAACAGAAAGACGTCGAATCCCAAGTCAATCCTCTTCCGTTTACATCAAACGATTCATCCATAAAGCTCACTTTTTCTCGCACTCCAAAACGTGGTCCACTTTTACATGTATCTATACTGGACTAAAGTGACGCATCGTATATCTGCGTGGGTTCACACAAGAGATAAAACAGATTTAGGGGAAAATATCGCTTGCAATACACGAATGCTTGATCAGACATCGATCCAGACACCTACAGTATTCTATTATAGGGGTGAGACGCGCTTTGACTCGTGGACTATAATGTTATAGACACAAGAGCTATCAAAGTGGACTTACTTACATGGTACAGCATCCGAGTGGTATACTATATACTTCCTTCATGTCGAGTGTGAAAGTGGGGATTTGGTGACGATCGTAAGAATCCAAGCTGAGACATCAATTCACCCCAAGTCTTGCAGTCGTTTCCAGGATTCTAGAAAATTGAGCTTTTGTGATGGCAGTTTGGTCCAGTGAAGGATTTGAGCTTGAAATTTTATTGCGGATCAGGACAGCTTTACTTCGGGATCGAGGAAGAAGATTGATGTGTTTTCTCAAAATTTCTCAAGTTTATGTAAGATCCTCGGAATTTTGACTAGTCTATAGGGATCACTCAAATTTGCCAAGTTCGAGGTCAAGTCACACTGTTGAAAACATTTGTCACTTAGAATGCAAATGGTCCGAAAAGGTCTGGGTATGATCTGGGACGTTCTGAAAGAGTGTGGTACGATTTCGAATGGTCTGAAATGGTCTGTGACGTTCAGATGCAATTTGGAATGATCTATAGAACGGTCGGGTGCAGTCTAGAATGGTCTAAGGCGGTCTGGTCCGATCTGAGACGTTCTGGTATAGTCTGGAATGGTCTGGAATGGCCTCAAACGGTCTGGAATGGTCTGGGATGGTCTGCTCCAGGCTGCGATATTGGATGGCTAAAATATAATACGCGACCGAGTGGGTTAAGAGTGGGGGAAGGGGAGATTCGGTATATAGGTGGGTAGGTTGATGGTCGGGCTGGTGGGTGCATGGACAGATTGATGAGTGTGTGGCTTTAGACGGACTCATGGGTGGTTAAATTTATTGACGGCACTATCTAAGAGAATATCATCGGTACGAACTTCATAGAAAACCTCCCATTAATACCATTATTGGGTCAATACCCCTCAACCTACGAATATCATTTTCGAGCTTTAGAAGCATTTCACCTGAAATTTCCATGGGACTCTGACTTATTGAAAACATTTAGAAACCCAACAAATGGTTACACGAGAGAGGGAATAACGCTAGTCATTATAGTTATATTAAGGACGCGTAAATGTGGAAGTCTGACAGTATTTTACAAATTGCCGACATTGATGGAGTGACCAGATATGAGACATGAGGATATTGATGATATTTAGATGAAGATCCCTGTCTAAAATTGAGGACAGCAATGAAAGAAACACCTAAATTAGCAAAAAAGAGTAAAAATGTAGAATTCCACCAGAATTTTCAAAAGGTGCGGATCAAAATTGAGCAATTGTCCCATGAACAAGACATACCACACGCACACACACGTCGTTTTCAAAGATGCATATTCTCCTTCGATTTGGGGTAAACGACGAGATGTCGCACACTTAAGTGTGATAACAATTGTTATCGTCTAACTTGAATGCGTTTTCTTGTTATTCTGCCCAAATCGGAAGAGGATTTTAGTAGAGTATGAACAAAAATTTGTTCATATTATAGGTTAGAAAACACGAACCGTCCACTCATTCTCGTTTTTCTGCAATGTTCTCATAATTTGGAGTAATCAGTGAGATATCGAGTGTAAGTTAGACAATAACAACGATTTTACAATCCATCTCAACTTTTGTATCACCAAAATTATAACATAAGATGTGAATGGAACTATACGGCCACACTCTGTACGGCTACCGCATGTCTTTTTAACCAAAACTTTATCTCCCTTGCCAACATTCATTTATCTTGTGTCGATGGTCGATTTGAAAACGATATCTCGTACACCTCGTTGCTTACATACACTCATTTTAAAAATCAACGACCATTTCTTCTGATCATCACGACCCCACCGCAGGCAAATTAAATATTTTAACACCCAAAAAGGCCGCAAGTAGTTTTCAGCTCTCACCCACCTTTTTAATCTCAAAAGAACCGTTGACGCCTTCGCGCCTTTCGAATCTGGATATCATATATATATATATATATATAAAATTATCCCAACTGGCAATTGGATTAGCGGAACAATCTCTGATCAGGACGTATACAATGTGATTAATCCCTTCGTGCAAAATCTTATATCGAGCTTTTGTATCAAATCCCTTCACACTTTATACACAGAGTAAAAGCAGCAAGAGATGTGCAAAACCATCGCGAACACGCCCATTCGAAGATGAGGTTAAGAGAAAGAGAGAAATCGATCGGTTTGGATGTCTATACAACATATCGGTTAGGGTGTTATATTATGGCTCTCATGGAATATATATATATATATATATATATATGAAATATATGCATTCGATGCAAAGATATTACTAATTTTCTTCGCGTACAAGCCATTTTTCACACTCAGGCAGCATCATCGAAGTCTCATCGGGGGCGTGTATCTCTAAGGTTATGGTAGGTAACTCATCTTTCGTTGTATTGTATAATATAAAATGATCTTGCGCATGCGCAAAGATACTTTTGTATGTAAGCTGTCTGCTATATAGTTATGGGGCTTGCTAATTGTCGAGTTATTGATGCTGAAGCTTTATCTTTAAAATTTTTTAGGGAGAGGGCATCATACTTATACTTAATAATTTTCAACATAAAGGAGGGGAGTAATGTGCGATATTTTTTTTTAAAATGCGGTACCGACAATCAGACCGTTAAGGAGTTGGGATGATCGAGAGATTGGTATCAAAACTCCTTGTATACGAGACCATCGGTTTGAAAGTGTGAGATTATTGCTCTTATAAGTGGACAATGATCGACGAGATGGGATTGGATTGAATAATGTCAAAGGGAGGTGTTACAAGCAATGAACTTTGATTTGACATTTTGATGAATGTCTTGTTTTTTTTTCTTCTGATTTTGTTTGCAATCAGTTACATTAAGAAATCAACCCGTCAAACGGTCAATCTAACATTTGTAAGAGTTTATATAAATTGAGAGAGATATTCTGAAACTAAAAACATGATTTTTTGGTTCAACGATATAGGGTGCTGAATTTTTTTAATAGTTCGGCGAACATAAGCTGTGGACACAATTTTTCCTCGCTGGAAAAAAACTCAATGATGATTCATTTTCATGGTGATACGGGTATACGGGTATCACACTGTTTTGATTTTGGAGGAATTCCCACGAATATTGATAAAACATAACCTCAAGATGATTTACACCATATTCTGCATGTATCGAAATTACAAGCTGTGATACTTCTAATAATCCCCGAAATGTTCAAAAAAATTTTCGAATGAAAAAATCAACCACTAAATTTTACTAATACTTAGCTCTATTTTTTTCAGTCTCACGATGCAAATTACGAGCAATGTACATCCATAACGTTACCATGCGAGTCACCAGCTTTACAAAAAACTCTTTCGCAAAAATCACACGTGATACAGTATAGGTACATATACACATATACCAAAATGTCTGTCCTCCTGAAGCAAATTTTAGCAGGCGTTGATGTATGTGCCAAGCTCCCATCCTCTTTTATATATATATATATATATATATATATATATATATATATATATATAACCTATACCAACGTTGAATCGCGAAAATGCACCTGCACGCAAACTTTGTACCTCTATCTCACTCTTTCATGAGATCCTCCCACAGAAACAATGCGTTATATACGTCCGGATTTGAGAGCTGATGCACTCTTCTGCTCCTCTTCTTACATTTTTTTATTTCTCCCCCCCCCCCTCCCTTGCTTGTCAACTTTTACTCTGCATGATGCATGTATATATTCTGTGTATAGGTATTATATACACATTTGAGCTATGCCATCAGGGTCTGTCTGACTGAATCTCCGTTCTGCAAAGCTCCTCCCACGCTCCCGACAAGTTTGAGTATATATATATATATATATACAGTACCGTTCATAAGTTCTCGATGGTCGATCCCTCGATTACCCTGACTTGGAACAGCAATAAGTCAAATTCTATGCGTTGTACGAGAATTTTCAAGAGAGCATCTTACAGAGCAGAAAAAATACTAAGTATTACTGGGTTTTGATGATTCTTATCGAATATTTTTGAAGGTCCTACACGCTGATGAAAAAATAGAAAATCTAAAAATTTTATACTTTCATTGAGACACCTGCAGTTTCAATGCGAATGAAGATACGGCAATTCTGAAAAAAGCATCTTGTAGAGCGGAAAAAATGCTATGTGTAGCGATTTTTTGATTATTCTTTACGTACCGCATGTGAGAACGTGCGAGCTGTCCAAATCCCCAAAATCAAGGTTTTTCACCGTTTTCTGTGCCGTTTCCGATGATAAGCAGTCATTTTGGGTATCTAGACAGCTCGTACGTTCTCATGCGCGGTACGTAAAGAATAATCAAAAAATTGCTACACATAGCATTTTTTCCGCTCTACAAGATGCTTTTTCCAGAATTGCCGTATCTCTATTCGCATGAAAACTGCAGGTGTCTCAATAAAAGTAAAAAATTTTTAGATTTTCTATTTTTTCATCAGCGTGTAGGACCTTCAAAAATATTCGATAAAAATCATCAAAACCCAGTAAAAGTTAGTATTTTTTCTGCTCTGTAAGATGCTCTCTTAAAAATTCTCGTACAACGCATAGAATTTGACTTATTGCTGTTCCAAGTCAGGGTAATCGAGGGATCGACCATCGAGAACTTATGAACGGTACTGTATATGTATATATAAAGTGTGAACAAAATTCAGCTTGTATAAAGCTATCCGCAATCCCTTAAATCATCAATTGAAACGATAGTTTGTGGATCCAGTTGATTCGCAATTAGTCGAGAGATCAGTTGTGGTTGCAGTCAATGAAGTCAGAAAGTAACATATTCTTGAATTTCATTAAATCAGTACCATTCTATTCTTCTCCTTGAATTAATTTCATATCTCACACCTATAAACTCACATTCGTGCATGTGCTGCATATATACATCACTTTCTTCCGTCGGATTTCCACACAGTGCACAATTTTATGAAGAGGTATGATGAGCAACTTTTACTATTCACATTCATAATACAAATCTACATAATATTTGACGATGAGTAATTTTTTTTCTTCAACGTTCGGATGGGTAAGGTCCCAATTGAATTACTAAAATTGAATGATAAATCATGTTGGAGTTATGATGTTTAAATCTCAGCAGATTTTCATTAAATTTGATCTCAGAGTTGCGAATAGCTCTGTCTACATCAATATTGGTAATAAATCCAATTAAAAATCAATTTTTCATTCTAAAAGATGTCTTAACTCTAATGCATGATTGGTTCAAATTCAAATCACTCATTCAACCTTTCTCAATCAACGAAGCGTATAAAAAATTAATCCCCATACAAAATAAATACTTCAAAAAAATAAATCGCTGATTCATCCTGGTGAACGCAATAACCTCAGCAAGTCCCATATCAGCAAGGCAAGAAATACCCTTTCGCACATCATCATCATAGCCCATCATCCGCTAATATGAACCTGCACGCACATATATATACTGCACCACCTGTTATCGAGTCTCCTAACTAAGCTCCTAAACCAAGTATATATGAAGATGTCGAGTTTAAAACGTAGGCGTCCTCAAACAAGGAACTGAAAAACATCTCAACACCATTGTATAAGTATATATATATATACTATCCTCAAAACTGATGCAGAGAATAGAGTGCAACATGCTAGTTAGTCTCGCATAAAGCCGTGACATAAATTATCTTTGGATAATAGAGTCAGCTCTTCCGTGTCAGAATCTAACCTCTTCATGATGATGTCTTGTTGAAAACCACATTCTTATATATATAGGTATGTTTGCTTGGATGCGAAGGTCCACCTACTGCTGTCAACGCCCTCAATGGTAAACTGTAACGAGAATAAATTTTAAAAAAATCCACCTGTTCTCTCTGTAAATATTGTTTATTGAGACGAGTTGAAGCTTCACTTGAAATGAGTCTGACACGCCCATTGACCGTCTCATCATATAATATGTAGTATGTATAGATTATATATAGGGTTCAGGGCGCATGCGTGACTTTTCTCTGTGATGTATATACTTATATATGAACTTGTGCATGGTGATGCAGGATAGGGTATTATGGGTATATTTATTCCTCCTCCAATGCGATGTGGGAAGGAAATTTTTTTAAGCGAAAAGGGGACTGCAGAAGGTGTGAACTTTTCTGTATCAGTATTGTGCTGTGGGTTCCGCGAGAGGCGGGGCGCGCAAAGTCCATTGTTAATGTCAAGTGCATGATTGGTAATTATGAGGAAGATACTTTATCAGTAGATGTTAAGAACTCTAGTAACTATACTATCAAAAATTTTGTAAAAATTTAAGATTAAAACTGCCACAAGTAACTTGATGGTTACTTTTGTTTAACGTCTATAGACATAGAGTTGGACTTTAGAGAACTACTTCCTTTTTCAAGCAGATGAATTATTCTATACGCGAGGAGATCTAGCCGAACCATTTTGCTGTAGATGGGTATTGCGATGGAAAATTATTTGAATTCTTGTACAAATTTTTAGCGAGTATTGAAGTTGGCATACCGTAAATAATTTTAAATTATCTGATCAATGATTGTCGAAAGTGGTTTTAGGAGTATGAACAACTTTTGGAGTTGGCATTTTTATGTAAAGGACCCCGCCATAAATCATAGGAAATTGGCTTTCGGTAATTATTGATGAAAGTGAGCTCAAACGACAGATCTCGGCGCACTGATCGAAAGTGGTCGTGGGCACATAATCCGAGGAGGTCCTCATTTTGAAGTATTTTGTCTCGAAGATGCCCGTCGATGCATCGAAAAATAGGGTTATGAGTCGATTTCCAGCAAACTTCGCTAAATTGTGGCTGCTTATGCATTCTTTTCCGGATGCAGTTTTGACAATCTCGTTCTTTCTTGATAATTGTGAGATTCGGTAAACATGGATGGATGTGATACAGAATCCACATATGGATATATACTTATCAATCACCATACGATTTGATCTGATACAATTTCTATTCGAATACAATGATATACAAATACCTCACTCTATTTTTATAAAAACGACAGCTCATCTTTCCACTGCTAATAAGTTTTTATTTGGTCCGAATTATCAATAATGATAACGATAATGATAATTATAATGATAGTGGATCATTTTTTGACAAAAATATGAGATTGTTAGCTTAGCACAAGCGAGTGCGAGAAAGATCTATATGCTTCATATTTTGAATGTTTTGATTGATTAATGAAGATCGACTCATAACCCCATCTTTCAAGGCATTATTGGAGCATCTTTGAGACAAGATATCTCAAAAAGAGGACCTCCTCGGATTTTGCGTCCATGACCACTTTTGATCAGTGCGCCGAGATCTGTCGTTTGAACTCACTTACATCAATAATTACCGAAAGCCAATTTCCTATGATTTATGGCGGGGTCCTTTAGAAACTGTCATAAGATTACATCAAACTAATTCAATTTTGATTCAAATTTGTCCAAAATCACTACTAAATGTGGGGATGATCGACGAAAATAGCCACAAAATTTCAACCATAACGAATTGGAAAAGATGGACGACTTCCATTGTTTTTCAAGAGTAAGCGACAAACAAATGGATTTTTTTGCAATTTTCCCATGTCTGGGTGATTACAAAATATCAAAAAATAGTATTTGCAAAAAGTTCCCCGGTTCCGAGCGATTATCTCAAACTTCGCTTACGACTCAGGGAAAAAACCAATCACTCAGAAGCGAGCTATATAACCTCATAGACACGGTGCGAGATGTACTTTCTTCAAAGCAGACATTCTACTTTTCAACAAATTTTTGAAAATTTACGGATTTAACATACTTGAATCACAGAAAGATAATTTGTACTAAATATTCGTGATATGAAATTCAAAGAGATGTATTCACAATTGTGAAAGAAAAAAGAAGTTGATACCATAACCTCCTACACTGAACAAAATACGTTTCTCTCACTGCCACAATACATCGTTCATCGCATTCTACTTCGAGGTTTCACAAAAAGATACACTCAATCGGCTCAGGTGACTCAAAACCACCATATACATACCTACATATGATCCATGTATCCATAATCCCCTCAAAAAGCCGAGCACCACCCCGCAGAATCTTATTTACTGAGGTTCTCCTTCTTGATGTTCTGGCAGTCAACATAATATCCACAATCCGAAACCTAACCTTGCTCCAAACTAATCTTCCCAAGTCTCAATGTATCCCCTATTACAATCATATATAGGTCAGCATGCACTCCTGCAATGAATCCAAGACTCAAAAAATATAAGGACAATCTTTAGATGACACTCGCACACACATGGTAAGTGTACTGTCTGTATACATACATACACACAATCAGACATTTCGATTTCGAGCCGCGGAGACGATTTCCTGCATGAATTGACTCGGATGTGTGCCTGTCTTCCTGTTTACCCTACAGATACTTCCTAAGGGTCTGCATTATGTGACCCGCAGGAGCCGCGCCTTCGTTTCTCGTAATCCGTATCATTGTCACGCGTCTTGAGCTTTGAGGGCCCGATTTTCCTTACGCCCGATTTTTTTTCTCTGTCTATGAGACAGATAGTTTGTATTTGAGTATGTAAGGTAAGTAGAGAAGGCGGTTCCCCGTGATGTGGCAAATCGAGCAAACGAGCACTTTGGAGGCCACTTTTGTGTTCATATAGGGTGTATATGGGTATGTATCGATTCACTATAGGGTGATCAGTTTCATAGGGTGTATATTGGATGTATTGGTCCATGTGGATGATATTATGTGAGAGAGAATTTTTATTATATAGGGCGTATTCCAATTTGTCATCGATGCTCCGGTGGCTAATGGAAGTTTTGAAATGTGCAGACTCAGCGGCGACTCTCGAGTTCTTAAGAGAGATAGATTTTTAGATCTATTGTGCGACGAGTGATACAAAAAAAAACAGGCTCAGTTCAGAGTTCAATTGATATATATATTTTTTTCAATTTCAAGTGTACTTTGAAGAGTATGCATCTGACCAGACGGTGGTAGTCTTGAAAACCACGATTTATCTCATTTTATTCGGGATGAAACCGAGAACTGTATTGAGGTCGGACTCGAGTATGCAAAAATGATTTTTTCAGCTCTGAAGTAACAATGAAAGATCATTCACGAACTTTGGCATAAGAGAGGAGAAAAAGTTGACACTAGCGTGAAATAAAAAAATTTTTCGCGTGTTTGCAAGACAATACCACACACAACTCGTTACAAAAATTTCAAAATTTTCCTAGAGTCAATAAACGAGAGAAATGGGAAAACTATTGTTCATGCGAAAGTTTTACTTGCGCGAGTCCGACTGTATGTCCGACTATATGTGCATGAACCTACCGTGAAAAATATCCATCAAAAACTTCGATTTTCTGACTAATCTCTGTATTCACTCAACATGGTAAATATATACGAATATTCAATGAGCATTAGCCTCTCTAGAAGTAACTGAATATATCTATCTAATCACAAAACAGTATCACTCGATGAGATCATTATGGATTTCAGAAAATCAGTGGAAGTCGAATTAGATTCATAGTGAGAAATCACTCTCTCCATACTCATCACTTGTATCTTTAAAAAGAAAGGTGAAAGATAAATTCGAGTGCTTAAAATATATTTTCCAAGATCAATTCACAAGATACAAAATATAAATAAACCATTCACTTGAATACGCAATATAAATTGAAACGTACTCATTATATTACATAGAGCGAAAAAAATTCTCAACGAATATATAATAAGTTATCTTTAATAACCAAAATTGAAGTTTATACTCCTGTACCTTACTCTACATCCTTGGCACATTTTTGACTCGCGATCAAGTTTCGTAAGTCATCGTTGGCCAAATAAGAAAACATTTCTTCCGCACAAACTCCTGGCAAAGATACACGTGCCAAGTATTCCAAAGATCTCTGTGCATCTTGAAGTAAAGGTCTTCTCACTCGACCTTTGATCAATTGTGATTTCAACATATGACCATAGATAGGATATTTCACTAGGAAATCATTTGCACTGACTATTTGTATAAATGCCTGATTTTCGCTTATCACTGCCAATTTATTCAGATCCCTGTAAAGGATATCGTATAAAGTCGTGTAACAATCCACGTTGATATTCTTTATCGATTCTAGCTCTTTAGAGCACTCTTCAGCGTAGCCGACTTCATCGAGTTCTAGATCATCAAAGAAATGTTCAAGTAGCTGAGCATAAGCATTTTTGTTTACCTGACTAACATAGAAACCCATGGTCTCAAGTTTGATCACGTGTTTTAATAAAATATTGGCAGTATCAAGGAATTTGTTTGGTATCTCTTCATCCCATCCATCAGTTGCTTTCCAAGTCCTTATCGTCATTGGAGTCTGTCCTTCTTCATCTGCTAAATTAATATCTGCGCCATTGTTTAAAAACGATTTCACATTCCCGCAAACTTTTTTAGCATTCAAACCATCACCATCTATACAAATTGAAAGTAAAGGTGTCTCAGAGAGAGAATTAATAGCATTTACATCAGCTCCATGTTCAACCAATACATCAATAATCGCAAACGTAGCATTCATTCTCATGAAATGTAGTGCTGTATTCATTTTTGAATCTCTAGCATTGACATCAGCGCCATTCTCCAGTAATAACTTAATTGCCTTTACACCTGATTGAGCATCGTGGTGAGTTACTAGATGAAGAGGTTTTTTATCATAGAAAACTTCAGATTGTAGAATTGTGGACAAATTAACTTCAATTCCATTTTGCAAAAATAGCTGCATCATTTTTATGTTGCCCATTCCACAAGCGATATGGAATAGTGAATATCCTGTAGATCCTACAGGATTTAGTTTGAGAATATCTGAATCTTGGAAATAAAATGGGAATTTGAAGAACTCATGACTTTCGAACGCCAAATGTAGAGGCATATCTTGATTTGCGGCTCTAGCAAGGATGTTTGCTCCTTTTTTAATGAGCAGCTCTGCGTGTTTTCTATTACCAAATATAATAGCGAAATGTAGAGGCGTAAAACCATTGTATATGTGGTTTTTCAAAGTTACTGCTTTGTTCAAATCTTGTGGATACTTGTCAATGAATTCTGTCATTTTTGTCAGATCAGTAGCTTTGTCAATACTTAATAAGTGGAGCAGAGAGTATCCTCGATCATTAAAGCGATTATCTCGATGATTATAATGGTAAGATAGAATTGATTCCATGATATCATGGCTTTCATCCTTTGTAACTGAGAAATATTGTATTGACCTATTAGACACATCGAAAGCAGATAGATCATGTCTATCCACAGCTGAATAACATGCACCACTTGATAATAAGATCCGAATGACCTCTTTACATCGAAATTTTGCAGCAAAATGCAAAGGAGTAAATACTGGCCAAAACGATGAGTTGATACTCACTGCACTATTTGGATCGAATCCTAGTTTTATAAAACGTTGAATGACTTGTGGAATGTCGATGGTACACGCAATATGCATATGGGACAGTCCATAGTTGTCGTTAGTATTCTGCTTGATTTCATCCGAATTAGTTAAAATCAGTCTTACGGCAAACATCTTCTCTTGTTCAAAAGCAAGGTGTAGAGGCGATTTTCCATCAGCATTCTTAATACAACAATCTGCACCCTCCTTCACAAGAAATTCAATAATTTCATAATCTCCACGTTCTACTGCCAGATGTAGAGCAGTGCAGCCATTCCAGATCGTTGAATTTAAAAAGTGAGGCATTTGAAAAAAATACTCATGAATTGTGTTAATACCATTGTGGATACATGATTTATGAAGTTCTGGTATCCTCTCAATAATCCTATCATTTTCTCGCAACAATCTATCTTTTGTAAGGAGTAAGTCTATCAATTCTGGGTGTCCAGAATTATAAGCGTCTTCAATCCTATTGACTTCAAATCTCACAGGAGATCTGACACGAGCCCCATTAAGTAGCAGAAGTTTTACGACATCTACACATCCATAATACATTGCTAAGTCAAGCGCAGTGTCACAATTGTAATGTTCACCACAAACATATTCATTCAGATCAACGCCAATTTTGATAAAGAATTCAACAACTTCCACATTGTTTCTGGTACAAGCAATATGAAAATGAGACAAATATTCCAAGTTTTTTGGGTTACTCATCACATTTATATGAGCCGAGAGAATCAAATCAATTATCTGCTCGCTCCTTAGCAAATCTGCCACATGTAGGGGTGTAAGTTGGCGAGCATCTTTGATTGTAATATCTGCTCCAAGGCTCAGAAGATATTCAACTGTTTCTATACACTTGAAACGCACAGCAAAGTGCAATGATGTATACCCAGGCCAATAGAGAGATTCCTTCCTCACAGTAGTGCTGAGATCTGCTCTATCCTGTATCAACTTCTTGATCACATCAACTTTGTTCCTCATACAAGCAATATGTAGGTGAGTTAGATTATCCAAGTTTTTATAATTCATTAGTCCCTCAGATGACAGCAGTAGATCAACTATGATATGTTTTTCAAATTTAGCTGCCAAGGTGAGTGCTGTTTCACTATGATGATTCGACGCATTGACTGAAGCACCTCTATTCAAAAGTTTCTGCACAACCTCAAGATCTCCTACGTAAATAGATGAATGCAATGGTGAACGATATTCACATCTTGGTGGAAAGTTGACAGGTGCACCTGCATCCAATAGTAAATCAATCTTCTCTCGCTGCCCATTGATCACAGCTTCAATCAACAGTGTGTATAATCTCTCATTGATTGTCATATCTGATTATTTGGGGTCCGTTTCAGAATGAGAAATGGTTTCATCGGGGATCATCATCAACCTAAAAACCAAGCATGTGGTCAAGCAGAAAACTCTAATAAAAATTTACTCATTGACAAATAAGGAAAGCACCTCCTTACTAAAAATAAAGTCTCATTAAAATGTTTCTTAAAATCAAGTCAATAAATTGGCTGATTAATTGGGTCATTCATCGAAATCATTTGAAATTATCAAGATCCAGCAATAAAAACTATCCAGAGGCTCATAACAAATCGTTTAAATGGTCTACAAGCATTGATTAATCTCAATATACTCAAATACTCTCAAAGGATGATCCAGTGAATTAACAAATTTATTGAATCAACTTTTGGAAACATTGTAATGAGCCATTATATTCAGTAGGGCTCACAAGTCTTCACAAACTTCTGATTTTGACTACGATACATGGATTTGATCATATAGTCTGTTTAGAAACATCAGAAAAACTAGTGGAAGCTATACGTACTTACAATTGGTAGGATCAACGCGTTGAACATATCTCTCAAAGCTAATGCATCGAAATCCTATAGGCTCGCGAATAATTCAGAAAGGTAATCAGCACCAGTATGTCTATTACAGTTCGGGTAATTAAGAATCTAACTCTAAAATAATATTGTACATCACTTGAGAGATGGATATTTTTTGTGTGAACGGTGCTTCTGAGCATCAGCTGTGTGCAAAAGTCGCCCGCGAACACCCGCGAATCAAACCCGCAATATCGATTTGGAGCAGACGACAGGAGCAGATGACCGCCATTAGGGTCCCTAGAAGGATCAATGCCGATTGTCACGCGCTAATATTCAAACGCAATTAGGTATTCGCTTGGAACAAAGTGATCTTGAGACAGAGTCCTGTAAATAAAGTCTCAGGATGATCAAGAAGCTACAACTATATAGATTCAACTTTGATTGGCCGAGGACTCATGGAAAGTTGCCTTGATTATATCTAATTGCATCTTATTTTCTAATCAACGTGGATTTTCGCTCGATTGCGTTCGTCTATGCCTTCTTGAGACAGGAATAACATTCGAGGTAGTTTTAAAAGTCCGTACCTTTTTTGATGTAAAAGTCTCTCCGTCTCGAATGAAAAGAGCTAAAGTTGTACTTGACAATATTCTCACGAAATTCGCAAGGGTCACCTCACCCCTCCACCAAAAAAGAGCCAGGAAAGTCTAAATCGATCACAACTCGTCTTGTACATAATAATTCTATTAAATTAATATACGTGTTTCATATGTTTACTCGCTCGGAAGAGCTCTTTCGTATATGTATTTAAATCAGTTATTAAGGTGACAAGTATATTGATTGATAGTATAGAGTTTGTAAATTATTGGTTGGACAGACTTACCTTGCCTCAAATTTTATTCAAAATTATGACCGATCAAAGTTCTTTCGAGATTGAAACATGCCAGGGATTGAGAGATATATTTTCATTCTCTATGAATTATTAATTAACTTACTGCCCCATGAAGAATGAAAAGATTCTTTACAAAGTTCAGGGAGTACTGTGCAATAACGTAGCTTCATGAAAAACATGGGCGATTTTTGGGAAATTTTGAGTGAACGGTAAATTCTTCATCATTAATCTTGCAAAAGAGCTGATAAGTGGATAACCTCTGAGAATCTGTTTTCGCACAAGCACCTTGGGTTACAATAAGAAAATTATCCACGGTGTCAGACACATCACATTTTCACTTTGTGATTCTAACTGAAATATTCTTAGATTTTGCTCAGACTCAACTTTCGCATCGTAAGTATTTCAGATGCATCTCATCGGAGAAAGTGAATGAAAGATTACTGCGCATGTAATTGCGCCACGGATTTTTTTACATCACTTTTACATTGCTAATGCTATTTCAAATCCTGAATTGTCATGATGCACTCGCTAGATGACGAGGTCGTGAGGATGTTCAAGAATCGAGCAGCAGATGCTTACTTGCTTATTGCGATAAGAGTGAGCATATACAGTACCCGCTGAAATGAACTGGACACGAATAACTTCATTAGAAAAGTGATTACAACAATTCTTTGGAATAACAATTTCACCATAAGCATTTGAAAGATGAAGAAAAAAGCTATCAAATTTTGCCCTCTAGAAATTTTTTCAGCTTGAATATTATGATTCTAATTGGCTTTAAAGAATCCAAAAAATTTCCATCTCAGTCAACCACTCATAGAGAAAATCATGACAGCGCTAAAATTCCTGCGGAATCTAGTTCCCGAGTTGAGAACAATCAAGTGAAAGGAAATTGGTACGTGTTGAGTGTAGTGTAAATAAAAATAATTTATAATTCTTAATTTGGTAGAAATACCTTTGGAATTCTATAGAATTCAAGTTAGATTCATTCTAGAATTTGTTCAGAAAGACCTTAGACCACTTTGAGGAGAAAAAGATTATGTCTTCACATTACTATTCCACTCAACCAAATTCTTTTTGCTTGATTACTCGTAACTCGAATGTATAAAATCGTGAAACCATGCATGTTAGAGGAAACAATTTGAGAGGTCTTGAAAAATGCTATGAGTTCCTAAAAGAATATTCGAGCTATCATAATTTCCCAAAGAATGGTCGATGATTGATTGTGATGGAGAATGTTCTATTTTTCGAACTTGAAACCATGGTTTTCTTTGTGGATTTCGGGTTGGAACAATTTCTCAATGGCATTTGATCGGTTTTTCTCTCATGTCTCTGATGCTCCCTGTCTACGACTATTTCACATGTGAAATTGTCGTAGACTCAAGGTTGTCGAAGTAATCGCTGTTTTAATGAAGGTATTCCGTGTTCCATTCATTTTGATGGATACTGTATGACACATCTATATTTCGCAATCGGTGGTTGTGGTTTAACATCTTTCCCTCGAATGAGTTGAGACACTATACTTATCTATCAATACCATTGCACAATTCTTGTTTTCATATTTGATGGCGAAATGCAAAGGCGTGTAGCCGTTGTATGGATTTCCTATTAAGTTAACAACCTTATTCAAGTCTTGTGGATTGGTTTCGATGAATTCTCTGATTGTCTCAATTTCAGTATCACAATCTATACAGAGTAAATGTAATAGAGAGTAACCGCGATCGTCAAGAGGATAAAAATTAAATTTCGAATGAAATGTCAACACTGTTTTCATGATGCTGAGTTCTCTCCATACTCCCCATGGGCAGACTCCTACCATCATAGCTATGAGATCATAAGCAGTTGAATTCGATTGGTCTACAGTATTGTATTTTGAACCATTCGATAAAAGTATCTCAACCACTTCTTTACACCTAAACTGTGCAGCGAAATGCAAAGGTGTAAACCCAGAAAAAAACGTCGACTTAATGCTCACTGCACTATTTACATCAAAGCCCAGGTCTATGGAACGCTCAACAATTTTTCGATTTTTCAAAGTACATGCAATATGGAAATGAGACAATCCATCTATATCGTAGGAATTTTGCTTCATGTCATTCAAGTCACTGAAAATCATCTTTATAATAGATTCTAAACCATATTCGAAAGCAAGGTGAAGAGGTGATTTTCCAACGGTATTTTTAATGGAGTAGTCTGCACCATGATTCAGAAGGAATTTCACAATTTCATAATCTTGACGCTCTACAGCCTCATGAAGAGGGGTTTACCCATTCCACATGATTGAGTTCAAACAATGAGGTGATTGAGTCAATATGGTCTCAATTTTTTGAATATCGGCATGGATACATGAATTATGCAAATCTGAAACTTTTTCAATTTTTGATACCTTTTCTTGTGACAATCTATTGTTGCTTGCAAGTAAATCAATCAATTCAAAGTCCTTAGAGTAGTAAGCATTTTTGATCCTATCATTTCCAAATTCAATTGGAGATCTGACATAGTCTCCATGAGATAATAGAAATCTTACAACGTCTAAACATCCATAGTACTCTCTAAAACTGTTGGAGTGAAATTTTGACTCAAAGCTTGGAGTGATTCTCAGAATGACTCTTATGGAGTGAAAATTTGACTCATAGGGAGTGAAACCACAGAAAGATTACATTCGCTCCAAGCTTGAGTCAATTTTCACTCCAAGATGAGTGGAAATTGACTCCTTACATTGAGTGAAATAGATTTTTATAGGTTAGGGTTTAACCCCAGAATGATTTACGGGACTACTTATGAAGAAAGTGGAAAACTTTTCAATTGTTGAGTGATGCTGCTCTATTCCGAGTTTCCCTTTGAATCACGTACTCTCGGGTATATTTAAAAACTCGTATCGACCGTTCACAACCGTACATAGGCTTTCTTGACTGTATCATGACAACGTCACATTTGGTCTAATGGTTAAGACACTGGCCTGGCAATCAAGAGGGTGCGGGTTCAAATCCCCATCGTTTCGAACATAACCTTCAAAATTCTCATTAAGTACGTTTTTCATAGAATAATAATAATTAGAATTACCAGGAAATCAATAGAAATATGCGTGCACGCCGTGAATTAATTTTTTTATTGCAATATCTAGAATGTTAAAAAGTTTGGTTTTGAATCATTTGACTCAATCCTAAGAGTGATTATTGACTCACGTTGGAGTGAAATTTGACTCCAGCTTGGAGTGATGAATCACTCCAGTTCGGTGCGCACGAAACTGACTCATAGCTTTGAGTCAAATTTCACTCCAAGGGAGTGAAATTTCACTCCAACGAGTTTAGAGAGTACATTGCCAAATCAATTGCAGTTGATCCAAAGTAATTACCACCCTTGCCCTGAGCTTGCAGATTGACACCAATTTTGAGGAAGAATTCAATGACTTCCAGATTATTCCTTGTGCAAGCAATGTGAAAATGTGACAGATGGTTTGAATTTTCAGGGTTACTCACCACATTTATGTGGGCTGACAGAATCAAATCAATTATCTGCTCGCTTCTCTGCATATCTGCCAGATGTAGGGGTGTAAGTTGGCGGGCATCTTTGACTGTAATATCTGCTCCAAGGCTCAGAAGATATCCAACTGTTTCTGTACATCTGAATCTCACAGCAAAGTGCAACGGTGTTTACCCAGGCCAATTGGCTATGGGACATGTGAGTTTCAGCGCCTCCGAGCGGCGGAAAACGGCCACCCCCGGGAGGTAACATTCGAAGTTTTTGAACGTGTTTAGTGCGGGCTTTGGTCTTCTCGTCCAAGTAGCTCAAAAACCGTAGCTCGGATGTGGCAACAGTATGCGAGACGATTGTAGGGTTTTCAAAAACGAAGAGTTTGAGCGCTTGTGGGTCTAAATCTGAGCAGAATTGAGTAAACTAGAGCGAGTTGAAAATTTTGCCCATGCTTTTTGCATGGGCGCGAGCATGAGCGTTGCAGCCACTGCTCAACCACCGCTTCTGCCTCGACTCGCTCCGATATTTTTCTCGCTTCGGGCTCTGTGAATCCTTCAATAATGGTCTGATTGACATGTGTGATAGCTCATAATTTTCGCAATTAAAAATTTAACAACTTTCTCGCTTACTCTGACGGGGTTTGAGTGATGGTTTTCTCGAAAATGAATGGAAACCCCTGCCACGCGCCGCTCTGTTGCTTATCTATTTCTGACCTTTATTTTTGAGAGAACCTATCGCTCAAACCTCGTAACAGTAAGCGAGAAAGTTGTTGGATTTTTAATTGCAAAAATTTTGAGCCATCACATATGAGTAGTTCCACGCGAAAGCGACCCACGAAAAAGGGTCATGTCTCAGATCCTTTTGTTAACATTCTTATTCGATTCTATGGTACAAAATATGAACTTTTCACTACCTATGGGGTCCCAAAAAAATTTTTTGGTTCCATGGCGAGAATTTTCGAAAGTGAAGTAAAATACATTTTCTTAAAATTCTAGCAGCTTTTTTGCACTAAAATGCGAATAAGTCGAGTTTGCTCCCAGATAAAGATATGCGGCTTGCGGCATTCGAAAGGTCTTTCAAAAACCTATCGAAATCACTATTGAAAAGTTGTTTTTGGGGTTATGGGCAGCCTGTACGAGCAAAAGTGTAAAAATCACTAAACAGTGAGTTTCTCAGTTGCCTATTTTTTTCAATTTTTGAAAATCACATATTTGATGTAAAATTTTGTGTTCTTCCAGAAAAAAGTGGTCCCGATTTCCTTTTCCGACGTCTAATGCCTGTTTCTTCAAATTTTCGCAAACCTATTTTTTAGGCAGTTTGGAATTGTCTGTTTACTGCGCATGCGCAGGAATTTGGACTGTTAGAACCAATCCCATTGAAAAGCCAAGAAAATTTCCTTCAGAATGACCACTTGGCAAAGTCAATTTCATCAATTTGGCTGGGAGCTACAACGTTTGAAAGACCACCTAATCTCGATAACCATCAAGAGGTGGATCGGAGACACCGCGACAACAGTAGGAAAATCCGGGCACGATCTCTGGCCCGATGTATCGTTTGCCTTTTGACGCACTTGAGCTGAAGCTTCATCTTCTGTAGGCTGTAACTCCGAGCCAAATTGATGAAATCGATTTTGCCAAGTAGTCATTTTGAAGGAAATTTTCTTGGCTTTCCAATGGAATTGGTTCTAACAGTCCAAATTCCTGCGCATGCGCAGTAAACAGACGATTCCAAACTGCCTAAAAAATAGGTTTGCGAAAATTTGAAGAAACAGGCCTTAGACGTCGGAAAAGGAAATCGGGACCACTTTTTTCTGGAAGAACACAAAATTTTACATCAAATATGTGATTTTCAAAAATTGAAAAAAATAGGCAACTGAGAAACTCACTGTTTAGTAATTTTTACACTTTTGCTTGTACAGGCTGCCCATAACCCCAAAAACAACTTTTCAATAGCGATTTCGATAGGTTTTTGAAAGACCTTTCGAATGCCGCAAGCCACATATCTTTATCTGGGAGCAAACTCGACTTATTTGCATTTTAGTGCAAAAAAGCTGCTAGAATTTTAAGAAAATGTATTTTACTTCATTTTCGAAAATTCTCGCCATGGGACCAAAAAATTTTTTGGGGACCCCATAGGTAGTGAAAAGTTCATATTTTGTACCATAGAATCGAATAAGAATGTTTACAAAAGGATCTGAGACATGACCCTTTTTCGTGGGTCGCTTTCGCGTGGAACTACTCATATGTCAATCAGACCATTATTGAGGGATTCACAGAGCCCGAAGCGAGAAAAATATCGGAGCGAGTCGGGGCAGAATCAGTAGCTTGAGCGGTGACCGTATAGCTCATGCAAAAAGCATTAGGCAAAAATTTCAACTCGCTCTAGTTTACTCAATTCTGCTCAGATTTAGACCCACAAGCGCTCAAACTCTTCGTTTTCGAAAACCCTACAATCGCCTCGCATACTGTTGCCACATCCGAGCTACGGTTTTCGAGCTACTTGCATGAGAAGACCAAAGCCCGCACTAAACACGTTCAAAAACTTCGAATGTTACCTCCCGTGGAATGCCGTTTTCCGCCGCTCGGAGGCGCTGAAACTCACATGTCCCATAGCCAATAGAGAGATTCCTTTCTCACAGTGGTATTGAGATCTGCTCTATCCCATATCAACTTTTTGATCACATCAACTTTGTTCCTCATACAAGCAATATGCAAGTGAGTTAGATATTCAGGGTTCTTGAAATTAATTAGGTCCTTGGGTGACAGAAGAAGATCAACGAGTACACATTTTTCAAATTTTGCAGCTAAGGTGAGAGTTGTTTCATTATAATGATTTTGAACATTAACTGATGCTCCTTTGTTCAGGAGTTTCTCAACGACTGCTGGATCTCCCAGATAAACAGCTGAATGTAGTGGTGAACGATATTCGTACAATGATGAAAAATTGACAGGAGCACCTTGGTCTAATAAGATATCAATTTCCTCTCTCTGTCCATGGATCACAGCCCTATTGAGTTGTGCATATAATTGCTCGCCCATTATGAGTCTTGATCAGTTGAGGCTGTATGACTACACCAAAATAAGTAACCCACCACTGGTTCTCATCGGTTACAGCATCATGAAGTACTTGAGTATTTGAAAATCAAACGAAGAATTTCATAAGTCGTGTGTCACAAGCAGCTTGAGAAGAAACAGAGATCGAATGCTGACTGCCTAATACCACGATCGATTGCCTTCCTATACCCTCCCTTTGATGAAAGTTATGGAATTATGCTCTCCCTGCAAAAGATAGCAGTCAGTGAAGTTGGGTACGACTCGTTTGTTGGTATTTATTTTTGTTAGGATATATGTTTCATTACCTGAATCATTCGTATATGATTGAAATCAGAGAGGTTGTGGTGTTTTTCGAGGTTAAATGTTCCTCTTGATTCTTAAATGATGTAACAGAGATTGATTCAATTCTACTACTGCATGCTGGCAGCAAAGTTGGTCATCACAATCGTAAATAAAATATGAAGCCTTTTCACTGCATTGGAAAAACAGATTGATCACGAGTAAACAAGCAACTTTTAGAACACCTGAACACCATCAGAGCAGAAGACAAACGCGAATGGCTGCAAATGGCTGTTTTTGGCGAAAGCCCAAACATTTTTCAAACGTAATGATGGGGCGCCCCCTCATCAACTGCTCATGAATTCATGTAATTGCTCCTGCTCCACGTGAATATTTGATTCTTGCACCGCAACAGCCAACAGAATACATTAAAAAATATATTATATGAAAAAGATGACCTCAGAGGACTCGTAAGGTAACAAATACGTTTCGGGAATAGTTCAAATATGTATGGCTTAATGGCTATCGAGGTAGCCTGTTTGATAACTACGCAATAATCACGTGAGTTTCTCCATGAAATCGCATGTTATTTCCATCAACCACCGTCAGGAGAAACCCACAAAAGTAAAAATTATGCTGATTTAGGGAATCGAATCGAAAATTAAGTATTCAACATAGAGCACACTACAATATTTGATGCCACTAAATTTCATGGAAGAGTTATTAAAAATTCCAAAGATGCAGTAAAAATTCAAACTCCATCCAGCGAAGTTGAAATTCAAAAGGATCCTGCGGTTAGTAATGTATAAGCAACTAGCATTGTTTTGAACACACTATACGGATCGAACCGTGGCAAAGCACTCTGCTTTTTACAAAATTATGCAAAAAATAGGAAAGTAAGAAATAAAGATGTGCGATGAATGAGTATTTAAGTTTTTTCAATTTTTATTGTTGACGATTTATTTTTACATTTTTATCCTTCAGTTTCGTGTGAAATCAACATACAACTTGAGAATCTAATAAAGTAAATCAAGATCTTCATTGTTGAAAGTCTGTAAGATTTCTGCAGGGATGCTCACATACTAAAAATAGACATCAGAGCGTTTTGAGCTTTGCTCATTCAAGGTTTTCTGGCACAGCCTCTAATAGTCGATTGCGCTTTCAACAAGCAACCATACACGGAAAAATTGTCAAGAAAATCATTTGCCCCGACTATCTGTACGAACGTTTCGGATCGTTCTCACTGATCATTGCTTTGGCTGAAACAATTTAGAAACTTGTACAAAACGACGTGCTGCACTTATGGGTTTCCGTTGGGTCCTTTTTGTCCGATCCGCGCAGCCAATGAGCGCGCCTGGATTTTAGAAACTTTTGTGCCGTCTGCCCCTCACTACTTCAGGCTCACTAATCATTGCTAAATCATTCTGATGCATTGAGGCGGTAATTTGAACGATCATTTTATAATTTCATTATGATTTGAAGGTCTCACATCTATAAAACTTGTAATGACAACAGCTCCTGATGAGAAATCATCGTACAACATTATTGCCCTGGGCGCATACGCCCAGTCCTATAGGAAAGTCTATTTCCCGAGCGAAGCGAGGGAAATAAGTCCTCCGCGCCCAAAATGGGCCTGCGAGCACAGAGCAATAATGATTTTTCATCATGAGAATCCTAAAACCGCATTCGAATGCGGCATTTTTAGGTTAGAATGATGAAAAAGTATTTTAAATGTCTTTTAGTTTACAATCACAGAAATGGTGAAAGAAGGGCGAGAGCAACCAGCAGCTCATCTGAGCGCAAAACAAATTTTCTTGAACTCTCTCACCGAGTGATCAATTCAAAGTAGTTCTGAAAAGTAGCTCAGTCTCTAATTGATTACATACATTTTAAACCTTGACGGAGACGGACTACTGAACACACAAATTCATATTCAAACCATCATTCTGGGGGCGCAACACATGCCACTACGCGACTGTACAGCATTTCCTGAGTGAATTCAAGTTCATATCGAAAGGAATCAATAGGGCAGAAAAAAAACCCTCGTCACAATCTCTCTGATGCGTCAATAACTCAGAATCACTTCGCGTCGCGTAAGCACAATATCCGATGCATCTCAACAAAACGTGGCGACAAAGCAAGCCCATCACTTACTCCTTTCGTCCCGAAGTGTACTTCTGCTACTTTCCGTCGTATTCGATTCTGGTGACAAAAGTCAGATCGAGAAACAGAGTTGAGTTTACACAAAAAAAAGTTACTCGTCCTCCGGTGATACACTGCAGCTGTTGAACATATATAAGCTCCTCCAGAGCACCTAATAGAAATCGAAAAATCGTCCTCTTTCTGTATCATTCTTTATCGAATCTCACAGGTTATTGGCATCTATTTAGCCCTGATATGTTACGAATCGATTCTCCTTCATCCCTTTTGTTTCGACTACATAAGGTAGAGGCTTAGCTCACTCTCGCGTTCTTTCTTCGTCGCTTCTCGAGCCCCATCAGAGGTTTCGATACTTCAGGCTTTCGTTTTGCTTCCATCATGGAATAATCGAACAAGATTGATGAGGACGCCGTGACTGAGCTCTTTTGACCGATCTTTCTCTTTCACTTGGCTTTTATATGCTGACTTAGTTATATATATAGAGAATAATTGTGAAGATGCTCGTGGTTCATTCCCGTATATATATGACTGGGATGCATGCATGCTCGAGTGATGTGAGCAACTTGAAATTCTTGACCACCAAGTTTCTAATATAATCTTAATTAAGTTTGTATTGAGGACTCATGCAGGTGGTTACTTTTTATATGCATGTATGGAGTGTCATAGAGTGGAATATTGAGGCTTTTGTGGTGGACAAAGAGTTTAAAAGTTGTTGAGTTGTGAAAAATGTATTTATAGAGGGTCGAGATTCTGAGAGGTCAAAGATCCCTTTTACTAGATCTAAACAAGTTGGATATTCGATTTCTTTAGATACTTGAACTTGGCGCTCTGTTAGAAGCTCTTGGAGTATTTCGCTAACTGTTTAGGTCAAAGTTATCTTGAACACTCAAATTGTTTTTAGTTACCGGCAGAGTGTCAAAAATTAGTCATAATTTGACAGATTTTTGATCTTCGTTAACAAGAACCCAAAAAAAGTCAATAACCCTTAATCGATTTATGATTACTGGTCAAAAGCTTACCATATCTTCACTCTGAATAATACTCCTACCACACCCAGAACTTTGTCATGAAACTGAAGCGAGATGAATCCGAATCCAAATCGAAAAAGGAAGGTTGTTTTGCAAAAAATCTTTGATATTGAATGACTCGTCACGATGTTGCACATCAAGCCCATGTCGATTGATGGTAAACAATGTAAAAAAAAAAAAAAAAAAAAAAAAGGAAAAACACAAATATTCCATTTCCAATGAAAAACTCAAGCAATAGAGTGTTCTGAGTAGAATCGATGTGTTACGCCTTTATATTCATGAGGACATAGAGTTTGACATGCATTTTTGTATTCCTTAGGTATTAGACCTTGATTTTTGCAGAATTTAGAAAATTATCACAGATGACATTGCATTTAATAACACCATATTGACATACTAACATTTACAACGATCAATTGTGATCGCGAACACATCAGTAATTAAGTAGTCCGCCACTTTGTGTGTAATGTAACTTTGCCATCTCAACGCGGAGTAAAATACTCCATACAAAATCGTTTTCATCAAATTAATTGAAGATCAAGATGCATTTAAAAGGGATCCACTAAAACTGACGGTCATTCCCGAGGTCATACTTTCCATATCAACTAAGGGCTACATATATACCTGATCATGATTCAAAATTTTTCATTTGTCAGGACGAGACAGATTGAACTTTTTCTACCAGTGTGACAGTACAATAGATCTTCTAAACGGACGACCTCCATTTCTCACATAAAGAAGTCAAAGCAATACGCCCACAAAAAGGGAAAAATTCAATAATCATGCTCGGCTATAAAATACTTGATGATATTCGTATAACACGTGAGAACGGGATCTCTCAAGGTGTGAAACTCATTAATTTTCCGATGTGGTATCCCGCGTCGACTTCTTCACATATATGCTCTCTGCAAGCATCATGTGTAGGTGGTCTTGCAGGGCATAACCCCGGATTCGAATACGAAAACTCTATAGAAGACTTCTAAAATCTCATTCTTAAAGAATTATCTAGACATTATTTGAAAGAGTGAAAAAATTGCATATTGACGGTGGCAGTAGAAAAAAAATAATGAGGAATAAGAGATGTTGAGTGAAATAGAGCGTGATGCATTTCTGTCCAAGATGTAGAAGTCTACGTGAACTGTCCAAGAAAAAAAGCTGCTTTACAAGTAAGTATATATTACGAGAACCCCCGGCGTGAGACAACGAGCAATCAGAAAAATGAATGGTCCGCTAACACGGATGAAGTGCATCGCGAGACGATCAGGAGAAGTTCAGTTCAGCAGCCACCCATGGCGCCTGCGCCCGCAAAGCTGCGCCACACTAATACTATACCACCGTTATGGTTATTAATTCGCTTTTTACTTTGCAGAGGCTTGTTAATTACTCACAAAGTGAGCTTCTCGTTGCTCCGATACGCAGCATCGTTCCATTAGTACACCTTTCGACATGATCGCGCCTCAAAATAATGTGTTGTGTGCAGTATGAGAGAAGAGCTTCAGAGATGACTGGTTGTATAGGTTAGGGTTTTGTGGTATGCATTTTGCTGAGATGATGAGAAGCGCTAAATAGCTGTTACAGAGTTTGCATCTATTAACTGCATATTATTGAAGAGATGATGGATTAGGTAGATTGGAGTGTTGATTTTTTGAGGTTAAGGTTCTTAGTGGAACTGTGGAATTTGAAATGTTCTTGGGATGAATTTGAGGGAGGCTGCTGACAGCGGAAATAGATCGGGATTAGCAATATTTTACGAATTTCGTTTCAGAATATAGATCTAAGATTCAAACTCAGATTGAACGCCTAAAATGATCTGACCCTATATGCATGATGCGGAGTATACGCTTTGTCGGAAAGAATCCTGAACTATTTTGGATTTCGTTTGATTCTTCGAACTCTGAATGCGACTTTCATTTGTTTTCAATTTCGACATTGACCTGGTTTTGAATGACTCCTCTAATACCATTTGATTTTAATTTTCAAACAATCACTTCTTCTTTATTGAAGTTCATAAGTCACTCATTCATTATTTCTTCTTCCACGTCTCCAATTAAAACGGAGAACGTTACTCGTCATCAAGCTTCGATTAATCTGATTCCAATCCTGCCAATTTACCAATAACGTCTATTCTTGACCAAGTACATTCCGAAATGCTGATAAAATTAATTGGAGTAAAGTCATATTTTCAATTTGAAAGCATTATAGAATAATTCCTCCAAAATTTGTAGAAATCAGGTTACACTAGGTTTTTCATCAATTAACACCTCCACGATCAAACCCGATCGTTAATTTCTCAATTAATCGATCTCAAACTCGAGATCGATAGAGAAATAAAATTAGTTCTCCAATGCCGATTTACGAATATAATATCATTTAAAATTTGTAGAAATTCTCTAGGATCGAGGTTGACGTCAACAATAAAAATTATGCATGGGTGCATATGTTCTAAGAGTACACATTTTTCTGAGGTCATCCATGCTCTCCTCGTAGGAAATCACTCTTATACTCTGAACGCCAAATCGCTAAAAAAGCTCTAATAATCCCTTTGCAAGCTCATGAGGAAATCACGCAAGCTTGCCGACAGTTTCATGCATAAATCTTAGCTCGTCCAATTGCAAGCTCACGACTCACAACGCCCTCAATGCAAGTATAGCTTGAATTGTTCCTGCGTCCGGCCACTCGTCCGGTCTGCTCACACCATTATACGCCCTATATACATGTATGCAGGAACTAGACACAGACATGAATTTATTGCTGCGCTCATTCCTGTCCAGCGTCGTGGCTAATCGCTAAAATCGCGTGATCCACTACCGATAAAGAAGGATATATACAGAATCTAGTAAGCCACCAGGGTTAGAATCGGTAACGATTTTGCGTTGCAATCCATCAGACTGGACGATACTTACTCTCGCAAACGCCTGTTTCACGCGAGCAAGCTTTACGCTATCCCATACGTATTATACAGACTGACCCTTAGGTATATAGACGGTATTTCTAAAAGGGAATCGCACTCGGGTGGAAGACAATGGGGGTAGGATGACCGTTTACGTAAGCTTGATATTCTGGTTTATGGATTCGTGTTGTATTTACCCTCGTATATCTGTTGCTGACGCTAAGATGTTTTTCTGAGCCAGTGAGTTTTGGAAGTTGATGTTGGGCGAGGGAGTTGTTTTTTTTGTCATGCATATGAGAGAAGGTCGACAGGTTTGGTGACGGATTGGTTGGAAGAATTTGGCATATTATTCGAGATATGGTCCATGGAGAAGGCCGATTCTGCATAAAAGAATGAATCAGAACTTGATGATGTTAACTCAGACAATGATACAATTCCAAAAGGACTCCCAATAGGATCTTGAGTAAGGTCCTACAGAATTGGGAGTAAATCTCTGTGTTACTTTAGATGGCAAAAGGCAAAAAGTCTAATATGGCCGAATCTCAAAAAATTTTCATCAGAAAAACACGGGACCAAGATAGCGGCATTCCAAAACAGGTTTACGCCCAATAAGTTCCGGAAACAGCTCCAAAAGAGTTCTGTTGGAGTAGCGAAATCAGACATCCGTTGGAATCCCTACAGAAGAATACGGGAGTCATATGAAAGAACTCATAAGGGAGTGATTCAGGACTAAGAAGATGACATCTCATTGGGTTCTTGGGGGCGTTTTCAATTGTGATATTGGATCAAAAAATCTTGGTTAAACAATGGAATCAATTGCAAGAATGAAAAGATTCAGCTTTAGGTAAAACTCATTTTAGAACCGGAAAAATTTACCACTCCTCAAATTGTCTCTAGAAACATATATTTCTATCGACTTATCCTGAGGGTTATTTTAGTGAAATTGCAGGTCATGATTATTTGTACAATTTAACATATTTCATCCTGGTTCCATAACTGTGATGGAATCGTATTAAAATTGTGAGTATTCGAGGCAATGATGTTCGGTTAGTATATCCCTTTCCAGGATGATAACGTTGAGTGTTGGTAACCTGCACTGGAATAAAAGCTACTACAGTGATCTGAAAGTACTGGATTGGAGGCGCCACTGGTGAATAATTTCTTTCCTCCAAATATTTCGTTGATTCTTCGAATTCTTAAAAAATATCCATTCGATTTCAAAATTTTCTATTTCTAGGGATTTTCGTATAAAAAAATTAACGGAGTCTCCCTCAAGCTCGAAAAGTACCAACTGAAAAAGTTTATGAGATTTCTACGGAAGTAGAAATGATATTCAGTTGGGACTCGTTACGAACTCCTTCAGAGTTCCTTTGGAACTGTTTAGAAGTTTCCATCCAGAATCCCCGAAGGATTGCTCTCAAGTTCCACTGGATGTCAAATTCTGCTGTTCGGATAGGGCTCCGCAAGAGCTCCATATTCATTGTTTTGGAGCCCAAACGGTCTCTATTGGAGCTCATTCAGAATTATATCATTTTCTATGAATCTTTGATGAAAATTGTCATTCATTGTTTGACATCACAATCAAGATAGCCGGTATGCCAGATCTTTCTTCTAATTTTTCTGCAAGTGATGAAAATACGACTACTCAAGTTTATGGAACGTATAGGCAAAGCGAAAAACCACATTCATGGGCTCATTATGATTCCCGTCAACATTGACTATAAACTCACGAATCCTGATACGGGTGGTGATAAATTTTTTTCTGTGTAAAATTGATGACTAATGAAGAGATATTGAAATAAAGTATTCATAGTGAAACTTGGACTGGTTATCAAAGAGGTTCTAAAATCGTAGCCATGCAAATTCGAGCCAATATTGATAGTTTTTTTTTTGTACTTAATCCGAGACTGGATTTTTGGTCATGATTATCTCATACTGAATGAAACATCGTATGAACAAGTGTCATAAGTAAGAATAAGTATAATAAGTGAATAGATCATTATAATATCGCTGATAACAAAATTATCTTGAAAAATCCAAGCATCCGTTTCTACATTAGAATAAAATTGCTCAATGAAGAGTTTTTGCTTCTTATTTTTGCATTTCATGAGAGGAGCGCACACTTTTTTAGACCATGTTGTTCTTATCTGAGTTTATATTGTCCGTTGTGTGTTTCCTATCATGCTTAAATCAAAGTTTGTATCTTTCACCAGAATCAATCATTTTGCTGACCATCAATTTTGATGATATTCATATGATTTTTATCAATTTGGAAACAGATGAGATTACAAAATCATAAACAGTTCATGAAATAATACAATTTTCAAGAGAATAAAATGTTTCTTATTTATCATTAACTATTTTCAGGCTTGGCTGTTTTAGGAGGAATAAAAACATTACCCTATCAATATGCTTTTAGTGTCGCATTGAAGAGAAATGGTGTTTATTACTGCAGTGGTGGTATCGTAAGCAAGACTCACGTTGTCACAGCAGCACATTGTATCTTCAACAATGGAAATTTGGTCACTGAAGTAACACCATTACAAGTCTTAGTGGGAAGTAATGACTATACCAAGCCATTTGGATTCCTTATTGATGTAGACAGTGTTCATATCCCCAAAGTGTACTTCAAAAATCTCAAGAATAATATTAATATTGGAGATATTGCTGTGCTCAAGGTACTGTGTGATTGTCTAGTATCTTTTTTTTCTTACCATAAAAAATTCCTTGTAACCTTAAGATGCTCTCAATATTTGCCAGTGGTATTTTACCCATTTGGACTGAATGACACAATCTTTTGCGGAAACGTTAAATTCCAAGTGATCTAATCGTATTCTAAAGCACAATTTGTCAACCCGACAGTATAGAGGCACAAAATCGAATGGAAGTTTTCCAAATAATGGTTTTTGTGAACCGTGCGGAGCTATGATCTGTGAAATTTTGATCAGTTGAAGCCCGCAATTAAAAACTTCGCACTCTTCAGCAAATTTGGTATATTTAGTTCCGTCAACTCTTTCAATGGCATAAGTGAAATTTCCAAATAGTTTTCGTCTGAATAGAAAAAAAGGGTAATTTTACTAATAAATCGTGACATACGGCTATCTCTGGAGATTTAAGTCGATAATCATAACGAAAATATAGGTGATTTTGGTCCAGTGCTACGGATACTTGGCTACTGTAAAGATGGTCCCAGGCTCGAATCTCCGCGGTTCCCGTGTAAAATCAGACACTCAATTCTTCACAAATTTCTCTACTTATAAATTCCCACTTGACAAGATAATATTGAATTCCATTATGTCCTACAGCTGCTACATCACTTAGATCTGAGCATCACAAATATCCAGACAAGAAAACTATTTTTACCTGAAGCAACATCTTACAAAGGAACAAGAAATAAGTTTATGGGATTTGGATGGAATAAATTTGAGAAACAAAATGACATAGATCATCAAATAACGTTCCGGTCTGGAGATTTAATGGGTCAACTAAGATCTATAGAGGTTGAAGTTGTATCTATGAATGAGTGTCGAATACATTACAAACAAGAGCTTGATAGCCAATATCTGGTATGTGGCCGGATTAAGCAAAGCTCGACAGAATCGATTGACAACGTCTGCATCGTAAGTATAAGGCTCGGATCAAATCACATCCACTGTGGCTTATGAAGTTGAGAAATAAAGGGAGACATTTGAATGAGGAAAAATAGCTATACAAACAGTTGAGAATGGGGTAGTACATTTCGATACAAGGGTGGAAAACCTTTTTATGCAATTTTTCGATGTTTGAGTGCTTACAAAATTGCATAAAATAGAATTCGCGCCTCGACCATGAGGTTCCCCGCTTCCGAGCAATTATTTCGACCCTCGCCTGCAGCTCGGGCAGAAAACCAATGGCTCAGAAGCGAGTTACTACCTCATAAACTCGGTGCGAAATCTACTAATTCGTGCCCGAGTAATGGTTTTCTGGCCTGAGCCGTAGGCGAAGGTCGGAATCAACACGAGGGTTCAAAAAGTAGGTTTCACACCCATGCATTGAACTGTGTTTTTCGACAAACTGTGCGAGAAAGTGTAAAACCAGTGCGGAAAAGACACTTTTCGATACACTGTGCGTAAAAGTGCTTTTTGCGCACAGTTTGTCGACTTTTACTCGCAGTTTATCGAAAAGCATAGTTAGATACACGGGCGTAAAACCTATCATTCGCATCCTCGTGATGATTCCGAACCTCACCTGCGGCTCGGGCCGGAAACCCATCACTCGGACGCAAATAAAACGTTTTACACCCTTGAATCGAAATGTGCTATTTCCACACAGTGTGACAAAAAGTTTCATTACAAAATAGTACATTTCGATACAAGGACGTAAAACGTTGTATTCGCGTCCGAGTGATGGGTTTCCGGCCCGAGCCGCAGGCGAGGGTCGGAATCATCACGAGGATGCGAATAATAGGTTTTACGCCCGTGTATCTAACTACCGTCAAATTGGGTAATTTTGGTACGTTTTCGGTGCTTTTCATTTTGTTTGGCTCCGCATTCCAAAATACATTGACAAAATCCAACTTAATCAGTATAAATCAAAAGCTTACAGTCTCAGCTTTCGATTGATGGGCTACAAAGTTCAATTTGATGCGTCTGAACTGGAGCTATTAGCAGTTTTGTAAGTGTACGAAAGTTAGACCCCGATGGGGCAACTTTGGTACCCTTACAGAATATCTCAATTCTACCCACCATCATGCGAGAGAATTAATTTTAATCGTTCAGACGTCTCATTCTAAGCCTTTTGAAACATTTTAAAACCTCATAGACCATCACTCGACTCAAGATCAGTTGAAGAGAAGCTGTCATAGGAAGAGGTTCTGAAGTTACCCTATCCTCATGCTTCTTACCTAGAGTGGGGTAACTTTGGTACGTTTTTTTATGGTATTTTCCCCTGTTTTTCATTCATTAAATTTCCAAATGCTTCAAATACCCCAATGTAACGATGGTTTCTTCAATATGGTGATATATGTGATGGAAATGTAGCACTATACACCCGTATCTCGTTCCGGAACACTTTTTGCCAGGTACACTAACTGGACCACTCGAGTATCAGTGCTAAATCTCTCTTTTTAGAAAAAGCTTCGATAAACGACTACAATTATTCACACGGGATCTACGGTGACTCAACACATTGTTTACGTGTGTGCCCAGAAAGGAGAATAGGTTTCAGAGAGATAGAATCGTTTACCTCGCCAAACGCAGCTCTGAAAGTCATTTTTCAGGGGTGTACCAAAGTTGCACCCACTGTACCACAGTTACCCAATTTGACGGTATACTTTTCGATAAACTGTGAGTAAAAGTCGACAAACTGTGCGCAAAGTGCACTTTTACGCACAGTGTATCGAAAATACTTTTGCACAGACAATACCTTGATTTATCATTTTATCTAATGAGGAAACGTTAAGATTACTGTGACCATCTACACTAATTCTAGCACGAACCTGAAATAGTACATTACGCGTCGAGTGCTGGAAACATTTTTTCCTTCGGGAAACCGAGCTGGACGTGGGCGATGGCACCGTCCAGCTTGGTTTTCCCGAAGGAAAAATGTTTCGGCACGAGACGCGTATGCAGTTTTATACGTATGGACGTATAAAGTATTTGAAACTGTCCTGATCATTTTTCTTCAATTCTGTAATGATAAGTATTGAAACTATTTTCAGGGTGACAGTGGAGGCCCCTTGGTATTTAGTGGAGATGTTTTAGTTGGCATTTTGATAGGTTATGAAGCAGACTGCAACGATACAACAAAACCACAAATTTACATCAGAGCGACAGCTTACAAAATGTTCATTCAGAGAGTCGCATTTGGAAGAGCTCAACAATCAGACACGCAATCTATCATCTTACCCATCTTACCCCAATTCAACGATGTTAACCGATAAATTTATTGATAAAACCATTATTAGTTTCTAAAATGCTTCCAACTGTGCTTCGCAATAAAAATACACCTCTCTGTAAATCTAAAGCAACATGTCCCAAAACTCGAGTACAAATTTGAGCACCACAATCGGTACGTAAGCTTTCAAGTTAGATCCATCAGATGAAGTGTGATTTGTTCTGGTCAATTTTTTATAAAAATAACGGAAACCCACTGCAGTTTCCTGAATAGAAAATACAGCCTGTAAATGTTCTTGAATAATCTAATGAATCTGTCACAGAAATTTGAAATGTCAATCGATCAAAAAATGTAGTCCTTGATTGGTAAAGAATGTAACAATCATATTTTGTTCAACTTTTGACCTAATTATTTTTACAGCCCTTGCTTAGGATTTTCATTTCTATGAGAGTAATAAAACTTCTGAGTTCCAAGCTTCATGATTATGATCCAATTCATGACAAAACTATCAACTTTTTTCAAATTTTTTCAAAGCTATAGGAGAAGTTTTTCGTAAGCTCAGAACATAGCGCAACTACTATGAGAAAAAATGAAAACAGGAATTGAAGAAAAGGGGGGAAGGGTCCAAAGGACCGAACATTCTTTGGAGCTAGTAGAAACGTAAGAAATACCTCGATGTGTTTTATCAAGAATTGGATAATAAACTATAAAATACCCTGAAAAAATTTTTCATCATATACACAGAATTTCCACAATAGTTATTTCTTAATGAAATAGTAAGGCCCGCAGATCTTTTATACTCAATAACGAATTACTTATCCCTAGAGTATCGACAAAAACTTGTTGAGCCTATATATATATATATATATGGGGAAGAACTGGCCATCCATCGCAATTCTCAATCTTTGAATCACCAAAATAGACAAGGGGAGTAGCCTCAGCATTTTACATATCTTATAAGCTAACCTAATATCCAAGTCAATCGGTTTCTATCTGTAATAGTGGAGGGTCGACTTGAGCAGTTGAACGATTTTCAACCTCACGTTCAGCGGGTGGAAAATTGACCAGAAAGCTTGCGCTCCATACATATGTCTCCACAGCATCGCAGGATGACCGTCTCGACCCCCTCAGTTTGGATGATGATACGTATCTCAAACGCTTCGAAGCTTATTCGATCGGTAATTTATTCAATATATCTCATGCATGTCGAAGCCTTGGTTAGACTGTCAGAGACATGGGGGTCCCGTTTGCTCGGTTCATTGCGCAATCTTTGTATCTTTTATGTATTTATACTTGCAAACGATAGCGCCACTTTGGTTGGATATTATAGATTATTCGCTTACAGGGAGTCTGATCTTATGAAGTTAGATTGGTGTTTGTGAAATAAATTGGTAATGATATTTGAGTAATCCGATTCACTTTGATTAAGGTTGATAGGTTTTTTGTGTGGTGAGTTTTAAGGGGCCAAACTCATTGTTGAAGTATTTTCATAACTGCTTTCCTTAAAAAGCTCATTATTCTCTACTTTTACATTCATCAAGGCCACTATCAAGTTCTGCAAATATGATAGATCTATTATATGCTAGATGTTTATAGAATTAAGATACTAGAACTCCGTGCTACGAATCGATTGTGAAAAATGATGAAATCCGAAATAGATACTTTCAACTCCCAAACTTGAATACTATTTGGAATACTGTATAGTATTCAATTTCAAATAATGAGGAGCGGTTTTCCCAGTACTGAAAATTACACGACAAGTGCTTTTAAAATCTCTCCAGTTTTTCTACGAAACCGTTACAACATTGATTATTTCATAACAAAAAATTTCCCGATCTCCAGAGATGAATCAAAGACTGACTTCCAATTTTGTTTGATTGCCTTCTCAATTCTTTGCTCCGAAAATTACACAGCTTTTCAATCTCGGATTAATTGAATTCGATACGGTCATTTTTTGCGACGAAAAGTGGAAACTTAATGGATCGATATTCGAAATTTAATTGTAGGTACATCAGTGATCAAAATGTGGATCCGGAAAGAGAATTCTAAAAGATAAGTTGGAGACTAACCCTATTACCTTTCTCTCTATCGTTCGTTGAGCTTGATAAGTCAGAGGCCCCTAAAACCGTATGTAGCTGGAAAATGATATTTGTTGCAAAATGATCAAGGATTATCAATTGATGGATTTGGAAAGAGATTACTTATGAAGTCCGGAAAGATAACATTTTGTTGAACTAGAGCAGCTAATAATCATAACCACCCACAAGTCCGTCTAGCCAACTACTCATCGACCTGTCTATCCCCACCCGCTCGATACCGTCGTTACCGAATTTTGTATGCCTACATCCATAATCTACAAAGCCAGCTATATCATATTTTAACCAGCCCAGCCTAGAACAGACTGTTCCAGACCATTCCAGACAATATGAAACCACCCCAGACCGTTCCAGACCGTTTTAGGCCGTACCAAACCGTGATGGAATATTCTAGACCGGTCCGTTTCAGACTGTACCAGAATGTCCCAGATCGTCCCATCCCATCTCAGACCGATCCAGACCGTGCCAAAAAGTACCAGACATTTCTAGAATCTTTCCTGAACATCCCAAGCCGTTCGGCACCATTCCAGATCGGACTATCCATCCATCACATCGACCTATCCGACCGACCACCCTACTCACCAACACAACGGCCTAATCATCGATCCATACAGCTACCCACTATTCTTCACTCCTTTCACGTGGGCAACCCGATACGCAGGATCCGGATGAATAATTTTGACTGGGCGTTCAATTATTTTGATTAGCTCATTGTTGAGAATCGATTACTGAATAACATATTCCCTTGATACATTTATACTTGATCAGTACTGACCAAAATTATGAATGAATATTAATCAATATTGATCAGCAATATCATAATTAGAACTACTGATAATGAGCTCCAAGCATTTCTATTGAATCCATATCCGACTTAGTCTCAGCACAATCATTACACCTTCTGTTCAGAAACAAATGAAGAGAGTTAAGAAGTAGTTCACAATTGTCTGCGCACATAATCGTAAAACAATTTATCAGATGCGCTTCGATAAGCCTCAACATATAAATACTCTCGTGGAGGCAAAAACACTTGGGAACAAAGCACGACTTTTGTCACGATTCAAGGATAGGGACGACTGCATTAAAATCCCATTAATTAAAAGTCAGGAAATTGCACAACGCCAAAGAGAGCATTACCACAACGGCAGGAGATCCAGAACATATACAAATATAGCATCGAATAATGTATTTATGTATGTATGTATGGTGGCGATTATCCGGTAACGGTATAGTTTCGGATTTGCTCGCGCGGATAGAGGGAGAGATTTGTCTCGATTAGAGCAATCTTATTGCAGTTTGGCCGGCATCTCGCGATCGTGCCAAGAATCTTCGCGATATACGTATTATAAGGGGTATTTCACTATTGGGTAAAGGAGTGCGCTGTAAATCTTTCGACGCCCGAGATTATTTGGGTGTCTATATACATGGAGAGCGGCATGAATCTTGATTACGAAACGAGATCTTGAGATTCATATCGAGATGCGTATCTGAGGTGGCAGTTTGCCGAGATCTTTGATGCGTTGGATGCGTTTCACTGAATGTGATGCATAGTACTGAATGGTGATCAACATAAAATATTTGAACAAGGTCATTAGTGTTCAGATATTTTGCAGGATTTGTAAAGTGTGATAATCCAATTTCGATCAGGGTGATACACTGTAACAGGTGATATATTGTAACAGGTCACCTGGGGAGGAATATAGTGAAATCTTTTTCAAACAGATGTTTTGAGTTTGAGTCCCATTTTTGTTGTATTTCAATTCTATCTTAATTTAGTCATGTTGAAAAATCTAGAGTTAATGCAGTTTTAGCAGAATTGCTCCGCTCGCTGCGCCTAAGAGTCTTTGGAGGGAGTTTGAATAGTCGAATCGTATTATTTTTCAAAACAAATATTTGATTTTGAATAAAATCAGAATTTCGTTCAAATGGCAACCATAATTAATTACAGATGCACGCTGTAACTATTTTCATACATGAAGTTCAATTTTCATAAATTCTACAAAGCTTCAGTCTCACTTTTCAAGGATTGATAGAGCTGCGCGAAAAAATATTAAATGGCTATAGAAAGACTCAAAAATAGCTACAACAGAAGCCCAAGCAGGGTTAGTTTGGACCAAAAATATCTAATGAGTTAAATGAGCAAAATCAAGTTTTTCTTTTTTGTTGTCCACAACTTCCTTAGTTTATGATAGATCATTTTCAAAAAATTTACAAATCAAAAAACTCTATACCAAGGAAAGTTGAGGAAATCTCAGAGGAAAACACGAATCGTAACCGCGCTCCGCGCAATTTTTCAGTCAGGTAAGGTTAGGTGAGCGAAATCTAGGGATTTTTCACCCCAAGGTAAAATCTGATAAAATTGGGCTAAAACACGTCTAGGGGCATTTTCCACCACGACAGGTCCGGTTGGGTTAGGTAAAAACAGGCCTAGTGACATTTTTACAGGGTTAGGTTAGTATCTTGGGGACAATCTAGTGACTCCGGACACCACAACAGTCGTCACGCGACTTAATAGAAAGAATATGATAAATAAGACTTGAATTCTATACTAAAAATGTAGTGTACCAAGGAGTATTTAACGATTGATCATTTTATTTTGACTCTTTTCAACATTTAATCATCTGCAATTTCATTTTCAATTTAATTACGGTATGACATCATAATATACATAAAGACGTATTTGCTACATAATCGAATTGACAATTTCAATCTTGAATATCATAATGCGGGCTCTCTCATCAACATTGCATTGTAGTTGATGAGAAAGACAGTCTCAACCCTGTCAACGCAGAGAGTGATATCTTTCCACTATGCACATCAATCTCACCAACTTATCCTCTTCTTTACCCATCCCATATTACCTTCATTGAATCACATCATCTTTCATACCACCCCCCACTCCACCACCATCATATCTCCTTTCCTATATCATTCTCACCAGCTCATCACACATTCATCATACATCCGCCAATAATCGCCTACTTGGAGGCGAATTCTTGTACGCAGGTAAGCCGCCTTCGGGTACAGAGGTTGTGTCCGAATTCAAATCCAAGTAGGAGGGTGAGGCAATCATTCAATCCATAATATAATCATGCATCCATTTTAATAAGCACAACTTATTACATCTTCATCGCACGTTGCATCTTATTTCTACTTCATACCATTCTCTCCATTCATATCATTTCATTTCCATCCCTACTTTTTCTTCCTCTATTTCCCTTCTCTTTTATCATTATTTCATTCGTTACATTACATTCGTATATCCATCTCATACATTACAGCCTAATTCATCTTCATTGCATGTCACATCACATATCTATTACATATTTCCTTTCTGTCATTTCATATGATCTCATTTCCTTTCCTATATCTCCTGTCTATATCTTCTTCATCTCTTTCTTCACCTCCACCCAATCTCACCTCCATTCAATCTGATCATTTCCCATATCATTTTTCATTTCACCGCCATCTCAGCTCCTCCTCAACGTGATTCCCACCACCTCATCACATTCATCATGAATGCTATTAGTCTATAACATCTCATCCCTTTCGCTCCTCTTTACCCATCCCATCTTACCTTCATTAAATCACATCATCTTTCATACCACCCCCCACTTTACCACCATCATATCTCCTTTCCTATATCATTCTCACCAGCTCATCACACATTCATCATTCATCATACATCCGCCAATGATCGCCTACTTGGAGGCGAATTCTTGTACGCAGGTAAGCCGCCTTCGGGTGCAGAGGTTGTGTCCGAATCCAAATCCAAGTAGGAGGGTGAGGCAATCATTCAATCCATGATATAATCATGCATCCATTTTAATAAGCACAACTTATTACATCTTCATCGCACGTTGCATCTTATTTCTACTTCATACCATTCTCTCCATTCATATCATTTCATTTCCATCCCTACTTTTTCTTCCTCTATTTCCCTTCTCTTTTATCATTATTTCATTCGTTACATTACATTCGTATATCCATCTCATACATTACAGCCTAATTCATCTTCATTGCATGTCACATCACATATCTATTACATATTTCCTTTCTGTCCTTTCATATGATCTCATTTCCTTTCCTATATCTCCTGTCTATATCTTCTTCATCTCTTTCTTCACCTCCACCCAATCTCACCTCCATTCAATCTGATCATTTCCCATATCATTTTTCATTTCACCGCCATCTCAGCTCCTCCTCAACGTGATTCCCACCACCTCATCACATTCATCATGAATGCTATTAGTCTATAACATCTCATCCCTTTCGCTCCTCTTTACCCATCCCATCTTACCTTCATTAAATCACATCATCTTTCATACCACCCCCCACTTTACCACCATCATATCTCCTTTCCTATATCATTCTCACCAGCTCATCACACATTCATCATTCATCATACATCCGCCAATGATCGCCTACTTGGAGGCGAATTCTTGTACGCAGGTAAGCCGCCTTCGGGTGCAGAGGTTGTGTCCGAATCCAAATCCAAGTAGGAGGGTGAGGCAATCATTCAATCCATGATATAATCATGCATCCATTTTAATAAGCACAACTTATTACATCTTCATCGCACGTTGCATCTTATTTCTACTTCATACCATTCTCTCCATTCATATCATTTCATTTCCATCCCTACTTTTTCTTCCTCTATTTCCCTTCTCTTTTATCATTATTTCATTCGTTACATTACATTCGTATATCCATCTCATACATCACAGCCTAATTCATCTTCATTGCATGTCACATCACATATCTATTACATATTTCCTTTCTGTCCTTTCATATGATCTCATTTCCTTTCCTATATCTCCTGTCTATATCTTCTTCATCTCTTTCTTCACCTCCACCCAATCTCACCTCCATTCAATCTGATCATTTCCCATATCATTTTTCATTTCACCGCCTTCTCAGCTCCTCCTCAACGTGATTCCCACCACCTCATCACATTCATCATGAATGCTATTAGTCTATAACATCTCATCCCTTTCGCTCCTCTTTATCCATCCCATCTTACCTTCATTAAATCACATCATCTTTCATACCACCCCCCACTTTACCACCATCATATCTCCTACCCTATATCGTTCTCACCAGCTCATCACACATTCATCATTCATCATACATCCGCCAATGATCGCCTACTTGGAGGCGAATTCTTGTACGCAGGTAGGCCGCCTTCGGGTGCAGAGGTTGTGTCCGAATTCAAATCCAAGTAGGAGTGCGAGGCAATCATTCAATCCATAATATAATCATGCATCCATTTTAATAAGCACAACTTATTACATCTTCATCGCAACTTGCATCTTATTTCTACTTCATACCATTCTCTCCATTCATATCATTTCATTTCCATCCCTACTTTTTCTTCCTCTATTTCCCTTCTCTTTTATCATTATTCCATTCGTTACATTACATTCGTATATCCATCTCATACATCACAGCCTAATTCATCTTCATTGCATGTCACATCACATATCTATTACATATTTCCTTTCTGTCCTTTCATATGATCTCATTTCCTTTCCTATATCTCCTGTCTATATCTTCCTCATCTCTTTCTTCACCTCCACCCAATCTCACCTCCATTCAATCTGATCATCTTCAATATCATGTATCACTTCACCGCCATCTCATCTCCTCCTCAACGTCATTCCCAACACCTCATCACATTCATCATGAATGCTATTAGTCTATAACATCTCATCCCTTCCCCTCTTCTTTACCCATCCCATCTTACCTTCATTAAATCTCATCATCTTTCATACCAACCCCCACTTTACCACCATCATATCTCCTTTCCTATATCATTCTCACCAGCTCATCACACATTCATCATTCATCATACATCCGCCAATGATCGCCTACTTGGAGGCGAATTCTTGTACGCAGGTAAGCCGCCTTCGGGTGCAGAGGTTGTGTCCGAATTCAAATCCAAGTAGGAGGGTGAGGCAATCATTCAATCCATAATATAATCATGCATCCATTTTAATAAGCACAACTTATTACATCTTCATCGCACGTTGCATCTTATTTCTACTTCATACCATTCTCTCCATTCATATCATTTCATTTCCATCCCTACTTTTTCTTCCTCTATTTCCCTTCTCTTTTATCATTATTCCATTCGTTACATTACATTCGTATATCCATCTCATACATCACAGCCTAATTCATCTTCATTGCATGTCACATCACATATCTATTACATATTTCCTTTCTGTCCTTTCATATGATCTCATTTCCTTTCCTATATCTCCTGTCTATATCTTCCTCATCTCTTTCTTCACCTCCACCCAATCTCACCTCCATTCAATCTGATCATCTTCAATATCATGTATCACTTCACCGCCATCTCATCTCCTCCTCAACGTCATTCCCAACACCTCATCACATTCATCATGAATGCTATTAGTCTATAACATCTCATCCCTTCCCCTCTTCTTTACCCATCCCATCTTACCTTCATTAAATCTCATCATCTTTCATACCAACCCCCACTTTACCACCATCATATCTCCTTTCCTATATCATTCTCACCAGCTCATCACACATTCATCATTCATCATACATCCGCCAATGATCGCCTACTTGGAGGCGAATTCTTGTACGCAGGTAAGCCGCCTTCGGGTGCAGAGGTTGTGTCCGAATTCAAATCCAAGTAGGAGGGTGAGGCAATCATTCAATCCATAACATTCCAATCATGCATCCATCTCAAACATCACAAACTATTTCATCTTCATTGCATGTTGCATCTCATTTCTATTTCATACCATTCTCTCCTTTCATATCATTTCATTTCCTTCCCTACTTCTTCTCCCTCTCTTTCCCTTCTCTTCTTCCATTATCATCATCATCATCATCATCATCATCATCATCATCATCATACATTCTCTCATCCATCACATTCCATCCACGGACGCAAACAGAGGGACCCAAGCTTCCATCGTTGGAACAATCCATTTTCTGCACTTGCGACATCATAATACCTATGTATGATGAGCAAGTGTAGAAAATGGTGCGAATTCGACGATGGCTCGAAGCGAAGGTTCAACAGACAGACTTTCGACAGAATTCTTACACCAATTCGAGCCAGACAAAGACAGCGGTACCCACAAAACGCTTGGAAACATGTGTGTAGCCCGTATCCCTGTGTCCGACACCATACGAAAGTAAGGTGAGCGGATGCATCAAAAAGGGATATTGGTGCGAATACATGATAACACGGCAAGGGTACAACGAACAGACTTTTGACAGCTTTACAAAATTTAACATCTGAAAGGGGTAAAAAATCTAAACAAACAGGTTAAACGAAACAGGCAAAATAGAATAAGTAATATCCAAAGTGATAAAAAGTCTAAAATCAAAATAGGTAAAAAATCCATGGAACAGGTAAAGTATAACAGATGGAAAGAAACTGGTAAAATAGACCGTAGATATAGAATTGTAAAAAAAATCTAGAGGAAAATACGCGCAACTTTTTGGTCTTATCAGGTTAGGTTAGTAAAATCTAGGGATATTTATCTCTGGAGACAAATCAAGACAGGTAAAGTAAAGACGGCAGCGCGCAACTTTTGAGTCAGGTCAGGTTAGTAATAAATCTAGGGATATTTTTCTCTAAAGAAAAGCCAGGTCAGGTTAGGTTAAAACCGATCTAGGGGAAAAAATCTAGTGATTCCGGACACCAAACAGTCGTCACGCGACTTAATATAATGTAATGTAATACCAAATAAGGATGGAAACATCGTATGAAAAATATTTTGACCACAGAAAATAGATCATAATATCACGAGTAAATTTTGACACCAATGAGTCAAATTCTGAAAGGTATACTTAAATTCTTGTAATTTGGATAGGCGTTGCAATGATGTGTCAAAAACGTCTCGTGTGTGCAAAAAATCACGAACGGTCAAAAGAATCCACTGCATTACCCTTAAATGGTATGTGGAAGATGTTTAATTGGCCCTTCAAAGGCTAGTCCGGAGAGGATCCGGATATTTCGCCCAATAAATGCGCTTTAATCACACTGCATATGCAATGCGAGATTATGAATCAATTTTTTTCGTTTTTTGCCTTATAGTAGTTCAACCTTACATTTCCGACCCAAAAGAAATAATTCAAGAGAAACACTTTAACATTTTCAGCCGAACGAGTTGTTACGAGTCCAGAAATTCATTCTTTATCTCGAGAAAATCGCAGTTCTTCGGCTCCCTGGGTAAGTCATACTGCTCGTTGCTCACACTCATTCAAGTTTTTTGCGAGCTAGATTCGGAATTTTTGGACACGGGAGGGCTCATTGGATAGGAAATTTAAACCCATAGGCGTAATACTATCAGATGTTGGCCCAAACTGTTATTTTATTGAGGAATGAATCAGAATAGGTGGGGGTACGCTCTGTCTCACTCAATATCCCCTTCAAGTTTTTCTCAATTTGTAATAAACGAATTGACATGAAACTTTGCATGGTTTTGTGATATGATATTTCAAAAGCGAGTTACTATCTGGGCGACTCATGCAATATCAATAACAGCGTATGAACAGCAATTCCGCTCTCAGAATCAGTGCATGCAGCCGCAACCTGAAAGTACGCTGGTGCGTGTCGGGTTGCGGTTCTACGGGGACTCCGGACTGGCCTTGATGTAACTTTCCGCGTAGCAAGACCAATTTCGGATTCACCGAATAACTCAATGCAGTGTCACACTGAATTGATTACAGGGACCGACAGAGACGAAAAGTACCCTTTTCCACATACCAAACTTACATGACCCTACGCAGAAACGTGCGCTGAATTTGAAGATGGCTTCAGTTTCTCGCGAACAACCCCGAATTTCCGAGAAAATGGAGGAAAATCATTTTAAAGAAAAATATTGAATTTTTGACTTCGCATTCGAAAAGAGGGAGTAATTTCACGTTTGAGTATGGACTTCTCGGAATATTCATTCAGGTTGGTGATCCTGATCCAGTGCTCAGGATGACACTCGTGATCGAGCGTTCAAAGTGGCACTGGTGATCGAAAGTTCAACGTAGCACTTGTGGCCGAGAATTCAAAATGGCACTCATGATCGGAAACTCAAAGTGGCACACGTGTTCGGGAACTCAATGTACCACTCGTGATCGAGAACTGTGGGTGGCATGCGTTACCTAGAACTCAGGATAATGGTCCCGATCCAGTGCTCAATGTGATCACGTGTGCCACTTCGAGATCTCGATCACGAATGCCTTTTTGAGTTACCAATCACGTGGGCCGTTTTGAGTTCTCGATCACCAGTGCCACTCTGAATGCTCGATCACGAGTGTCACCCTGGGCACTGGATCACGAGTGCCACATTCCGTTTCCGATCACGAATGCCACTCTGAGTTTTCAATCACGTGTACCATTTCCAGTTACCAATCACACGAGCGGTTACGAGTGCCACTCCGAAATCCTGATCACAAGGGCTACTTTGAGTTCCCAATCACGAGTGCCACTCTGAGTTTTCGATCACGTGTACCATTTTGAGTTACCGATCACGTGAGCGATTATGAGTGCCAATCCGAAATCTGGATCACAAGTGCCAAATTGAGTTTTCGATCACGAGTGCCACTCTGAGTTCTCGATCACGTGTACCATTTCAAGTTACCGATTACGTGAGCGGTCATGAAATCCTGATCACAAGGGCCACTTTGAGTTTCGGATCACGAGTGCCACATTGCGATTCCGATCACGAGAGCCGGTCTGAATTCTCAACCACGAGTGACATTTTGAGTTTCCGATCATGTCTGTCACTGTGAATTCCCAATCATGAGTGCCACTTTGAGTTTTTGATCACGTATGCTACTTTGAGTTCTCGATCACGTTTGCCACTTCAAGTTCCCAATCACGAGTGTCACCTCCCGATTACTGGATAAGGATCACCACCTTGAATGGGAATTCTAAAAATCTATATCTGTACGTGAAATTCCCTACTTCTCTTAAATCCGAAGAAAAAAATTTTGTTATCTGGTTTTAAAAAATTGCTCTTCAATTTTCTCGAAAAAATGGGGTTGTTCAAAGAAAATTTGACGTCATTGACGAACTTAGCACTCGATTTCATGTATAGGTTCATGTAGGTCCGGTCATTAGGGAATGGTAATCTTTTTTTTCGTCGGCCTGTGTTATTTCATCATTCTCTTATCAAGTTGCTGTAAATTCTCTATATGTTTTCTTCTCAAGACATTTTTGAAAAGCTCTCATTCTGAGTTCGAGGTTGATTTCTCTCATATTCTCAGTTTGAAAAATAGTTCGAAAAATTCTCAGTTATCTCAAAATTTCAGAGGGTGAATTTCAGAAAAGTGCTTCAAAATCACGTTACGTTGGATATCTGCTTTCAATGAAAAACTTGTAGTTTACTCGTGAACCTCCATCTTTCAGATGCGTACACTGTAAGAAAATTTTTTGAAAAACTTTAACCACCGAGTTGAAGAGAGACTTCAACTAAATGGTGGAAGTGTTGGTTGAAAATTCAACCAAGAATTTGAGGGGTGGGTGAAAATTCTAGTTGATATCGTACAGATTTCGTAAGAAAATTGATGAATTTTCTATACCGCACTCTCAAGAATTGAACTTATACAGGTCGACATGTTACAGCTATCGTACAAAATTTTGAATGAGAACAGTTCATTCAAACTCGATATTATATGTTCTTTTCTTCAGATACACGAGGGTGGTCTCAGGGACTACCCTTCATTTGAAGAAAAATTTCTATTCGAAAACCTATTAAAAAATAGCGATAAAATTTAGATTTAGATTCTCACCTTAAACACGAACATACAAAATTTCAAAGTTTGCAAAGATTTCCGATTCTATAAATCACTCGATCTTTTACTCTCTATACTCTCATATGAGGCAAAGAAAGCCCAGAAAAGGCGGGAGTTTCAGCTGTGTACACACGCGGCACAAGTAATTGGCACGTGCAGCTGAGGATGGCAAACCCGTGGTAAAGTATCAGCCTTCGAAAAAGTGATTACAGGGCAAAATGATGAGAAGTGCATATTCCTAGGGAGCGCCATGGCTTTATACTGATGTAGCACCTGCGCGTCCCATATAGACTTTGCGTCTTTTACGCGAGCGATGACAAGACGTTGCATTGGATGACGCTGGGCACGCGAGTCATTTTGAGTCACGTCGTACTTACGCATATATACGTATCTTTTAGCTGAGTCTTTCATCTTTGACAAAAAGCGAACGGTGTGACGTGTGTAAATATATATCTACTTGTTGTTGAGGGACGAGCAATCAAGGTATTTCTTTCACGATAGGTTAATGAGACTTTTTATCTTTTCTTCTGCAAGCTTTTTCGTGATGAAAATTATAATTCCCTGATCGAGGCCGTACATATAGTTGAAAGCAGCTATTCTATTGATTGATTTTATAAATTACCACCCTGTGATGAAATATTTGCTCTTTGATCGTTGGACTCACACACAATAAAGAGTGGACAATATTAGATAGAAATTCTCTAAACACTTTTCAATCAGGTTAAATTCGAGGTTTAAACGTGTTAGTTTCGCGTTAGTAGGGTAGTGCAAACAATAATAATTGGTATGAGTTGTGTAAATGCGACTTAGAACGCAGAGTCAGTTGACGAACAGAGTGATATACTTATATTGACAAGTCTTTGTCACTCAACTTTACGTGAGCATATTCTTGCAATAAATGAATCATAACCCTAACCTCAAAATCTCGTTCCTTCTCGTGTTTGCAGTCTTCGAGATGTGATAACAGCCTCCTCCCTCTTCCCGAGGAGTTCGAAGTATAACTCTATAGTCATGACATTGAATAACCGTTTAAGATCTATTGTCTCACTTGCTCTCCATAACTTGTGAGTTCGAGTGAGACAGAAGATGTCGAGTGAGCTCTGACCGCCCATATTTAGTGCAGCTTCCTGGGAAGTATATATGTCGCAGGCAAAGTGATCACTTCGCCAATGTATACAGTCGCTAGCGGATGTATACATTACCTAGGCGCTGTATACAGCCGCAGTCAAAGTGTTAAAGAATCGCTGCTGTAGCGCCGGCGAACAGTTCGCCTAGGTAATGTATACTTTGACTAGCGACTGTATACACTGCCATATACCGACTCGGCGAAGTGTTCACCGATGGCACGGGCAACGGCTCCACCTATATGACAGGTCAATGATGGACATTTGATTCTCTATACTGGCATACGTGATTGCACCAATACATAAGTTCCAATGCTTACTTGAAAAGAAATTTGGCTGGCCAAGAAATTTTGGGTCAGAAGTATAGTGCGTTCGTCGGGCGATAATTTTTTTGTGTATTTTTCGACGTAGAAGCCGGATCCGACCTCTGCTTTGATCCTATACACGGGAAAATTTTTTCAATCGCGAAAAACTAATTCACCTCCAAATAGCTATTGTCACGTTTTTTGCCAATTCTGTAGATACGAGAATATGGTGACTTATCGTTGTAGTGGGCCAAGGGCGCATCGGAGACATGATTTTATACATATTCTGACCTGCTGGACGCGATGTTAGCAATTTTGAAGGCCTACGATGCGTTCGAAATGAGTGACAATCTAATCTTTTGAGTACCAAACAAATTAGAAGTCATAAGTGTTTTTTTTCAATGAAAGTGCTATTTAATTATTATCAAAAGACTTTGTGATTAGTGTCTTGATTGAATTCAATTTCATATTTCTCTTCTCTATCATTTACCATAGTCTCAATATCAATCGTACGCATCTTTTACATCAATAGTTTGGAAACATTTAGGCATGAATTTCCAAATAAGCCTTGGAACTTATTCATTGGTGCATTCACGTACGCCAATATAGAGAATAAAATGTCCATCATTGACCTGTTATATAGGCGAAGCCGTTGCCCGTGCCATCGGTGAATACTTTGCCGAGTCGGTATATGGCAGTGTATACCGTCGCTAGTCAAAGTATACATTACCTAGGCGAACTGTTCGCCGACGCTGCAGCAGCGATTCTTGAACACTTTGACTGCGGCTGTATACAGCGCCTAGGTAATGTATACATCCGCTAGCGACTGTATACATCGGCCAATTGATCACTTTGCCTGCGACATATATATATGCTCAAAGACTATCTGAACTGTCCAAGTTGGACATCTCGCTGTCTTACTCTCACTCATTGATTAATTAAGATATGAAAAAAGTGGAGAGGAGAACAGGAGAACAATTCAGCTATATTTCCTGAGTGTATACTCCACACCAATCTGGACTAACCTAGCTTCAATTAATCGATCGGACTCAGCAACTTCAGAAGTATGGCAAATAACACACGCGCGAGGTTGAGGTATCCAAAGCTGCTTAGCCTGATCGATTGACCGAAGCTATATAGATCAGACCAGATCACGCGTTGGAGAGTTAAAACTCGGGAACCTTCACAACTGTCCAAAGCTTCGAGATCTCTTGTTTTACTTGCACTCATGAGTTACGATAAGTAGTTCTAACCCTTAAGTGCGAGCGAGATAAAAGATCTCAAAATTTGAACTGTTCAGGTGGTTCCCGAATGTACGTTGTCTATGAGCAATGCAAGTGTGAGTTCGGGTGTTCAGGACACTCAGGACGACGAATGATGAGCAAGTTGTGCATGTTCTAGTTTTTACATCACGAAAACCCTGAATAGGCTCAAGCATTTTGCTTTTGAGATTGAAATTATTTCACATGAATGAGTCGAGTGAGTACTGCTAACCTTTTGGACAGAAATGACATGGAAAATGAAGTTGATTTGAGGTTAGAATGATGACAATTCTTTAACAGAACCTGAGTATTACTTTCTTGAGTTATCTCAGTATTGATTGAAAAAGTTTGTATAATCATGTTCCTACTTTTAATTACGTCACTCACAGCGACATTCCGTGTACACGTAGTCTATTTCTCAATTAATTTTTATCGAAATAAGATGACTGTGATGAACGAATACAAGTTGGGTCCGGTATCACGTTTTGCCATAATTCATCCATGGGCGTAAACAGAATTGGGCCGAAGCGAGGGTTGCAAATATTTTGGCTGAGAATTGGGAACGAAACCACCAAAAAAGGATTTCACAATAGGTTCCACCAGAACTAAAGACTCCGTGTCTTTCACCTCTTCCTCAACATCATAATCATCTACTGTTTTGGTGCATGATTCCAGAAATCTTCTCTCACTCCAACATGTCCAAGATTCCTTTTCAATATTCAAAGTATACAATCCAACCCCTTGATGTTCACATGTATGGCCTCCAAAACATATCGATTTTTCACGGGTCAACAAGGGTGATAATAAAGCCAGACTCCAATACCATATAACCTCTACAAAAATTGATGCATCGTGGTACATGAGATCATCACGTCACTTTGGTACGCTATAAATTACTGTAATTGTGTGCGATTAATGAATTCAGCTTGCTCTCGTAAACTCATCTTTTTTTTTTCTTTCTTTCTTCTTTTCTCACTTCCTTACCTCGATCCAGGCAGACAGACAAGCGCTTCTGAAATTTAGACTTGCGCGGCCGGTAACGTAGGTAATTAGTTCAAGCTGCAAAGGAATTGAGAAGAAGAACGCGTGCCACAACTTATATGCACCTGTCTCCGGGGGCGCCAAGTTACTTACGCTTTCTTCTTATATAGTATTATACAGCCTCAGGTGTATTATAAATACCCTTCTCTTCTATACAGCAGCCATCGTGTGTGATGATTGCCATTTTATTGCGAGTAGCTTGTTTCTTTGAAGAAACTCGATTTCTTTAGTGGTGCATTTTGTAATTCTTGAGTTCTTCGGTATAGAAGGTAGGAAAGAATTGAGGGCATTGGTGATGGAGAAACAATTTTGGGACGTCATATATGACTCGTTTGAGTGAATTTATTGACAGTGGTTATGCGCTTGGAGAGTTTTGAAGAAAGTTTTTTTTTTCTTTGTATGGTAGGCTCTCTAATTTAATGTTTTCATTTGAGGTTGTTATAGCATTTTGTTGAGTTGATTGTGGTAAGTGCTCATATATATTAAGATGCTGGACAAGCGAATTCTGATCGACATTCTTCAAGGTATTCTTCTCTTTGTTGACTGCTTATAATGTCGATTATTCCACCAGGAAACGTTGATTGTGCGATGAGATCATCTGCAAACTGAACGTACCGAGCAAGTGAACATCGTAGAAAGGCTTGGGCCCTATACATTTACTTATCTAATAATCGTACCATGTGTGGCTTGGAACACCATACTTTCTTCTGAGACCAGATTCATAAGGATGGACCCCCCGGAATCACTTATAAAACGAAATTTGAGGTTAGAATTTTAAAATTCGGGCACTTCCGCTCAATGTACCTTGCCAAATTTTGTGCCAAATATTTTCTCCTATCCTAATTTACATGAGATTAGAACATTTGTGTAGGTCAACTCACCGGAACTCTTAAAAAAAAAAAAAAATCAGTTTTAGGTTAGAAAATGCATTTTCAGTGACTTCCGGTGCTCTAACCTCGGTGAAACCTAGCTCAATCGGTTTCTCGTGGTCGAATCATTCTGAAAAAATTGAATCCAGCTAGGTAAATCCACGGGGGAGGGGGATTTCAATATAATCGATCTCAATCTAGACTTTATGTATCATGATATACTCACACTTTTTTCGAGATAGTTCCTCATTAGGGACTTTTACGAATATGATAGATATGATGGCATTCAACATTTGGAAGCTAGCTTGAATCATTTCTAACTTAGCTTAATTTTGGACAATATTAAATGTTGTTGATCCCTTCTAATGGAAAAATTCAGAAGGATTTTAAAAATGCGTAAGCATTCATGAATCACAATGCACATTTTTCATCTGAAGTTTCATCCTCCTAATCATGTTAGATGAGGAATAGTGAAGTTACTTCGACCGCTAACTGCTTTTTTATTCTCGACAATACTTTTGATGACCACTCAACTTGCCACTGATAAAAGTTTTGACAGACAATATTCTTTCACTGTTGCGATTTCGGTCTCTTGAAGATCATAATGACTAATACTCGAATAAGATAAAAAAATGTGTCAATCTTTTGTAGTTGGTTAAATCGATGTCCTTGAGCATTTCTGAATCTCACTGAATCTTTGCATGGATTTGATCAAAACTGCATAGAACTTTCTGTGACCGAGCTTCCGCGGATAATTCACAAGCAAAATTGTATGAGTTGAGCAACAATTTTCACCGCGAATGAGAGATAGAAGATTTTCATCCTTGAAGTCACTAGATCTAAGTTTCGACTTTCAACCATTATTACTAGCAGCTGCTGTAGTATTACATCTGTAATATTTCAACATAGTAATAATTGGAACACTCTTCTTAGATTTTTAACCAAGAATTTCCAAGAACACTTAATTCGAAGAATCTTATCAACAATGTCTGATTCCAAAAATAATCAGATTAATATGCCGTTGAATACGCCTGTACACCTGGGATGACCCATCAGGTCATAAGATAAAAGTATCTTTGAAGAATACCTAGTTTAGAACATCAGATACATCAGGAATATCAAATTGAATCCAGGATCTTGCCGATATAAAGCTATTATTTTACGACCAAACAATGTCCACAAAACCGTCAATTTTGGGCCAGTGACAAAGCTAAAAAGAATGAGACAGTACTGATCAAAATGCATCCTCACCGTCACGCATCAAGACTCAGAACAGTAGTTCATTGAAGCGAAAAAAGTTATCCAAACGTTCCTGCAGTTGTCTATCATCCGAGTTATCATCCACATATCAGCTGTGCAAGATCACTCACTCATCAAAAGGTTGTCAACCCTGACAACCTTTCTCTCTGTCTCCTGTCCAAAACAATTCAGCAAGCAGTCATTCACGCCTCGTTTCAGAAACCGTCGTCACCATCCCTCTCAAACATTGTCGAGACCACTCTGGCCCTCTTAACTCTGAAACACCTGCGATGGCTTATCAGAGCAAGTCCGTTGGCCTCTGCTCTGCAGTCCCTTTAAATAACATTTTCAAAAATTCCTCCAAACGCTCAGTCACTTCATCCAAACTTATCGCACCCTCTACGTATTATACTTACACAAACTTAACCTATATATTCTATGGCAATGTTACCATTTCGCATGTATACATCTATATATATATATATGTATGTGGAGATCGGACACAACGACGGTTTTTCGCGGCAGCCCGCGGGGATCACCTGCCTGATACTTCTGATACTTTTGGCCTCTTATTTCTTTTCTCTCCTAATCGAAGACCCAAGCCGATGCACCTGCGAAAAGTGGACGCGTGCTCACACGTTCAAAACTCGCTCTCATTCTGCCTTCTGTACCCGTTGAGTCAGTAAATATATATATGCGATGTCCCGGTGTATTATATGGGCATCCCGTTGTGCAAGATGTATAGTGGACATAATGGATTTTTGTGGATGGTCAAAAAGGATCTGTTTGATATGAATGAGTGTATAGATCGATCGACGAATTCAATCTTCTAATGGATAGAGTTTTTTTTTGTTTTCATGCACGAGGAATAGGGGTCGATGTGGATCTAGGGCTTTGGTGATTCTATTTTGGTCAATGCAAGATCGATTACAGAGATGCAATAGGTTGAGAATGGTGCCAGCTGCAAGAAAATTGATTTGTGGGACTAGCTGATGCGTTATTGAATTTTTTGATCGATGCATGTTGCGAATGCACATGATTAGTCAAGAGGTATTTAGGCCGTTGAATGGTGTTTCTATTTGGATTTGAAGATATTACCTTCGCTGAAAATGAAGAAAAATTCCGATATAAGTAAGTATAGATTCGATAAGAATTTCCGGTTAACTGGAAAATTTTTATGTAATGGTAGAATTACTATACCTATATTCACTCGGATGGCGAGATTCATGACCGTGAGATAAGTTAAGTGTTGAGTGGGTTTCGCATATAGGTTATATTTTTTGTTCTATTAGCTTTTGTTTATAGGAGGGGTATCAAAGCTATTCAAAATAAAATAGGAAAAATACAAAATGTCGCTTCTGTGGTTGGCTTACTAGTTTCATACACTAATTTGTTCAAGACCTTCTCAAACTAGGCCTATCTCTGACTTGTAACATGACTTCTTAGGTCAAATGTGTGAAATAAGCCTCACAGTTGAGAATTGAGCCAAATCCAACATCTCCTCTGAGCCTCCAGAAAATCCGAAAGCCTTATCCACTAGACCATGGTGGCTCTATAAATTTACTTGGCTAACCAAGAAAACACACATTCTCAATGATTTGATGACTTTCTGTAGGTTCTGGTGATTTTCAATCGATTGCTGGAATAAGAATCTGGCAGGAAATACCAATCAATTCTACTACATTCATTTTTTGTAAGCACACTCAGGAGGGAGGGGAAGTGCAGTAGCTGTGACGGTCAGTGACCGATCGAGATTTTCCGTTTCGTTCGCACTCGTGCCATAACCTAGTGAGTACGAGAGAGACGAAAGATCTCGAATCAACACTGACCGTCACCATGATGCAACTCGCCTCCCTCCCGAGTGTACCTCATCAACTTAAACAGTCAGCGATCACAAACGTTCAAGCTCCGTCACCTCTCATGAGGTTGCTGATAGTCAAATTACGAGTCAGAAATTCACGCTAAGATGACTGATTTTATAAAATACTCAGTTGTAAGTGATATTATCAACCGTCATGAACTGCAAATTCTGGATCGGTATATTCTCAAATCCAAACTTTCAGTCAGTCAACAATTCATCAGAACGAGGGCCATCATCACGTGCGCGTATCGTTGATTTAGAAAGATAGGTTAGTAAATGATTTTCTAGTGGCACGGGGAAAATTGGTCGAGCAAGTATGTTTGGAAGTCACTCGGTCGGTAAAAAGACAAAATATCAAGTGCAACCTGGTTAGTATCATGGTGGTGATCAAATGACTGGCAGGTCAGCGAGTCTGTTAGTTATTAGGATCTTTGATAATAATCAAATAGCGGACAGTGATTTCAGGTTAGGTCAACTCTGAAAATCGATCGTCAACTTGTTGGATTGTGGAATCATCAGTATGCCATCTTATCATGCGTTGTCAAGTGATAGAGGGAACCAGTCGATAGTGAGGCTATCGTCAATTAGATTTTGGATCAGTTTGAGATTGTGGACCTATTACCAAGACCAGCAAGTGGCCTCGTTGAGATTTGGAAGAGTAGCATTTGTGGAGCCATGTTCTATACTCCAAACTACTTTACCGCCGCTGGAAGCTACTTCTGGCTACTGTAGAGCTTGTGTTGCGGAACCAACAAGTGACCAACTGTAGTCAAATAGAAGCTCGAAGTAGCCACGAGTAGTCCGTACAGGGTGAAGGAGCAGCGCTGTCCTGCGTGGTCCTGCGCGGGGGTTCCAATGCTAGCCAATATCGGCTACTTCCAAATACTCTCACCCTGTATGGACCACTCGTGGCTACTTCATGTTACCATTTGACTACCGTTGGTCGCTTCTTGGGTCCGCAAGACAAGCTCTACAGTAGCCAGAAGTAGCTTCCAGCGGCGGTGAAGTATTTTGGAGTAGAACATGGCCCCACAAATGCTACTCTTTCAAATCTCAGCAAGGCCACTTTTGGCTACTTTTGCCTACTTGCACCTGTGGTGGGTCTTTCGCAATAGCGTGCATTTGCCGCAAAACTAGCCACATTAGCCGGCATTGGCTACGGCTACTCCCTAATGAGCCACCCCTTGGCTCAACGTATTTCAAATAAACCAAGCATCTAAGGACAAAGTTTACGACTAGCTGCACGTGATTCTCCTCTGCGAATTCGGGAATCTGCTTCTGCCACTATGCCAGGTTCGAGTGAAATATAAGCAGAATCCTGAAGAACAAGAGCGAGGGAGAAAACGAAGTACACACAATTCGACGGCTCGTGCCACTAATTTATTCGTCGGCTCTTTGCAATGCCGCGAGAAAGAAAAGAGCAGGTGCCTCAGCGCCATAGGCTCTATAATATGTATCGCTCGCGGGCTAACGTCTCCCCTCTCCTAACCCTCTTTCACTCTGATGCACCACACTAGAGCGCGCGCGTCAGCTATTAAATCGCAATTTAAAGTGCGATCTCAGGGCGATTAGGACCCCGGTGGTATAAAAGGCCCGATAGTCTACATAGACAATATTACACTGAACCACACACTATGCTTGCTCTCGTCGCGTTAATTGGACAGCTCGATCTTACACCGATCGCTTCTCTTTACCAGTAAAATCGGTATCAAACTCAAGATATAATGCTATATATATATGTCTTATTACCTACAGTTTCACATCACACAATCGATCGCGGGGGAGGTAGAATCTTCTGACCTATCCAAGATGGTATATACATAAGTCTTATCCGTCGTTTGAGCGTGGCAATCTTTTCACGTTTCCGCGTTTTCGAGGTTAGGATACAGACCTGTTTGTACGCGCTACAGGAATGCGCTGTCTGAAATAATTGCGAATGCCGATATCGACAAGTGCGATGTGTTAAGACTCGACGACGAAGATGCATGCCGTCGATGTGTGATTTTGTATACATATACTATATACTATAAGCTTCAAGATTTTCTGAGAGTTGGGGAAACTTAAGGAGCTTAGATTGGGCATCTAAGAAGTGTATGGGTTCTCATGTGCTTGAAAGTTTCACCAGAGTAGTGGACATGTGGGAAAGATAGTTTGGGGTCATAGTGAATGCAACGTTTTAAAAGAGTAGCGGAGTATCTTGAAGCAGAGAAAGAGAGATTTTCGGATAGTGACTATCGTTCTAAGGTTTATAGAGTTACGGATACAAGAGTTGAGAGTTGGTGGGATTTGTGGGTAGATGTGATCTTGAGAGAAAAAGAGACGGATAGTGGTGCATTCAGTGTCAAGAGTCGTCGAGTATACATGATGTATCTTGATGTGTCTGCAAGAGGCATTGAAAATGTCAGCAATGTGCGCATAGACTTCACAAATTTTGAGGTTACGTGAAGATGGATCCTATTGATATACATTTGAATTCTCTGTTGGTAATGTAGATCTAAGATTTTAGTTAAAAAATGTGTCGGTTTGGTTGAGACGATGACACGATTCAGGCTGCATTTTTATGGCATACGATTTTTCCTCGTAGTCCATCTCTCGCCATTAGAGCAAAAGGAAGAAACTGTTGATCTAGAGACCCTAAATCAGGGGATTGCCTCTCTTGCTTCCACGGCAAGAGATGGGCTATAGGGGAAGAATTTTTCCGTCGTGAAAAGGCACCCTCAGCGTCTATTAGGCAATTTGGAGCTATTTTCTGGTTACTTAGGGAATAAGAAGGGGCACTTGATTGGTAGAGCCTGATGCACACTTACTCTTAAACCACGATGACTTAGTATTTGTTCCAAGTCATTTGATAAAAGCTAACTCATTTCAATCTGTATGAGTTACTTACCAACTGTTTCAGCCCCGCTCATAAGAATAACATATCTGAAAAACCATCGAACGTAACATTTGGAGGCCCCGGAGGGATAGGGGCCTCCAGTAACTAAAACATGATGTAACGTCATCATATCATATTTTCTTATATGACTTCTGTAAATTGTAGCTTCATTAGAACCAAGGTAAGGCTTGTTGAAGTTACTAACCACATAACTGGCTGACAGATCATGTATGTCTACTAAAGTCAATTCAGGGAAGTTCAAGTATAATACCGCGTTTAGATCTCCCGCAGCTTGACTGTCGCTCGGTTAAGCGCGTAAACGACCAGTGATGGGCTGCAACCTTGCCGTACATCAAGACATCTTTAATAAGCCATGCGCATCGGGTGTGTAATTACAAAGATTACCTGAGTATAGATATATGATATGTTATACATACATACATACATACACACGCACACATACACACACACAAATTTTTTCGATATGAAACAAAAATTTTGTAAAATTGAAAATAAAGGATGCGCAAATGAGAAATTATATCGAGGCATGCTGAGATATAAGATGATTCAAAACCTATTTGCCGAGTTATACTTACTCATTATATCAGGTATGTGAGGCAGCTATGTGAATGTAAATTGTAATGTGCGAGTAAGTAGCTTGCGTAGTTTCTCGATGGCGCTTCGTGAATTAATCGAAAAGCAAGTTGGTAATAATTTGCGAATCGTAAAAATTTCTCAGGTAGCCTTGTTATGTCCGTAAGTGAAGACCAAATAAGATAGTACTGCATTCCTGAATTTGATTTTTTGGCGGTATCTTTTGAAGTTGGGTAGTCTTACTTCTCACGGTCGATATTGATTTGCTAATCAATTAATACTATAAAACTACGATGGAACAGTTAAGGTTGGATACATGATAAATTTATTAGAGAATTCTCACAATTTTTCTGGATTACAAAGATCGAAAATGGTGAAACTGCGAAATATCAGATTTCCCTGTCAATACTGATAAGCCGTGATTATACATCGTTGATCGTATAATGATTAGCATATTCATCATCATAAAAGAGTGAATATTGATTTTTTCAACGGTAGTGAAGAAGACTCTAATAAATAGATAAAAATCTCGTTGAATAGATTATACCCACAACGAATCAATCATTATGAAAATTAAGATTCTAAAGTGATATATTTTACAAGCCTTACTGCTTACCTCAACGTGGATATTGATCACAGAAAATTCTCTCATTAAATCTAGTATGTCATTACCTGCCTACAGGATATATCCTATAAACTCCATCTAAGAATAACTTCACGCTATAAAAATTTATCTATGCAGCCTGGTAACATAGGAAAGCGATTTTCGCGAAGCAATGAAAAAATAGAATCAAACTTCTCGTTGAGTATGAAAACGCTTTATTATTAACTGCAAAAGAAAGAATCGGACTCAATCCTCTTGGATAATCATAACTCTTGGCTGTCAGTCAGAAAAAACTAATATTCATATGCCACTCACATAACTTCAAACTTCCATAACATATGATTATTATTATTATTATAGTACGAGCTTAGTAGAAATCTAGCTTCCGCCCTGCATTACTTTATACATAGACCAGATATACTATAAATATGATTATAAAGATACAGTATTCCAAGCAAAACGAAGTACGATATCAAACTCAGCGAGGCGGTAAGGTTTTATTCCTTTAAAAACTACCACTTCGTACTACCTACACGTATTTTACATATTTGCATCGAAATGGAACACGCAATACATATAAAATTCTATTTTTTATAATTATTTAATTTATACGAGTCTGTCGAGGAATCTAAAATCTGGTAGTTCTTATCATGATTAAAAAATCAGTGAAAAGAATCTCGAATGCACCTAAACTATGCAAATATGAAAGTACAGAAAGTGATGAGTGCAGCGAGTGGAATGAAGGTCAAAAAAAAAAAATCTGATCGTTAAAAAAAGTGGCGGGAATTCGTTACAGTTCGAATGAGAACAGAACAGGGTTTCGAATCAATGTAATGTGCGTATTTATGCTTGTATAAATGTATATAGAGTATAGTATAGTAATGTCCATAATTTGTGCTATCGACACACATCACCTGCTGGACTTGACTTTTCCTTCGTTGAAACTGTCCGTCGCGAAACCCGCGCGTTCGCTCTCAATCATCAGGTGAAGCAGATTCACCTGCCTTACTCGACCGAGCCGTCGGATGCGCAGCTGCACTTATGGAGGGCTCGCGACTTTTATAAGTATAAGGACTTTATACTAGTATAGAGTGTGGCTTTTGGATAACTCACCACGTCTTTGTTGTCCCTGTGGCATAAATACTTATGAAGTGTCGAGTAATGCGATAAGACACTTTTGTTCAGGCCTGCACTTGTTGAGGTATGCGATAATTTTCACGCGTTTAAAAGAGGCGTATGGTTGTTATCTGGGTTGTTTGTATGCATAGAATTTCATCCTAATGATTTTTTATAATAAGATTCTATTAAAGGTGTATCTCTTGATTTGAAAAATGAATTTATGCGATTTTCCGATGTTTGAGTGCTTACTAAATTGCATAAAATTGTATTCGCGCCTCGATCATAAGGTTCCCCGCTTCCGAGCGATCTACAATCTCATAACCTCGGTGCAAAATATACTATTGTGTTTCTTTATGCAGAAGTGATTATCTAAGAATCAAGTTATCTTGAAATTAGATTATTTAGGTTGAGATGAGTTTTTTCGATCTACGAGGACTGGGTTAAGTGAATTCCACTCTTTTTGCAAAATATCTTATACTTTATTCTGCGGCGTTTCGTCAACTCGTGCGTTGACCTCATCAGGTTTGAGATTTCTATAAAGATGTTGTACATATAGATATATCCAAGTATACAAATGTGTAACATCTTGTACAACATCTTTATAGAAATGTACAACATCTTTATAGAAATCTCAAGTCTGATGAGGTCAACGCACGAGTTGACGAAACGTCGCAGAATGAAGTATAGGATATTTTGCAAAAAGAGTGGAATTCACTCAACCCAGTCCTCATCGATCGAATAAAACTCATCTCAACGTGCAGAAAGAGAAGACGATCACAAATCTTCATTTAAATCTACTTAGTCTTGGATTATTTAGTTTAAAGAAATCTCAAACTTTATCATAATCATTTGGAACTAATCAAATTTTGTGAATGTGAACTCAAGTATGAAATTTTGACTGCATCAAGATCCGAGGTTTGAAAATGGGAGAATATTCCGTTAGTTACATGATGATTGTCGAAAAGCTTACCCTAATTGAAGGACTGACACTCCATGTGAGATAAAATATCCCTAAATTATTGCATACATTTTTAAACTTCATTTATGATTATTGAATGGCAATGAATGTAGCTCGTTTATTGTAGGCTAAAGACTATACATGAGGGCGACACTTATTACCCAATTTTTGATTTTCGGTCAAGCCACCTCTTAAAACGCGACTTTGGGGTAAAAAAATGGAAGCATTTTTTTCCAGACATTTAGAGCCAACCCTGATAGTGCCCTATCACATTTTTTTCTGATTTCAATGGTCATTCTGACTTTTTTGGACAATATCAATTCGGTATTTACCTCTGCTGAGCATATGCGCTTTCCAACGTCTCTGGGCGTATTTTCAATCGATAACCAGTTTCCTCGTCAGTTTCATTTCCTTTAAAATGAACATTTTAAGAAGTCAATATGATGTTAACTTACGAGAAACATAGCTAAGTACTTCAGGGTATGAAAAATCCAAGTTACCAATGCCGAGAAATAGATTTCGTGAATGGATTTTCTGAGTCCAGCAAAAAATCTTGGAGGTTCAAAGAATCGGTACCTTAAAATTTTTTTATTACTTGAACCTGTGCTCTTTCTCGTCCTAAGGAGATTAAATCGGCTTTCTCGAGTGGTCTTTTTGAAGGAATTTGCAGTGGCTATCGATTGAAAATCCTCGCACAGACCTCGAAGAATAGGCACGCACAGCAAATGCAAATACCTGATTAAAAATCGGCCGAAAAAAGTAGATATGGGCATTTTAATTAGAACAAAATGTCAAACGGCTTGTCTATACGGCCGGACTCGCGTACGCGAAAAGAGAGTTATGGTTGCCGACGCATGTGACGTCTTCGCCGAAAAAATCCCTAGGAAATCCGTCGCGTACGCGAAAGACCACGGGCCCTTGGCCCAGCCTTCGCGTACGCGAAAGGGCCCATTTTTCGCGTACGCGAAAATTTTCGGAAAGCCGCCTCGCAAAAATCTTCGCGTACGCGAACCGGAAAATTTTTCGCGTACGCGAAGATTTTTGCGAGGCGACTTTCCGAAAATTTTCGCGTACGCGAAGAATGGGCCCTTTCGCGTACGCGAAGGCTGGGCCAAGGGCCCGCGGTCTTTCGCGTACGCGACGGATTTCCTAGGGATTTTTTCGGCGAAGACGTCACATGCGTCGTCCACCAGAACTCTCTTTTCGCGTACGCGAAGGTTCGCGTACGCGAGTCCGGCCGTATAGACAAACCGAATGTCAAAATGAGCATTATGAAAGAGACTTTAGAAAATCTGGCGAAAATTGCTTTCGTCTTTTTTCACCCTAAAGTTGAGATTTAAGGGGTGGTCTGCTCGAAAATCAGGAATTGGGAAATAAGTGTCACCCTACTATACATCTGCATACATCATCAATCGAATAAAAAGTGAATGTTCGTATTGATTCATCAAAATTTGTTTCCAATAGAGAAATTATATGACTTAGCCAAGACCTTAGTCGTTAGCATCATACAAATACGGACCAATGAATATTTTTATCGCGTGCTATTTCTCAGATAACAAGACAGAACTCATTCAAATTGTACCCATGAGATTCTCATAACTGAACCATACAAAATATGGAAATGGGCCTCATCAATAATCGATTCTTTGTTACAGAATTGAGTGGTCGTTTCCATTCATTTGGTTTCCAACTGTTGCACTATTTTTGAATTCTTGAAATCTAACGCCACTGACTTAGGATTCAATGTATACTGTGTTTGAATCAATCTTCTAGAATGTATAATTAATAAAATATCATCTCTGAGAGATAGTTAATCATACCTTATCCTCTAAAATACTTGGTGTAATTTGGGCCGTGAAGGCCCGTTATATTACCTAAATAAAAATGAAATAATATAAATTACCTTGGGTTATATCATTATATCCACTCTGCTGACCTGATTTCATTATAAACTTGTTGAAAAATTCGTAATTCCGCCACTCTCTTCAATTTATCAATCACCTCATCATTTTACCAAATATTATCATTAATACCGTTAAAAGAAGTTTAACTAAAATCTCATTTCCGAATAGAAACTCCTTCACAACCTCAAAGTATCTCAAATTGGCTCACATCTTATGCATGCACATCAGGTATGTCACACATTTCTACCTATAATACCCTTACAATCTCACAGAAACTGTGAAACGGACCACATATGGCCTGACCATATAGGCCTCTTCTCTGCAGTGCACATCAGAAGTCACGGGCTTATCTCACCTTAATCAAGGACTCGCAATCCTCTACAAACGACAAGCACTCCCACAACGGTGACAAAATCTCAAGAGCCGACAAAGCCAGAAGGTATATGTACAACTTTTGAAAAAAAGGTGATTTTACCGCCAAAGCAGCTTCCACAACGTGGAACACACACTTTTCTGAGCGCGTGAAACTTCGAGGACGCGCTTGTGATGCCTCTCGTCACACGACATTCGACGAAATCACTTTGTGTTTCCCCAAACACGTGCTAGTATGTGAAAAAGAATTATATTTTAGCTGTTTGTTAGGGGTGACAGACATGATTGTATTTTTTTTTCATGGTGGGTATTTTTTTTTTGGCAGCCATGTCTGTTAAAATCAGCTTGCGGCTCTCACTATAATAATACTTTGCAGTTTATATTCCGCCATCGCGTATGTATAACCTAAGTGCAGAGTCGGCGAATTTCTGAACAAAGCAACTAACTTTATTTCGCCATTGTGGCCAAGTTAATGAGTGCACTGACCGCTACTGCCACTGCTGCTTCTGCAAACTCACACACGGCAAACGTACTTTTATAAATATAGGTATATAGTTTTTACATAGTTGGATATATGGAACGTTTGATGCAAGTTCCGCCCGCTCGCTTAGAGGGTCGATATTTTTGTGCGACAGGAGGGGCGTGTCTCACACCCGGTATACTTTTGTATTTTTTTTCACCAGTTCGTGGTGGTTCTTTGAAGAATGCTTGTTTTAGAGAATGGCGTTCATGCATGGATTACACAATGAAGTATGTGAATTTTGACTGTTTTTACTGCAACTTCAATTAAATTCATTGTAAATAGTATGATTACGAAATGTAATACTTGCAATGCACAAAGATTCCTTTTTGTCAAAAATTACACTGTAAAAAAATTTTTCGAAGAACTTTAACACGTTCACTGCGATGGGCCCCACGGGTGGGGCCCACGCGTCCCTCCCTGTGTGCGATGGACCCCACCCGTGGGGCCCACTCTTCATTGAATTTCAGCTCACATCTAACAGCGGAGACATATCCAATGGCTTATGTCGTGGTGGTTTCCCGTTGTTTATGTTATAATGAACATGTGTGCACAGCAGTTTCGGTATCGGACTCGATTTCGCTGAGTTTTTCCCTATTTTCGTTTTTTACGCAATTTATTCTTTAATTACACAAAATCAAGCGATTAACAGCAGACTACTCACTTTGGATTTGACAACTTCCAACGTATCTGAACTCATTTGAAGGCTTATTTCAAGATCTACAAACAGAGCCCAAACACGTTGGAAATTATCGAAGCCCACTTGATTAATCTTCCGTTTACGCGCGCATAAAACTTTCTGCTAAATCAAAAACCGTGGATTCTTCCAAGCACAGCTCTTGCTTTGTCGTATGGTATGTATATTGTCATGCAATGTAAAACTCTTGGATTGGAAGATATAGAAGAAGATGATCGGGTTGAATCTATCATTTCTCATTCTTGAAACGACTTGAAGAACGTCAATGAACCGCAGCCCAAGATCAGGCTCAGCAATGTTGAAGCACGCTAGAACTATGATAATCAACACTATTCTCTGGGTAGAACAGATATTGAAGTAAAAGTTCTCTTGGAGGCTCATAATATTGAATTTGATGATTTTATTGATACTACCGATCATCCTCATGAATATTCTTCATATCAGAGGAAAACTTTTGGGCCCCACCGGTGGGGCCCGCCGCACAGAAAGATGGTTGCCAACTCTGTGTGGGATGAGCCCCACCGGTGGGGCCCACATAAATTCATAGAAATACTGTAAATAGATGCCAAACTGATTACTTTCCAAAAGGTTTAGCTTCCGAGAGTGCTGAAACGCACATTTGTACTCTCTCGCGATCTGGACCGGATTCGCGATTTCGCCTTCGCAGTGAACGTGTTAACCTGTTTGGTTGAATACTTATTCAACCAATGTGGATTATCACAATATGTCGGTGCGGTTCCTGCATATCAAGTTGCCTACGTGTGGGGGGTAGAATATGGTGGATGGTCATATATGGGTGGATAAGGATGAATGGAAGGGTGGACTGATGGATGATGGATGGGGTCGATGAATGGATCGAAGACTGGATGGTGGGTGGATGAATGGATGAATGGGTTATGTGTCCATCCATCCATCGTCCATCCGTGCATCCATCACGGGATATAATTGCTTGGATGAAAACTCAACCAGTTGGTTGAATGAAAAATTCAACCAGTGTGGTTGAAAATTCAAAGAATTTTTACAGTGTATAGCTTAAAATCTTAGTTCCTCATCCATCTTGATAAAAATTTCAACCTTTGCCTTCGGTTCGCTCCGAAAAAAGTCAGTTGAGGTGCGGAACCGAGCTTTTGCACCCACGTATTGTAAATGTTTTGGAATATCAGTCTTGGAATTCAATGGAAATACTACGATATTGTAAAACATTATATTCGAGTGAAACTGAAGGAAGAATTTCTCCCATTAGAGAAAGGTTTTCGGACGTTTTCTTCTCATCAATTGTCCCAAAAATGTTCGAAACAGGCGGCAAGCAAATTCTCGGATCGATTTTGTCGCCGTGATACAATTTTTTGTGTGATGCATGGGACTCTGGCGCATTGCAGGATTGTTCAAAATTTTTGGAATGATGTATCCGGCTTACTATATAGTTCATCAAATTTTACTAGCGACTATATCTACGTTTTATATTCTGATCGATGAATCAAGGCTAGATTCAAGAGCTTGTTAATTTGTATGATAAAAGGTGATAGATATTGTATGAAATCCCCGAAGGGTTCACATTTTAGTCGATTATCACGTTGACTGCGACGGCAAAAACCGCGTTCGGGTCCTGCGTGCGATGGCCCCCCCCCCCCTCCCCCGGTGAGGCCCATTTAATGGAATATTGATTACCGACGGACACAGAGTTGGACGCGTTGGTGCCACCGGTGGAGCCTATCCCAGTGGAGCTACATATTGATAAAATTGCGCCTAAAAGTTTCGCACAGGAGGATTCCTGAACTTTTTCTAAAGTTGACTCGGTGCGACTTGAATCATAACCTACCTTTTTTTATTCGAAAATACAACAAGCGCGAGTTCACCAGTCACATATACCATAAAATTTTTCCAAAAAAAAGCCAGTACCCGAATTAAATAATAATCTTTACATATACGCCACATTGTACTCAACTATCCCAAACAAAAGGATCAAACCTACTTGTCAGACTCCACGATACCTTTAGCCCCATCAGACGTATACTTAATGTGCAGCGGGCGGAAAATACAGTTTTTCTTCTCATAAAACGCATACAACACCACTAAATATGGAATTAGGGCTTCGTTTATGTATATTCACCCGTATATAATATATCGAAAGGTAAAAGGTGCATTCAACATATATATATATTATAATATCTCATGGTATCGCGTGGCTCTTGCACACGTGTATGGTCATACATGCATGCATGCATGATGTTTTAAGGTATTCGTAATAAACGTTCCACTCAAGGATTTCAGCTGCAGACCATCGGTCTCTCTCTCTCTCTCGTTTTCTCAAGTCGCGACCACTGTCTTGATGATATATATGTATGTATACAAGGGTGAATCCGAGCACACCTGCCCATATAGTGGGCCGATTGGCTTGAAATTTTCGCTTCCGCAATGGACTTGGACTCGTGTCCAAAGCCTGGTGCCACTTTATACGTGTGTGGATGTATAGAGAAGCTCTGCACTGTGGCAGAATGTATAAGGGACATTAAATATGCATTAGGACGGATAAGAGAATCGAAACGATGCATCAGTCTGTGCAGTCAAGTGTTTGGGATTATTTCCGGTGGAGTGGCTATACTACAGAGTTAGGTTAAGAACTGAGGTTGCACTTTGTGATGGGTGATTATTGCGGTTGATTTGTGGATTTGGAAAATATGAGCTTTTCTATTGTGTTTTGTTACAAATTTTTATTTCTGGTTCAATCGAAACCCTTTGGATTTTTATTTATTTTTTGTCCAAAACTATGAAGTCAATTGAAATTGACCTAAAGCCGTCTTCTTTGATATCTAAAAGAATTTATATTCTAGAAACATTGAGATTAAGGTGAGAGGACCGGTTAAGCTTATAATTGATCTTCAGTGCATTTTTTGTCCGTGTGTAAACTTATGAAAAGCGATGAAAAAGATAATGGATCATAAATAAACTTATGCAATTCTCCGATGTTTGTAAAATTGCATAAAATAGTGTTTGCACCTAGTTCTTGAGGTTCCCCGCTTCCGAGCGATTATTTCGACCCTCGCCTGCGGCTCGGGCCGAAAACCAATCGCTCGGAAGCGAGCTACGACCTCGTGAACTTGGTGCAAAACATACTATTGCTATCTTTCTCTTATCCATGACAAGTATTTCAAGTGATGGCTCAATTATCCAACTTGAGAAAATAAAAAATTGATCCATGCAGGGAAGGTTAGCCATGAAATGGCCAATTTTCACCTTTCTGTAATTTCTTAGCCAACTTATCAACACACAACAGGAATCGACCATTTGATAGCCCGAATTACTTCACCCTGAATGAAGATTTCTATCAGAAATGTTCTTCGAATTCTCCCGATTCCATTACTACTAATCTTCAAATATGATTATCTATCGAACAGATATGAACTTCTAGAGGTTCATAAAAAATGTGTATGTGGCGAAGAATTGATAAAAAAATTACCAGACAACGAAAGACTTAAGTAATAATTATAAAAGAGATATACGGTTGGATCAGCCCCCTTTGCTTAGAAAATAGCTCTACTTATTACCAAGAAAATTTTTTTTGAAATTATGTTTCCTTCGATAAATTCTCGTTACCATCAGTATCCAAATAACCTCAGCTTGCTCTAAATGGGACCATTTTGTCGTTATCAAGTCAGATTCAGCACCCGATTAAGCTCGATAAAACATTCTCTACCTCTTTTAATGAGCATCTAACGAATGCAAACGAACCTCCCCATTCCAAGTTTTTATACATGCATAAAGCGCGTATGAATTTCTCACCATCCCCTCATAAAGCATAAGATGTGGAACAATGCAAAAAAGTGCGAATATTTATTCCTCAGCAGGACGATCGCACTTTACAAAGGACGAACACTTCCTCAAATATGAAAATACACATATGGGTAACAATTTTAATCATCCACACGTTCAAGCGCCACCTCATCATCGTTTACAAAATTCTTTGCGGTATATAGAATTCAGAGTAAATTTTTAACCCGATGTATTCCTACCTTTTCAAATTCTTCTCGCTCTTCAAGCAATTATCCCATTTATGATATAAGCTTAAATAATACGCTTGAAAAGCTCGTTCAGCGTTAAACTCTCGAACTACCGACGCGACGGGACTCACCTCGCGTATACCTTTGGAACTTGGTATACTTCCTATGGCAATAATTCATTATGATTTAGACCACCGGTATAATTTTTACCATCCTGCGTATCGTGTGTGAGTAAACAGTGCGTACGTGTGAGAGTTCAAGATACCGTGCGATTCTTAAAAGTCACAATTTTGCGTGCGATAAAATCGAGCCGGTGCGATATCTTGCGAGGATCTTGACAAAAGATCGGCCAGGGTACGCTCAACTCACTTGAATTGTATTTGTGTTCGAGAGAGTGTTAATATCGAAGAATCAAGGAAAGCATTAGAGATCAATGATTGAGGGGGTGGAATTCGAGGTTGGCATAACTATAGGCAACTATAGTTAGGCATGAATAAATTTGTGTACGTCTACCACCACTTTTTCAATAATCTCAATGCTATTAAAAACTAGTGTCCATTCTCATACCCTCCACTTATGAAATCGAGAGTAGATCAAGATTACTGGTTTGCTCATAAGAACCAATTTTCAGTATAATTTCATGGAGCCATGTGAGTTCATAATCATAAAAATTTCCGCAGCTTTGAAATTTATTATTTCCATGAGTGTACATAAACGTTGAGAATAACACTCATAGTCATCTCAAGGGTCAATTCTGAATTTCGGTTGTCTAGGTCTAAAAGTTACCACAATTCCGAGCTTTGATTGATCCCACGACTTATTTAGTTCGCAGCATCGCCGTGCAACCCGGAAATTATATTACATTCAGATATAACTCAAAACTTTGATGATACAAAGTTTGAGACGAGTTATCCAGTATGGATTATCATCTGAATTGTAGTGGATAACTCGTCATTTTGCACTAATCCCAAAGACTATCGGCGATGAATGAGAATAACCGAGAATAACGTGCCCGCGGGTACTTTCTAACCTACAAATTGGCACATTTTTGTTCACAAAAATCTCGAAATCTTTTCCAATTTGGGCTAAACGAAGAGTTATCCAGGCCAAGTTAGATGATTACAAAGCCTGGATAACTCGCCATTATAGCTGAAATTGGAAAAGATTTTGAGATTTCTGTGAACAAAAATCAGCGTGCACGGTGACCGCATCGCATTAACCGCGTAGAAATGCGGAGTCTTCTAATCGCAGCAGACGGTCTAACCTAGTCCAGATCAAAATTATAAGAACCAACCTTTGAGGAACAGAACCACCTGTAATCAATGCGGTTTCTGAACAATGTTCTGACGTGTGGAGAAGAAATTTTTAGTGGAAAGTAAGTATTATCCAAGAAAAAGAACGGGTTCGCTGGAACAATATTTGCAAGATGTTTATTATATCGGAATACGATATCGTCTCACAGCATTCTCTCTCGGGATTCAAAAATTGTTCGCCAAAATATGCTTTCGGGAATAAGATAGCCTGTAGTGAAAATCTGTTACATAGACATACACCTATGAAACTTTTCAAACACGCAATTTGACCAAAAGTCCCGAAGGATTCTCCCAAAATCATCAAAGATCAACAGATACCAAGCGCCTGTATATTCAAGTCTACGGGCGGCGCGGCGTATCATCCTCATCTATTCTAAAATGAAACTTTGAGCAACTATATCAGCGCGCTTGCGCGCGTATCGAGTTCTAGTTTGATAGAATTTGCCAGCTTTGATCCAAAACCATACAAAAAAGAAATCCGAATGAGAACATGAGCTGTAAACCGTGGCAAGAATGAAAGATGCCCTAAGATTAGAATCTCAAATAGAAACGTAGCCAGCACAATTTGATAGCATAAACCAACATTTCCTCGATACAACCGATCCGGAAACTTGCAAATTGAAATTAGGAGATATTTGGGCACAACAAAAATTTGAAGCACCAACCGCAGACAGAGATCATCTGGATTCCCAAGACGTGAAGAAATGATTTCACAACCTACAGAATAAAAAATAAGCAAATTGAATAATAATGGAAAAGAACAACCTCGAAATATACCAAGAACGTAACAAGACTTGTTACGCAAAATTACCGATTTTTTGTTTGTGATCCGACCGTATTTACACTGTAAAAAATTGGTTGACTTTTCGCCAAATCGGCAACCAATGGTTGGCTGTCTAATTCATCCAGGTGATTGATAATTCAACCACTGGCTGCCTATCAAAATCACCCACTAGTTCACTTTTTCCCCACAGCGAATATGGCCATACGGGGCCCATGAGATTGGTCAATAATGTTCCCCGGGTAACACTTTTGGGTCGGAAAAACAAGTTTCATCGTGGTTTTTTCCCCAACAAACAGGAATAAACCTCAGAGCGCAATCATTTTCGGGAAGAAATTCAGGTTGAGCATTGTTTCGCGATTCATTATCCGGATTGGTGACCGCTCAGTTGAGGCTGCCTGCTTACCTATAAGCGAGCCCATGATCTATTTCCATCTGACAGCCTCACCCGAGTGGTCACCAATCCGGATAATGAATCGCGAAACAATGCTCAACCTGAATTTCTTCCCGAAAATGATTGCGCTCTGAGGTTTATTCCTGTTTGTTGGGGAAAAAACCACGATGAAACTTGTTTTTCCGACCCAAAAGTGTGACCCGGGGACCACCATCGACCAATATCGTTGGTGCCGCATTGGTTTCCAGGGCTGCACTCTTCAGTTCCATCGTTCCATCCAACGAGTGATTATGTTTCGGGCCGCCTTGATCTATCGCGGTCGTAGTCACAGATTGCCCCGAGAAGGTGAGTCGTCTGCTCACAGCATTACCATCATATGATCGTCACTTGGTGTGGTCGAATATCCATTCGCAACCACTCGAACCCCCGATCCGGCACGTGAAGGACCCAATATTCAATTTCGAGTAGACAAAGTATTCATATGCCGACAATCTTATTTTGAATGAAAAGAATGTATAAAGTTTATTCGCCTAATTGACATACGGCCAGGACGAATCGGAGCAAACGGTCGCTCAATGAGAACTAGTGCAATCACCGGAAGGTGAGGGTGATGAAGGTGTGTCCACAAATGAAGCGCATGAGCCGTGATTCGGCGTACGCCGAGCTTGGGCTGGCGCATGCATGGCTCATGCGCCACTCACCAAATTTGAGCCGGCTTGGGTATTTTTTACGTTACCAGCTGATCCAAAATAGAACTCGAGTTTAGCTAATCAAGAACGATCGACAATCTCGTAGCAAACAGATGCAGAAACATACGAGTGTGCTCAAATTTGGTGAGTGGCGCACATCCGGCGTATACGTCGGCTCACAGCTCATGCGCTTCATTTGTGGACACACCTTGACAAATAAAAGCGTTACGCCACGATTTTGCGCCACGCCACGAGGAGCTATCGCGCGCCACGATCCAAAAATTCATTCCAGCAAACCGGACCATCGATGGACTGGATATATTGTTACAGTATCAGACGTGGATTATAAAAATGAATCAAATCCATCGGTGGTTTTGGTTACGCTGGAATGAATTTTTGGGTCGTGGCGTACGATAGTGCGTCGTGGCGTGGCGCTTTATCTGTCACCACCCTGACAAGACCGACGAAAAAAGTCGCAGAAGAACGCACACGGAGAATAAAATATTGCCATCAGAACAATACGACTGTATTGTTACGTGGTATTGCTGCCAGACCAATACTGGATGGTCACCACAGCAAAATGATTTTGTTATTGCACCAATCTGGCACGAATAACCTAAAAAATCCTTGGATTATATTTGTCCTTTTGAAGTACTTATCCCGCGCAAAAAATTGGTAGCTTTTGTAGCAAAATAAGCGTAATGTGACTGTTAATCCATTGAGTGTCGGAGCATTCGAAATATACGCGTTATATTTAACTATTCTGGCTCTAATACCAGATCAACAAACCGTTCTGATAGATTGATGCGATAACAAAATCGGTAATGTCCTGCAGCAAATACCATTTTGGTCGTACGACAATACGCATGGCCGTACGACCAAAATTTTTTTCTCAGTGCAAAGTCACAATAAGAAAGTGGTATATATACATAATTTAACATTAAAATCGTGCAGACTGCGTGGCGCGAGGATATTCTCACACCATTTCGCGTTCCGGGAAGGTGTCACCAAGGTTAACAAATACATACATATAAAAATTCACATGTCTGGCCGATCTTTTCTCTCAACGTCTCAATAAATAAGGCGTTAATTAAATGTGGGCATTCACAGTATCGTATTTATTTTCGTTTCTTCGTGATGCTGTGCACTCTTGGGTCTGCGAGCTCACGCAGCAACCGAACCGCGCCCGTAAATAAGCCAATATTTATGGGGCTAACCTTCGAGGCTCAGCTTCGCAAAACTTCTACCCATACATACATACATACATACCTGACCCGCGACCCACGAACTGACCGGACTCAGTGTCTTCTCTTTTCTCATTCCACACAAATCCTTGCATGCAAAATTTTATTTATTTATTTACTTTTTTTTTTGTATCAAAAGGTGGAAAACAGTCCCCGTATTCCGTATTCCACACTACATTGCCCTCGTAACTAAAAACCGCGGGAAATTCAAATAAATTCGAAAATGATCCAATTCCAGGACCGATTCTTATCGAAGTACCAGACATAAACGATTCATAAGATATATACTTTGCAAAAGACAGCAAGACTGTGATTGATAAAGCTAGTCGACAATGCACGCGAATGAAAGAATGTCATCGATTCTAAGAAGTTTTGCGACAAGCCAAAGCTTTGCGATAAATTATTACACTCGTTGGACGCGTGTTCGGTAATGAGAGAAAAGAGGGTCGCAAGAGGGAGTATGTAGGGTTGTTGGTTTGAAAAAAAAAAAAAAAGAAAGAAAGAATAAAAAAATCGACATCGTTAGGTGTATGGCTTTCAAACCTTGTGTCTTGCAAGCATCGAATAAAGCTACACAAATATATACTTTCATTGACTCACACGCATACACACATATACAGATAGGGAAAGAGAGATCTATTTGGCGTGCGCATATACGGGGCTGCAACGCGAAAGCTCGCGAAGCAATAAATCTCGTTGCGTGCGCGATATCTCGCGAGTTTGTATATATAGGCCCATATCCCCAAGTTCTCGTGAGCTGGCAGAAGTAGAGGTCGCCATGATCAACCTGTAGGTGTGGATATACTTATAGAAAAGGTTCTCGGAGTCTAAGGTACCTATACATATAGGAGCGACACCTTTTTGCACGTATCGAGTGAAATCTGGCAGCCATGGATTTTTTAAATACCGAGAGTGCCTGTGTTGCTTGAAATCTTTTTGTTTTTGAATAAATAAGTTTCATCTTGAAACTAGTTTGGGAGATGTAAGGAAGGTACAGTTATCAACCTGATGGTCGAATTTTCACAGTATATGTAACCTTGAGATGATATTTACAAAATCAGTTTCTCTACCAGTTCTCTTCACATCGGGTTTCATGAGTAGCTATTGGAACAGGATTTCATCATTTCGAAATCGAATTCATCCATTTATGCAACATTTTTTTTGGCGATGTTTAAACAAGTCTCACACTCACAACACATAGAAAATTTCTTGATCAAGAAAGGTGGAAGTAATTTCTGTCGTATTTTGAGCTTCTAGCGCAAATTCGAACTCAGAACAACACCTCTTCCTGGCGATTTTCGAGTTATGGCCATACTCATGGCCCATGGGTTACTAAAATACCCACAGATGAGTTTTTGTGTTTAGAGGAAAGTTGAGATCTTTCGCAGCAAAACTCAAGGCGAGATCGGTTCTGTCATCAAATTTTACGACGGGAACGTATTTTTTCAGAATTTTTGTTGCCCCTAGGGAGCTAGAAAAACCCTCTTGTGTGTTGAAATTTCTTGAGTGGAAAAATTTGATCCTGGACCAAAATGTTGATTAGATAGGGCAAAAGCAAGATGGGATCAAATTCTATGTCAAATTTTAAGTCAAAAACGAATATTCAGAGAAGTTACAGCGATGCTGGCAAGCTGAAAGGCAACGCAAGCGAAAGACCACACATTTCGGGTTCTGCATCAGCAACTGGATGATGTGCAATTTTCGTGACTTTTTTAGTGGTTTTTTGCTTTATCTCTTATCTTTGGCTCCTAAAATTTCTGAAGGTTCCCGAAAAGTACATTTCCGACGTAGAATTTGAGGGAGAATTTGACCCTACTTTAAGTTTTGACCTATTTCAGTCACCATTCTGGTCCAGAAGGAAATACCCTGCCTGGTTGAGCTTATCCAGGATTTTTTCTAGCTTGCTAAGGCGTACTAAAATTCTGAAAAAATATATCTTGGATGTAAAAATTTAATAGTGAAAACGATCTCGTCTTTGGCTTTGCTTTAGTAAAACATCTTAATTTCCCTCTGAAATGCAAAAGTCCATACCCAGGTATCTTTGTAACCCGTGAATATGTCCATAGCTTGGAAACGGCTAGGGAAGAGTGCTATTCTGAGTTCGGATTCGTGTTCGGTCACTCAAAATACGACAAAAATGTCTTCCTTACTTCTCTTATTCAGGAACTTCTTTTTGTGGGCCGGTGTTATGGATGAAAGAATTTATAAAAATGTTGATGAGAAAATGATGAATCTCCCACTGAGCGACATCTGAAGTCTTGATCTCTGTCTTATTTGGATTCGAATATGGGTCAATCAACTCACATAATAGGTGAAAAACAGTTCAAACCACTTGAGAAATAAGTATTGAAAATCGCGTCGATATTTCAAGGTCCTATGTAATTCAAAGTTTTAATTCCATCAGTTCAACCAAACCTCAGTCAGATTGTCGAAAGCACAAATATTCGAGTCGAATTTCTTCTGAACAAAGTTTATTCAATTTACCCTTCTGTATCAAAGTAGTTCAAATCGAGTTCAACATTCCGTTTGTTTGGTGGAAATACCAAACTCAAATTTTCAATCTAAAACCATCAAACTAGTATTTCCGATTCAATCTGAGTTTTTTTTCGAATTAAAAATCTCAGAATATCCGTCAATAAGGTTAATAAACAAGCAAACAGGTATATCCGTTAAATTTATTATGTAAGTATTTCTCAATGGCATATCAGGAACAATTTGAACGGGTATGACTATATATATATGATGGATAGCAGAGGTGGTTGAAAGAATAGCTCATCGATTTCAGACATCAGCTATTTACAAACTCTCAACAATCGCAAGTCCTATTTTACACGAACTTCCCTGCGCAGTTGCAATGAAAAATGGATGCAGCCGAATGAATTCAGGGTCTGCATGTTTCGCGCATCGATTTCTTGTAGCTCTAAACTTTCTTTTCTACAGAATAAAATACATAAACGTTACTATAATCCTTCCAGAGTTCATAGCCCAGAACTAATAAGAAATTCATAAATAGTGGCACTTGAGTGAGTGCAGAAAGAATCTCGTGAGACAATTAACCAATCTTTCGTTTCCAAAGTATCCTGGAAACCCTTTGAGTAATCAAGCCGAAGAGTCTGAGCCAATAATTAATGTAACGACATCACGGGAAATTTCAGAACAGAACTCTATTTGCTTCTCGGCTTCGGTGATTAAAACCATTCCAAGAGTCTCCCCGATCTAGCGAAGCACGATACAGGGAAGGTTACAATCATGAGTTCGCAAACAAAATTATTAAAAAAATTGAACGTTTCCGTGCAGCAACACCAGAATCACCTCATCAGTGCCCTTCTGGGTGCTTTGAGCAGACGCTTGACTCTGATCGCTTTCAGGATCTTATTGCAAGCGTATTATATATCCAATTTGTATTCTCGAAAGCAAGTGAAAATTGGTTAACACCTACTAGTGCTGTACGCAATTCAAGGCCATGCATGCCAAAATTCAAATGCAATGCTCCTATTGAGCAGCAATTGATACGCGGTTTCAAGCTGGGAAATTCCTACTTCAAAATTCATATGTTTGATCAGGTGAATCCATTCTTTGAATAATTTTGACTGCAGTTTCATGATCGTAACCTTTCTAGTACCATGACCCGCAAAGACAGGTTGTCCTTGGAATGGGCATAACTATTTGGGCGGAAAACCGATGAAGTGCCATATTAAAATTCTTATGAACTAACGCCCAGTAGAAGCATTGCATCTGAATTGCGAAGAAAAAAAGAGTTACTTTCCACATAGATGACGCTCAAGTATGACCCGAATAAACATTTCAAAGCCCAAAGGCTTACCTTTCTATTTGCTAGCGATATAACTAGAAGTCAGCCCACTTTATGTACTGTCAAACACACACATATGAGAATAATTTCGATGATATGATTGAATAGATCATCAACTTCAATTACTCTTGAGACATGGTTCAATGCCAACACACCTAGCGTGTTTTCCCTATAGGAAGGCCACCCCCGAAAGTAAAGCCCCAGTAGAAATAACCCTTACAATTTTGACATATACAGAATTACAATTGAGCAATAATTCTGCATCTTCTTACGACCCCATTTGAGATAGTTAATCCTGCAACTAACGAGGGGAGCACCAACCTTGCGGGTCTTGGATCTTGACGAAACTTTAGGGATCTTCTTGTTTTCGTGAGAAATGAAGGTACCCAAGAGGGTTTCGTCCAATGGGGCTCCTATCCCGAGATACAGCCACGAAGGTTAGCATTGTCAGTATATCTATAACATGGGCCTACTTGGACAATGCTAATCTCCATAGCTGTATCTTGGGAGTAGGAGGCCCATTGGATAAAACCCTTCTGGGTACCTTCATTTCTCACCAAAACTAGAAGATTTCCAAATTTTCGTCAAGGTCCAGGACCCAAAAAGTTGGTGTTCTCCTTGTAAGTGAGCCTGCAATGGCTACCTAACCTCACTTTTCCAATAATTTTATCGTATTAGTCTGTTCTGCCCATCAAACAGCATAAGCTCAAATAGGCTTCTATACTTCTGTGATCAAAATCTTCCCAAACCAGACGATTATTTGCGTATATAATAAACCGTATCTCCGTAGAAGCTGTTCTGCAATCTCAATCTTCCGATAACTGCCACGAAAAAACTAGACTTTCAATCTTGAGCGGACTTGGCCAAAAGATTCATCTTTGTATGAACTTCTCCATTTTGAAATCCTATTCTTTTCTGTGATCTAGATCGGCTGTGAAACTCAAAAACGTGGCCCCATCTTTTACGTACCCTCTCCCATAAGCGCAATGTCAAATGCGACCAAAATACCCGATTTTTGATGGCTAGGGCCTCCGAAACGGAACGATCAATCTTCATGAGATTTTGGACACATTTATTCATGTTCACTTGAATTGATTTCTCGCCAAGTTACAAAACGTTCTGTTGTATCTTATACAGGACAACTACCTTAAAATCATACGGTTTGTCTGTCTCGAAGTCGTTTGTTCTCATATTTCAAATGAAACTCATGCTCATTTTGACGTGCCAAAAAGGATTTTGTGACGCATCTTACGATAGGGGAAACACGGTAGAAGACACAAGTATTGCCGATATGAGCATTTATATCGTTATATAGATGGCTAGATATTAGAAAAACGTGAAACTCATTTGAAGAACTCGAAAAATCAACCTCGAACTCTTGGGCCACCTGGACCGAAGAATCATCTTTTAGAGTGATTCTCGCATCATTTTGAGTAAAATAATTTAACCGTACTGATCAACCTTATTTATTATCAAAGAGCTCTACTTAATATCGGATGACATATTTGAGACTTATGATTCCACGATTTGGTGGAAATCGGTAAAATCCAAGTGGGTGGAAAAAAATGCAAGAATAGAACTTCAATAATTTTTTGGTTCTAAAAGGAGATCCCAAATTGAGATCAATATTCGTGGCTGTGGTTTTCCGAATGGTGATCGAATATTTCTTTCTGAAACCAGGCCGTAAATTGAAAATACACTCTTAACAACGGAATTATAGTGTCAGGGGGTGCCATATTTAAAATTCTGTCAAACGCTCAATCTTTACAAAAAATTTCCAAAATTTTGAGTAACTTAAAAATTTTCCTGTACGGCTTACTGTAAGGCGCACCCATTCACATGGACATGGAACAGCCACTATGATTCCCACACACTTCGATAAATCATGACTCAGAATTTCAAGATGCACCTTACGCACCAGTCGCAGCCCGCCTCCACCACCCTCACCAATCTCCTTTCCAAACAGCATTCAATCTGAGCCTTGAGATGAGCAAATCGACATTTTTGTATTATTAAAAAAAAAATCTCATCAACCATGTCTCTTGCGACCTTTGCTAATCGATATTATTAGATCACTACCTTTTTAATAAACTTTAAAAACTACCTGAAACACCATGCACATAACAAGTGTACACCTGATGTATAATAGACTACTACCCTGGTGCACTTCTCAGCATCCGACGGCATTATTAATATCCATACATGCAAGCTAAAAACGCATCATCGTCTGAGGTTAAGGTGCCTTTTAATTGCCGATATAATTTATATATTCGGGAAATATTAGAATCGTGCGAAAGCGCATCAAAAAAGGGCCTTTTTCGATATCGGCTCCGGGGGCGCGCGCACACTGTGGGACGACCCTGTAATTATTACCAAATACGAAAATACGAACGAGATATGGAAGGGAGGTTTTATATATATATAAAGTCAAGATTAATTCTGGGCCCAAAATCGAAGTAGTATATATATATGTAGACATACGCCCGCGGAGATTGATGCTGCATCATATGAAGTGTGTATCCTATATATATAGATATATTTTTTTGATGTATCGATATATTCCGCCTCTTTGGTTTTTAACGAGATCGAGAAGACGGTCGCGCGCTCGAATATTAAACAATAATGATATGCCGATATTGCAAAGCTAATTACTGACCACGGCTAAGGAAATCGAATCTCTTCTTTCAGCCAATATATGTACTCTTTATAACATTTTTTGGCTTGCCGATTTTTTTATGCACCCCGTCTAATAAAATACACCTGATCTCTTTTCATGCTCTCATATATAATAGAACTAGACGCACTTCCTTTCTCATCATATTTTAAAGAGATCACGACCTGTACATGTGGTGACTGCGTGGGAGAATAGATAGATAGAGGCGTTTCATCCGGCGTATTAGGTACTTTTAGGTGCATTTTTAATCGGGTAACGGAGGCAAGCTATACGGAGGCTGAGATTTTTTGATCTTGAACCCGTGGGAGCGATTTGCCGTAGCTTATTTATATTTTGTAACAGTGTTGTACTGTAAGAGGGGAAAAGGTTGCTCGGATCTAATTAATTCGAGACGCGTATGAGACACTACCCCTTCTTGGAAATCTGAGAGTACAGGATTGTATGTGTTCATGAGTTCGATGAGGTTTTTGAATTTTCAATTACGGGAACGATGATGAATTTTCGTCGTTTGATTGTAGTAGGGGATCACGGAGTATGCTGGAGGAAACTGAGAACTGTCGGACAAGAATCAGATCATTGATCTTTCTAGAAAGAGGAATTGAAGTGTAACGAATTTTCAAAAGAAAATTGGTATTGATGTTTTGTTCTTACTTACATGAAAGTCCTAAACAATCATTTTCGATACACTGTGCGTAAAAGTGCACTTTGCGCACAGTTTGTCGACTTTTACTCACAGTTTATCGAAAAGTATAATTAGATACATGGCCGTAAAACCTATTATTCGCATCCTCGTGATGAATTCCGACCCTCGCCTGCAGCTCGGACCGGAAACCCATCACTCGGACGCGAATAAAACGTTTTACGCCCTTGTATTGAAATGTACTATTTAACCTCTTCCCACATTTGTCCACATATGTGGACACATCTTTGAATCGGATTCCTCTAACTCCCCTTGACTTTGGAGAAAGAATACTTTCTGCATCATCTTCCTTGGCCCAAAGTGTTGGAAGTTCCATGACTTTGATGAACGTAGTCTCGTCTTTAGTTATGCATTATAGCTAATGATTATGATGAAGCATCTTACTTGATCATGCACTTTGCAACGATTCTTCTTCTGACCGTTATAACTCACTGAATTTTGATTATAGCATAAGCATACTTGTCGCGTTATGTTTTTTGATCCGAATTGATGATTTTCTATGAAGTTCATCATAAAAATCTCGTTACTAGTGCCTCATTTGTGTTTGACCTTGAAAAGTTCATGCGGCCATAACTCTCATATGGCATAACCTTATCATATCGTGTTCCGGCTCAAAATAATTCCCACGATTCCCACCATAGAATGTAGTAAAAACGAAGGTCTGAAAGCACAGCTGGTAGGTGCGTGCAGGAAGAGGTTAAGGGATCTAATCGTGATTTCTCTGAATCCAAATTCATGTATTTCAAATGATGTATGTCAGAAACCTAACAACTGTTAGATTAAGTATTGAGATTTAACCCTAACTTCATAGAACGGACTATTGTTATTCAGGAGTCATAAGTTCTTAATTGAATCACCCTTCAATCTGGTAAAAAAATTGCCCACGAAGCTATTTTTTAGATTGTGCCCAAAAACATATTATTCTGGGGCTAATTGTTGGACAAATGAAATAATATTCTTACCAAGAGTTATCACAGCCCCATAAAAAAAGTTCTGACCTAACTCTCAAAATATATTACCTGTATGTTTCGGGGGTCGCTGAATCCGAATCCAGGGTCAGTTTTGTTCCAGCACGTCGAGATTTTGACATAACCTCAAAAAGCATGATTTGACAAAATTGCTCCAAAATCATAATCAACCCGTACTGAATCCACTTTTGACCACCAACCTTATGTTTTCGGGGTCGCTGAATGCAAAAACGAGGTGAGTTTAGTTCCAGCATATCGTCGTTTTGATATAACCTTAAAAAATCAGGATTTCCCAAAGATGTTCAAACCTGGTGATCTAACCATACTTTGTTTTGCCTTTTCTATATGTTTTTGTATTCTATATATTTTTTGAGGTTATGTCAGAATGATGCTGTGCTGGAACCGGCTCCAGATTCGGATTCAGCGACCCCAAAAACATTTAGTGTAGGCAAAACAAAGTATGGGTTGATCACCAGGTCCGAATATACTTGGGGAATCATGATTTTTTTGAGGTTATGTTAGAATGATGATGTACTGGAACCAAACTGGCCCCAAAGTTGGATTCAACGACCCTAAAAACATATAACATGAGCAAAACAAAGTATGGTTTGATCATCAGGTCCGAATATTCTTGGAAAATCCTGATTTTTCGAGGTTATGTCAGAACGATGATATGCGAAAACCAAACTGACCTCGTATTCGAATTCAGTGACCCCAAAATTGTAAGTTTGATGGTCAAAAGTGGATTCGGTATGGTTTGATTATTATTTTGGAGTAATTTTGTCAAAACATGCTTTTTTGAAGTTATGTCAAAGTCTCGACGTGCTAGAACCAAACTGACCCTGGATTCGGATTCAGTGACCCCCATAAAACATGAAGGAGATGTATTGAAGATGGGTTCTTGAAATCTTCTCGATGACTCTGTGGTTCTATAGGGGTTGTAGATTCCCCAGACAATCAGAGTGACGGAAGCTCTGTCAAAAAATCTTCTTCCATTAATTGCCTCGCAATTCGGCCGTTCCTACCATCATATAAAGGTGATGTAGTTTGGGAGTTAGGTCAGAACTTTTTTTGTGGGGCTGTGATTATTCATTCGTTTAGAGAAAGAATCAGTTATGTTGAGATGATCACGCCGACAAACTTTGAACCACTAACTTCAGTTAAATTGGCCAATGAAAAATTTCCCAAAAGTGTCGAATTTTGGATGAATTATTTTCCATGATTCCAAGTCAAGTCCTTCGAATCGCTGCAAGCTCTCAAAGATCTTCTTCGGGAACACAGATGTCAACTTCTCATCCGATTTCCTCAACAAGATATTTTTTGTAGCTTCACAGTTCTGGAACACGTTCATTGAGAGATTAGTTCAGTGCAACTTCGTGGTGATCGTAGAGTGTACACTCGTCCTTTGACGAATACTGTATCGGGATGATTATTTCTTGTCCAATTTCCCGTAATAGATCATGATAGATTACTTTTGGAAATATTTTTCGAAAATTTTCGAATTGGTGAAGGTTGAGATGTGAAAAATCGTGGTCCCCACGCGTGTGATCTCTTTCAGTTGTTTGCTAGTTTGCCGTTCCGTCGTCAAAGCGGTTGTTCCTTAGGGTGCGTCCACAAATATGCATATGCATGCGAATGCACATTTGTGGATGCACCCTTCCTTGAATCCCAGGGAATATCAATATAAGTCCTACTGTCCTCATTATCCTACGTTCCCGTGTTGGCAGTTGAAGGAAAGAACTAGAATCCTGTGTAAAATTACTCAAAATTTTCTTCTTCTTTTGTACAATTTCACAGAAGATGTCGAAAAAAATAAGTTCCCTCTTTGGAAGTCAGACTGCAACGTCAATATGACGAAATTGTACATACCTATGGATGCCTTATAGACACATATGATTTGTAACATGGCCGCATTTGGGCGATGTTGAACTTCCTAACCGTATCTTTGGACGAGAAAAGGTATGTGACGTGACGGGAATACTTTGAATTCTGCCCATTTCAAACAATACAGGGATGTGAACAATTTACAGGCAAACCTCCGTATTCGCGGATTCCGTATTCGCGATTTTCGTTATCCGCGGACAGGTAAATGATAGTCCATCCGAATATTTCCATATGAAATATGCTTCAGTATTCGCGGAATTCCGTATTCGCGGTCAATTTTTTTGGCACGCAACCCCCGCGAATACGGAGGTTCGCCTGTATATGGTGGTAGACGACTTGGGCTCTGGACTTCCTTCTCTAAGTCCGACGTATTCATATTCCATAGAATTAGAATGTCACGAGTTATACTACTACATCATCATGAATGCATGATTGGCAAAAGAGTCGACCTCATCCTACTCAAACTTGAATTAAAAAAGTACGAAGTTAACAAACTTTGCTTGAGAATTTGCAAAATATCCTCATCCGGCCTGCTACAGTACAAATACAATTTCTGTGTACATAACCTTATCTTCCACCCTCGTGAATGACCAAAGTCCAACGACATAAGCAATGATGAAAGTTTTCGAAACACCTTCACAAGAATCTTCCCCCAAATACAACCAGTCCACAGCCCTTCACGCGAAATTCGAAAACCCTCAGGTCTTAGAATAACCAAGAGATTCGCAAGATTCCAGAAGAGAGGGGGTCACCGTACGGTTCAAGAAGTCGATCAGCGCAAAGTGCGAGTATTCGATTCCCCTCCATCCACTTTATTCATCGACCATATTATCCAACACTCGCATCGTTGTTCCGCGAATGCGTCCAATTAAAGCCAATGCTGACTTGCTGTTGCCGCTGCTTAGTGCATGAAACTAAAGGGGCTGGTGCTGCCCTCATCGAATACTACGCGCACGCGAATCTGCGCGCGCAGGGGTCCACATGCATGCGGTATGGATAAATTTCTTTCCGCGTACGGCACATCAGGCCCCGCGGGGTGAGAAGAAGAGAGATATTCGCTATCAAACATCTGAGCGCGTATATAAGTATATACACGCCCGCTCTCTTTCTCTCTTCGATTTATTCGCCAAAGAGTGCTATGAGGACGACGTGCGAGAACAGTCCGAACGAAAAGAGAGAGCGAGAGAGAGAAAGATTCGATGGAATTCGCGCTATGGCGTCCAAGAGTCTACCCCGCGCGCCAAGATCTCGACCGATATAGGTACCTGTAGCAAACGGAGAAGTCCCCACATATATGAGAGAAAAAGACTTCCAACTTATATGCACCGTATCCATACCGTATGCAAGTTGCAGTTTCAGGTTATGTATACCTGTATGCACAGCGACTTGTCTCGATCATTTTGCCCCGAGGTTGACCACGCGCGCGCGCGAGCGAGCGAGCGATCCTGCCAACCGATTGTTTTCTTCGAGATTCAGACCCGTGAACGTATTATAAGTATGAAATACTTGTGTGTATGTATGTATGTACATTGTTATGCCAAGAGGTATAGCTATTTCTGTGGTACAGTTGCAACCAAGTTCTTTGCTGTGAGCTATTTTGCCTGATTGATAAAGTGCGATCGTGCCTTCTGGACTCCTTCGACTCCGCAACGCGTTTCTTCGTGATTTATGCAGTTGCCACAGTATTCGTACAGTATCTATTGCTGTCTGTGACTTTCTTCATGCAAAAGAATCTAGAAAAAATATCCTGGAGTACTCCATAATCTGTGAAAACGATTCTAGGAGTGCTTCGTGGATGCCTGGATGGAAGAAGAAAAGTTTGGAGGCCCCGGAGGGATAATCCACAAAACCGTAGAAATTTGTCAGGAATCCAATTGTAAACACGACGAATCAACGATTTCAGACTCAAGAAATGAACGGTGATCTCTCATTTGCTAATTCATTGAGAAAATATAGGATAGTCATCGACTAGGGACGTTTTGGGTTTGAAGTATCACGCCAGCGGCTGGAGACAAATGGAGCGCACGTCTGAGTACGGCTCATACGCCACTCACAAAATTTGAGCCCACTGGTACGTTTCACACGTTACGGACTGATCCAATACAGAAATCGGAGTTAATAACAAGGAACGATAACCGACCTCGTAGCAGACAGATATAAAATTGCATAAGCGGGCCCAAATTTGGTGATTGGTGAATTTGCCGTGAGCCGGCGTGGCTGCATTTTTGGATATACCCTTAGATTGATATGGATCATGACTTCTATCAGCAATCATTCACGCGAAGTTGGGTGCGTGTAAGATAATCAATGGACTCAAATTATTCATACATTTTGTGAACGACACATTGACAAAAAAAGTAGCATAATCCTGATGGAGAAACAGCTTAGGCTTTCTTCCCTAAGGTTTGCCATGCCAGTTGTATCATCAAGTGGAAATCTCTGATGATAGCTTGTTAACGAACCAAGAATGACGATGAATTCTAAGCATCTGTGGAAAATCAACCAGAAAAAGCTGCACATTGCCAAGATCATCGAAAATTGGCTTGACGAACGGTGGATGCTCATAGCTAGTTCAACCAACAGATTCCAAATGCACATCTGACACATGACAAAAGGAAAAAAACAGTGCTCCAAATGATTCGTGCACACTACAGTTTGAAGAGTGTGAAAAATCACAAGAGATAAGAAAAATCGATGTTGGCGCATAACAGACGGAGTGTGTCTGCTCCGCCTTGCTAACTAGAGGCTCTTTTTCTCTCTCCCTTATTTCACGAGAGTGCATCACCTTGATATCATGAAGCGGGTCCTAAAAAAGACAAGGACTCTCTTGCATGCGCACGGACTCGGCTCCTCCTCCTTCTCATGCCCGCAAAACTGCATTGCAAGAGATGAAAAAGTTAATGGGGGGGCGTGCGCCTCTCATGCGCGATTTATGCGCGCGAAAGAGTGAACCTTCTCTCTCTCTGTCTCTCTCTCACTCACTAGCTGGCTGCTGTGACGATATAACCTCTCATATATATACACGTATTATACACTTGGCGCGAGAGAAGGAGGTATATAGAAGAGGGTTGGATATATAGAGAGCTCAGCCCATGAGGCGTAAAAAGGTATATACGTTAGCTGAATTAACGAGCCGCCCTCGGCATGTTGAGTAGTGCGAGATATCGCGAGAAAACGAGCCATGCATGCAATACAAAGATATAGAAAGAGAAAGAAAGAGTGAGTGCAAACATGAACGAGAGTTCGCGCTAAAGCGATAGATAGATAGCAATCCGTGTGAGAGGTGCTTCTCTGTCCTAACCAATCTATACTTCATAAGTATATGAGAAACATTGAGAGAGGTGAGAGAGTGCCGATGGCTGTTTTGTGTATAGTATAAGTTCTTCCGTGGTAGATGAGAATCGTGCCGATTTCGAGGTGTGAATCGAACTAATGATTTATTATGGCTGCCAACTGTTGCAAAGAGGTAACATTGGAGGTGGTAACCCTGATGGTAACTTGTATAGAGTGTTACAAAGTCAGAAAGCTCGTCACTACTTAACTTGATACTTGAGAATATTTGTTTGTAAAGTCGACACGAAAGAAATCAGGCTGTTTATGTTTATGGTGATAAGCTAACCACAAAATTTTCAACAACGCGTTCTGATGACATAACCTCTGATGCACGATTCAACTACTGGAATTCAAAGATATAGGTTTCACACGGTGATGGTTCTTCGGCACAGGTGGTGAAAGTATAACCAGAAATCACTCACTCGTATCAGACTACTGTAGAACGGTAGCAGTATATAATTGCAAGGTGCTCTCACGTGACGTTCGGTATATTGGCCATTCAAATTGAAGGCTTTAATAATGGGCTTTCCGATGGCCCAGCTCCTAAATTGAACATGAATAGCGTGCTCTCTTTTAAGATGCCCAAAATTGTCGGTTAATTGTCGAGTATTGGAGATTCCAATACTGCCTATGTAATATACTTCACAGTCAGGAGTCTTGACAAATGAAGATCGAGCTGTATTGCTTACGGATTCATCGGTGGTCTGCACTAGGTTTTTGAAGGAAGATTGAAGACATACTATTATCTTAAATCGATTCGATGAGCCTGGCAACCTTTGAAATGGGATCCAAAGATTCTATGGAATGCTCGATCATATGTATTGAAATTCCTCATACGAATTGATTTACTATTTTTACGGCAATTAGTTGACTGGTATATGTGCTGCAAAATGAAGAAGGTGACTATTCATCTTGTTCTCAATGAATAAATTGAAAGCTAAGGGAGTGATATTTCCGTAGAACAAGCCGTAAAAATCACAATGTTTCATTACATGGAAACGGAATGTTTCGAACACTCCGAAAAATTCCCATTGATGGACTTACGATGACCGCCCCCTTCAATCTATCCCTTGATATTGCCATTTTGTAAAAATCAGTACTGTTTGAATGGTGTACATTTTATCAGATATTGAGGAAAATATTCCTCTTATAGTTGCTTTCTTCATTTTATAGGTTATGTTGGATTTTCCGATTCTCTTCAAGAGTTGGATGAGGATATATGTGTTCATTTAACTGGATTATTTGAGGAATCATGAAAACTGATTTGGTGATCTTCTTTTCAAGTATCAAAGTTGATACATTATTTTGAATCCATCGATCCATGGAAATTTCAGAACCAAGAGGTGTGATTCGCATTTATTTGAGCTCATCATGAGACTGTACCGATAGATACCCCAAGACTTGGATTGAATATCTAGCAGATGGACCTTCAGGGTACCACGTTTATCATATCTCGATTTAAAATATATCCTTCTCTTACATATCTCATATCAATTGGTTAGAAATGTGTCACAGCCAGATTTAAATTCAGAATAATAGTCAAGAAAGCAACGTTCCAAAATTGATCGTCTCGTGGGTATACTTTGTAATTACATAAAATTATAGTCTATACGATGAATCTGTAAAAACGGTGTGACGCTGATTCAATTAAGAAAATTTCCATTATCTTTGGTAAAACACAGATCAAGTAAAATGGACACGCGCCAAACTCAAATTAGAGAGAATTACCAGGACACCTCGTAAACACTTGTTCAACTAAGTGCTTGATTGGAGCTTGGACTACCGCTAAATTACAACGTGGAACAACTTTTATCTGTTCGCGATCGCTTGATCTCTCCCGTAAATCGAAACGACGATGATCGCGATCATTTTCTCTTCTCTTCATCCGCGCGTGTCTGTAGCTTCCGCGAGTTCCCTCTCTCTCTCTTCCTCTCTATAATACTGTTTCGTAAAAGATCAATGAGTCAAGTGTATGGAACGGGCAAAATTGCTTGAAGCAAAATACCAATACCACATTTTCGAGTTACGATCTAGTTTCACAGTTAGAAGAAAGTAGGTTTATGGCTTTGGAGAGAAGCTGTGATTTTCCAATCTGTTATTTGTCTAATGTCTTTATTTGCAGACTTGTACGATTTATTCAAGGAATAAATGACATAGATGTGGGTATGTGAATTGGACTCTTCAATTTGATGATTTGAGGTGAAGAGCTGTCATGAAATCGGGTTGGAAACCTAATTTCAACTTTGTTATATGGAACCAATCCATTCATGATTACCTAATAACTTCCCAAGATTCCAATCGTACAAAGATAATCCAGAGATGCATTCTTAGTTTCATATTCCATTCTATTGTGAGAATCTTTCGCATTCATTTTGTATTCTGGTGAAGTACATCCTATGTCAACTACGTGAAACATTTTTCACTCACTCAAGTATTTGAGGAACTAGAATTTGTGAAGAATACATGAAAGTTTTCCATATTATCAGATAAATCATGATCATCTAATGGAAAGTGCATGAAACGCCCCACAATAGCCCGTCCAATCAAATTTTAATCGATCTCTAGTAACCTCAACCCCTGAAAAGGTCAGCGCGTGACTCTGAATTTCTCCAATAAATCCCTGACTCAAGAATCAAGCATACCTCCGCGAATATTTCGTATCCATATACCCCGTTGAGCTACCGTGAAAGCTCATATCTCTTAGTAATACTTATATGGAATTCTCAGCCCATCCAATACTGAAACATCTGATTGAGAATCGCGAGCTCGATTATCGTAACTCTCGTCACTTCTTTATCGTAATCGTCCGATCGGCAGCCTCTGCTTATTTCCCTCCTCTTCAATCTTCTCTTTTCTTATGCTTCTTACCAACCTCCACCTCTAGAAATTTTACTTCTTCTTCTCCTTCTTCTTCATCTTCTTCTTCTTCTTCTTCTTCTCAATCGGTATCGCGAATATAAGGCGTACATAGAATATAATATGGAGGCCCCAGCCAGAGGGATGCAGGGGCCTCCACAATATAACGTCCTTACAGATTTCTTTTGTTCACAGCTTTAGCGTGGCGTCGTGGTTAAACAGAGACGCGTTACTTCAGGATTATATGGTAGGGGTAGCGATATGATGATGGTAAACAGATTCAAAGTCGACTCTTTGTTTTCCAACGCTCTTGGATTCTCGATATATCTCTTCTGAATTCTGAGCTTACACCCTAACTTCGTACTTGTACTGGGTGGTTATATGGCACAATGTGCCGTAAGTTAAATTTTTCTCACGCATTTGCCAAGCTGGCTGTTACTTACTGCTATTGTGGCCTCAGAGATCTCCGATCATTTTTCCGGGAATGAGACGAGGGCTGAGTTGAAGCTACTGTACTGTATGGGATATGGATGGTGAATCTTTTGTATGATTTCATGGAATTCTTAAATGATGAAGATTGCGAGTTATGATGGGTGAGAAATTTCGTGGTAGGTCCGAATATCATTTATCCTTCCATAACAGAGAAAATGATAAGGGATCTTATTCGATTGGAGAATCCTAAAAAATGTCGTGGTACTGATGAATGAGCAAACATTTTTAGACATATAGGCAATTTTGGTGTCAACGTTTGGAAGAAATTTATCATAAATTTCCAAAACTTGAGATGAGTGAAATACTGTAGCTGCAAAAATGAAATAATTCAGGGATACCATGTTGCAAATTTGAACAAGTTGTGCGGAAATTTGTAGCCACACTTTGATCTCTGTAAGCAAGCGAACTTTATCCCGGCTCGTCCACTACGCCAGCCATCCAAGAATTGCGAGCGCATCCTTATAAGTTTGCTTATATGTATGCATGTATATGCGCAAGGGCTCACGGGCATCCCGTACCTTCCCTCCCACAAACCTGGCTAACCCATCATTATCGACAATTTATCAATAGCCAATAATATTATATTAAAAACCTGTACAATACTTCTCTCTCCTTTCCTCTTTGCTTGCTTCTTTCTTCTTTTAAATTGTGTTGGAGGCTACATATACGAGATAAAAAAGTAAGAGATACGAAAAATCATTTTCTTAATGCAGTTTCGCTTCGAAGGTGCTGTTTTCAGGGCTAAAAAATTCAATTGACTGATGGTATTTACAAAATTTCCTTTCGATAGATCTCTAGACAATTTTTGGCATCGGGACGTTCTCCCTAGAAAATGTCATAATCTCGTGTATTTTTGACCATAGAATCCGAATCCGGACTCCGTTCTGACCCTACGTGCCAGGATTTTTTTTCAATCCAAAAAAACTGATTCGTCAAGATCCGGCGTTTTTAGCATTTTTTGATTATTTTGTGAATTGATTGCTGTGGTGATGCATCCTTATAGTGAGCTAGGGGCGTTTTAGGACACCATTTCTTCCGTATTTGGACCTACTGAACACGGTGACAGTGGTTGTAGAGGGCTAGAATGCGTTCACAAACGAAAGTCAATTGATGTTCTGAGTTGCTATATCAGCAAAATATGGCTGATTTCGTAAAAAATCTTGGAAGCTCACAAAATGTACCAGAGACATTAACTTTAGCTAGTGAGAGCGCATTCCCTTCGTTTTTATATGTGCATTGAACAAAAATTATTTGCAAGAGCTCAAAAATAGATGTGTAAAATCTACAAGTATTGTCACGAGAAAGACGTTTTCAGCATCTTCTGGGACGAGCTTAATCCTGCCCGTAATGAGTCAAATCACGAAAATTCGCATCTTACAGGCCTCTAAAACTACCAAAATGCTCTCCTCTTATCACTATGATACGACACATAAAGTTCTGGAGACGTATCGATTGGTAATGTGAAGTAATCATCAATACATTGTTAAGATGCAGTTAATCATGTTTACATTATTTTCCACCTTGAGTTTATTTGGGCGCTTCAATGGTTCTTCTTCGAATGCAATAGGATAAAAACTTTCGGTGCTGTATATATCCCCACTTTATTGTGATTCAGAGGGATCATTTATATAGTCTTTAGAAGCACGATAGATCAGAGAACTTTGAGTTCGACTCATTACGAGCAGCTCCCCAAAAAATGGTCAAAACGCCATTTGCGGGACAATACTTGTAAATTTCACACGTCTATTTTTGAGCCGTTGAAAATAGTTTTCCTCCGATGTATATGTGAAAGCAAAGAAAATGCTCGAGAGCTCAAATATGATCTCTTTGGTCCAATTATGAGCATTTCAAGATTTATTGCAGAATCAACCGAATTTTGCCGATAGCTGTTTAATTGGAAAGATCAGCTCACTCTGTTTGAACGCATCCTAGCACTCAAAAACCACTGCCATTGTATTCAATAGGTCAAAATACCTCGGGAATGATAATCCAGATAGGCTTCTGGCTTACAACAAAGATTTTTCGGAAACGGGTAAAAAGAGGGCCTAAAACGGCCTTTTCAGGGGCCCTAAGTTCCACAAAAGGGTTAAAAAATCTGAAAAAACGTTCGTACTAGTTCAACGTATGAGGACTAAGTTGGAAAATTTGTTTTTAAATCTTCTTCCAGACACCCTGGTGACGGTTTCGTCCGTCTTGTTCCAGAATCGCTCGTGTAAATATTCAGCCGGAAAGTTCAAAAAAATTCTCCATCCGTAATTGATGTTTCGCGGTATTCAAGCGTTTCGATCCAAACATCTTTGATATATGATAAGCTATGCAAATACTCTATGATTGAAAGCGAAAATTGATAGATATGTCACAAATGTTAGATGTCAATTTCTATTCAAACCAAGTACGTTTCCCTCGACGTTTCTATCCCACGTGTGAGTCCAATTTTTGTTTCCTGTCATCAGAAGATCTATCAACCACCGTTAAAGGTCGTATTAATTATGCTCATACTATCACGTCATCTCATTCAAAGACGTTGAACTTGAAATCGATAATGGACGAAATACTTTGAGAACTCTGGTAGTTCACTCAATAAAGTGTTAGGAACCGATAGAAAGAAAGACAGAAGATTTATTACTTTTCGTTAGAAACTATTATAGAATGAGGACACTTGTATCCTAAAGAATACTTTATACATCTAAAAATCACCTAATCGAGACTGAATTAATTGCAAATTTTCCCTCGAATCTTCCACGCTCTTCGCACGTTGTATTCAACCGGGAAAAATATGAAGAAAAAATTCAACAAACGCCAATTTCTCTATAACCTCATATCAGATGCATAACAAACAGACCAACTTTTCAACTCCCCAATTTCGCAAATGCGTCGAATTCAGCACGTGGTAATCGCATTGTGTTCAATCTCTAAAATACAAACGAGATGCCCACAGCATCCAGATAAACTTTTTTTAGGCGACGGCAAGTCTTTACGAGCATTTCGGCGTCGTCGTCTGCATGTAGCACCTTACAAACGCATCTTCAGGCACGCCCCATTGTCTTTCAAATATACACTAGTATACACACATCTTATACACGAATAAAAGAGTCCCAAAAATCTGGTAAAACTATATTTGAATCTGTCGTATATATACGTTTAGAAACCCGCTGAGCGCGTTTAAATCACTTGTGAGACCCTTTGTGGTCGGTTCGCGCCATGGCGCCAGTGTCGCGTTGAAGCGGTGCTCACCTGAATTTAGTGTGTAAAAAAGTAAAAAGGTTCAATATATATATATATGGCTCATCACTTAGAGAGACTGAATTTTCTTTAACATTCCATTGGGTCCGTCGAGACTTTCTGGAGCTAATGGATATGTATGTATGTGTACAGGTTGACTTTTGAAGTTGACCGGGATGCTGCATGCATGGGTACACGATCAGGGGGGTCATTTTTAAGGCAGAAAGGTTATACGTGGTTTTTGGAGAACGCCCATGTTGCAGGTTTTGGAAGTTTGACTTGGATAGACTGATTGACTGAATTTGGTAGGGAATTTGGATTGCTAAATTGATAGATATATGTGATGTGTGAGAGGCTTTTCTTATTTCTGGAATGTGTGGGGTGCGCTGATGCGCTGTGTGGGACCATGGTGTCATCATGAAATTCCAAAGCAATTCAAGCTACGTTTTTCTTTCTGAGGGTTTATACATGGGAGATTCTGATGTTCCTTTTACGATAAATTTAAGTCAGGATTAATGGATCTAAGAATGGATATGATTTTGTGTTTCCACGGTGTTTTTTTCGTACAGGAGGTTAAGGAGTTCAATCTGGATGATTGAGATTGAGATACTTATTGATATCTTGAAAAGAATAAATTTTGTGGGCAATTGCAATCATGTCGATTACATAATCTATCATAGGAGATTATAATCTGGGCGTTAGTGAACAGATTTTACTCTCTTTTATCGACTGTTTAGACTTTCAAGCGGCTAAAGAGAAAGATTGGATGGTTCTTAAAATCATTTCTCCAATACGGTACATTTCGATGCAAGGGTGTAAAACTTGTGTCCGAGTGAGAAATAGTCCTGAAATGTGAAAAATATGTCTTACTCCTGTGTATCGAACTAAAATTTTTTGGAATTCGTGAGTAAAAGATGACAAATTATGCGCAAATTACACTTTTACGCTCAGTGTATCAAAAAATATGATTTTGATCACGTTTTCGGAAATTTATACTTGTGCTTGAAAATAAGTTATCGGCTCCAGAGATTTTTGTGACTGACATGTTTGAAATATTCTATCTGCGTCAGAGTGAGTTGAAAAGTAGAAGTTTGTTTCTCAAGATCAACATATTCCCTGGTCGCGACTTGGCCAGGGGTGGCCAGAAAAATGGTCACATTTCTATTATGTTGGGTTAAACTATGATTGGACGTTTCGATCATAGTAAAAAATAATAATAACTAAGAAAAAACCTTTTTGTGACTTTTGTCATGATCAAGGTGCAGTGCGACCATCAACACAACATGAAATTTGTTAAGAATCAAACAAATTATATCGAGTATTGAAAAGTGAACAAGCACATATATGTCATTCCGTACGTCGGATCTGGTATCTCGAGAATAGAAAACGACACTCTATTGAACGATATCGACAAACTGACAAACTCACGAAAAATATAATTTAGAAGTCTCGCAAAACTGGTTCAAAATTACGCGCATGCCTCAAACATCTATATTCCAAACTAACAATCGATCGACCTCCCTAGTGAAGAAAAAAAACATGTTATTATCGAACGATGAATAGATAGACTCTCCAACTCGAGCGCTTAACACTAAATGTGACCTTTTTACTCTTGTCGACGATGCTTATCAGTATATCTTTCATGTCTATGATCCCTCCTAGTTTTTATCTCATTAATCAGCGTAAAAGCTAGGAAATTTTAGTCACATTATAGATCTTTTACATTATAACATTATTCTTCTGACGAAAGACAAGTGGTTCTGATGAAGTGAAAGTCGATTCTTCAATTTATTGCTGTATACGTCATCATTCAAAATTATTGTACTAGCTGTTGAAAGTAAGTATCCGTGGTTATTTATTCACCAATATCCATCAAATATTCTGTCATTTTCTGAATTTAATGTCTCTCAAAGTATTCAGTTTATCTATATGATTCTATTTCATGACTGAAAAGTTAGTCATATTATCTAGTCCCTGCTCGCTTCACCTCTGGAAAGTTTTTCACACTAGAAAAGTCATGGATTTAACTGATATTATTCCAGGTGGTCGCATACAAATTACATGTTGAAGTATCTATTCAAAGAGAAAAAATCCCAATGGAACTAAAAGAATATAGTGTATTAATAGCAGTCTCTTTATATCATGACATAAAGTGAGAATATTTTAAAAGCCTAGCTTATCTATACCTTTGTAAGTTTTAATAAAATATCATCGTGAGATCTTTTTTTATTTGAATTTATCAGTATTGGATTAATAAATTCAGATGACTCGGTAACAAAATACATTTTGGACGACTCGTATGACCATACTTTTGAACTACCTAATCATAGATCATAATGATTGAGTCCAAGTGACATCAGCTAGTAGAAATCAAGTGATTGTTCGCCTCACTGGGATTAAAATCATATTCACTACTGTGCCAACTGTCAATTCATATTCACTGAATGATGAAGATAGTGCCTCTCTTCAACTGTCTCCTGGTACTTCTATCGATGTCCAATGCATCAATGTTTAAAAAAAATGTGAGTGTAACTCATTCTTTTTTTTACGATATATTAAGTAAATAATAACAGAGCGAACAGATCGTTTGTTATCAAAGATTATTCTATAAAATGTTGAACAAAAATTATTTCACAACTTAGTCGAGTGTATGGAAATGATATTTTTCCATGATTGCTAAAGTTGAGTGACTGAGTCATTGACACTTGAATGACTCTGTCGTCGATAGAAGCTATTATTTCACAATTATTCATATTCGTATCAAGAACAAATCGAAATTTAGAGTGAATCGAAAAAACGATGATTCAATGACAAGTGTAACTTTGTGATATTCCTTAACTTATTCGAGTTAAAAGGGAACTTTGATGAATTCGGATGTGACGGTGAAACAGGATGCCTCGTATTCCAAGGAGATTATACCTAAAATCTACGAACATATATTAAAGGATGCCGATGACAACGTACCTGGAGAGATTCTATTTTCATTTCTACAAATTTTGGACTATTCAATCGTCAAGATTGAAAGTATACGTAAAACAATGTCACAAACATTGCGGGATTCTCCAGGAACATATAGACTAACAGTTGATGCACTGACTAAGGCTCCTGAAGTGATTGAAACAGCGGTGAGCAACTATTATCTTTGATTTAAAATGAAAATTTTATGAAACAAAAGACCGAAAGAGTCTCGAAGGAAAGATTTTGAAGAAAGATGATGGCAAATCAATGATAAATATTATTTTTAGGAAATGTTGGAGAACGCTAATGATGACACATGCTTGGAGCTTTTTGACTCCAAATTGCGGTCTGTCATCGATGAGTCTATTCGAATTGTAAGACATAATTTGAAATCACAATACAAGGAGTTGAACCTGTCCATATCACAGACTTTCAAAGTATTGTCAATTTTTTGCTAATACTACTCTTACATCAGATTTATAAATATTAAAATCGAAATATAATGATTTTCAGGATCTCAACTACACCAAGGAAATTATCAAAGAACATCTGGATAATCCAATGAAAAAGCCTGAAGTATGCACAGGGGATGGAAACTGTGAATCTCTTTTGCAGTTTGTCACCAGAGTCAATTCTCTGTTCAATACGGTTGTTCATATCGAAAAAACAGAGTTGATGGGCATTTTTGCAAGTACTTTTTTATGGTTAAGGGAGGAAGAAAATTCGCACGTAATTCGTGAAAAAATCGTTAAGCCTGTGACTGAATGCCTCAGAAAACTCAACTTGAATGAATTAAAATTGTAACTGTCGCCGAGATAAGAAGAATTTAATTTATTTTTAATATTTTTCTGTGATTACAGGGAGATTCTTCGGCTTACAGGATTATATATAGATAGATATCATTATGATATTTAACGCGTTCGCTGCGGCGGGACCCACCGGTGGGTCCCGCCACACACAAAGAAGGAACTGCGATTTTCGCCGCCGCAGCGAACGTGTTAAAATTTAAAATTTGTATACATAATTTCATACCAGACTCTTTGAAAAAAATTATAGCCCGGACGATCTGCCTACTTCGTGGAAAGATTAACTAGTCGAAATTATCAACCTTACGTAAGACTGCAAATCATAAAATCACATCATAATTTAGAGATTTATATAAAAATAATTGGTAGCAGTAAACAGCTGTGTTTGATATCACCCTATTTTTTTCTTCATAATTCACCATTACTGTGTGCTATGAAGTGTGCGACTAGAACCAGAGTGGTGTATTCCAGTCTCGTTACATTCGTATTTTGGAACTTTTTTTTTCGTCGCACCTCCCATCAATGGGCTGTGCCTCAATGTAAATAGCGTAACTGCAATTCTTCCAAGAAATGGTCACGTACAGAAAACAACCACTAAATTACTCGCTAAAATAATTGAAAAAATGAAATTGAGCTACATAATATTGATTTGAAGGGTTTTTTATTAATTATCATAAATCGTGAGCTTGAGAAAATGGCTGACTGAACATAATCATTGTATTTTCAAACTCTGTTCCTCTGAAGAATCTGATGAAATTTGTCCGTCAGGCAAAAAACAGTATACGCGACTCATATTTTTCAAAATTGTTCACAAGACTATATTCTACTCAGTCTTGCTCGTCATTTTTTTTCCAACCTATCCGCAGCCATATAGGGGAGAGTGGGGCAAAATTGGACGGGGGCAAAATTGGATAAGTGAGATAGCTCGGTTGTGGGTGACTCTAGTTTTCCGCCGCATAAAAACATTTTCAATACCATCACAGGCAATGGTTTTTATCGCAGTTAGACCCCCTGAAATGATCTTGGGAGTCCACGCTGACATAGGGGTGCTTTTCGAGGGTCTCACGCGGTTTATTTTCCAAATGCAAAAATTCACGCTATTTCTGCAAAAGTGGGTCGGCTTAATCGCCGTTTGGGGGTCAAGAACTACATTATAAATCGAAGATTTTGAGCCACAGTGGACCAAAATGGGTTCACTTGAGCCGAAATGAGCACAATTCTGCGAAAAAAACGCCTGGGGGCATTTTTGGACGAATTGGTGGGGGCGAATTTGAACAATGCTAAATCCCATCTAAAATCGGTCGAGCGATCACCTGTCCGTATTTTTTGTGGATAATTGTGCGTATCAAGGTGCGTATGCGTTTGTGCAAATCTTTCGAAGCGCGAGTTGTTGAGGGTGAGTTAGATGATTGAGAATGGGTGAGAAAATAAAGTTACGATGTCCAATAGCCGTCTCAGGAGTTATATTAGAGGTCAGAAGTCGCTCTCAACGTGTTCGAAGATAGTGCTCGATTTTCGCATTTTCACTGTCGCATTCGCTGATATTGGGTTGATTGTCGCATTCTACCATTTGGATCATTGACTTAGGGCAAGTGTGGGTGCCTGCAATATGAAGAAAAGAGAAAGGAAGTCGACTCTTAGGATCCGTAAGTCAATTGCTGATTGCAGAAGACGGTAGTGCACCAATAAAGCGCCTATTTCAATAATGCTGAAGAATGATACAAAAATGGCTCGCTTGGTCGGGCTATAGGAGGATGTAAAAGTCTCACGTGGGTTTCCCTCTTGGTTATGGGTTATTACCACGTGTTTTGATGAGCAAATGCGACTCTCATAAGGTAAGGAATAATGTCGTATACCTCAATTTTGCAAGGCTGTCCAAATTTGCCCCCAAAACTTGTCAGAAGTGCCCCCAAGCGCGGGGCAAATTTGGACAGATTTTCTTTTGAGAACTTCAAGAAAAAGTATGGACGCTGAGATCTAGGGGTCTGAAAATTTTTTTACAATCTATTCAATAGTTGAACTTCATAGTCCCGTAGTGCACCTACCTCCAAGTATCGCCAGGAAATTCCACTGCAAAACTTGTCCTAATTCGCCCCACTCTCCCCTACACCAATCGGGAGCGGATCGATTCGCTATCAGCTCATCAGAATTGCCCCTAAGGAACAAAATGAGGAGTGCAAATTCACATTTATCCGTGCAAATATCAGTAAATAAAATCTTTTCATTATGATTCTTTAATAGAAATTCATAAAATGGCAGCTATTTTGTTATATTGGAATGAATTTCTACTAGGGGTATTGCCGCACAATCAAGAACTTGTGCCTGCATCACGGAAAATGTATGCATGTGAATTTGCAGAATCACCTTTCAAACTATTCAACTCTGTTCCAGACCCGATGTAATTATACGTATATATTTGCTCTTTCAAATAAGAGAAAGGATTGTATTGGTGCGGAAATTTTCGTTTGAAATTATTATTTTTGACCCACTGCGATCGGATAATGAACTAAATTCGATATATATATGCGCTTTGGCGTCAGTATTGAATTTTAGTATGAATTTGATATTCGGCTGTACAGAGCAATGCCTTTGAATTACCAGTTTATGTACTGGTTATCACACATACTCAATTAAATGTATTATATTTTTGAGCATGTGTACCTTCGAGCTTCATTTAAATACGAAGTTGCATCGAAGGATTTTGATGGAAAGATTTGAGATGGTGGAATAACACAGATAGAAAATCATTTTTTCAAACTTTGCAAAATTTCTATCTGTGTTATTCCACCATCTCAAATCTTTCCATCAAAATCCTCCGATGCAACTTCGTATTTAAACGAAGCTCGAAGGTACACATGCTCAAAAATATAATACATTTAATTGAGTATGTGTGAAAACCAGTACATAAACTGGTAATTCAAAGGCATTGCTCTGTATAGCCGAATATCAAATTCATACTTAAAATTATTTTTGACCCTCTAATTTGGGCGCTACCCCAATGCAAACTTGCATTGGGGTACCGGAATAGGATGAATAAGCTTATTTATCCTATCCCGCCCGCCGAGACCTATCAAATGGTAGGAACCCCTGTTCACTCGCCGGACAAAATATCTGCACAACCCTGGTAGAAATTCATTTCAAAGCGACAGATTAATAGCTATAAGATGGTCACTTTTTAGCCAAGAGGGTAAAATTTAGTCATTTTATGCCTATTCATGTGTTACATCGGAGTGAATTTCTACCAGAGAACGGATTTTGTGATTTCTACTTTTTGGATTGGCACGGCCTATCTCATTCCGTGCTAAGGGAACGCGGAAAATGGGACAAACGGATGGCGATACTAACCCAAAAAGTGGTAATCACTAAATGGCTTGTGCAGATATTTTATCCGGCGAATGTACATTCCACTTGTAATGTACAACGCTTCCCGAGCAGAATTATTTCGATCGAATTATTTTTTATTTTGTGTTTGTCGGTATGTATGTGTGTCTGTATGTTGTCTTCTCGTTCAGTGATAGGCCTATTACATACTTACAGTTTTCTTTTTCCCACATCCAATTTAGTGCTTAAAATACAACATCATTTTCACACCATGTTTGTCGAAATGCTCTAGCATATAATATTAAAAAAATGAAACTATAAAAATCATTCTGAATATTCTGCTATCATTTGGAAGAGATTGATTGTACCAAACTAGTGAGACACAAGAATGCACTCCTCAAATGCTTTTTCGCAGCGTATTTGATCTGTACAGTGGTCTGCTGATGCAAAGACCCATCCGCTAAAAATTTTTTTCGGAAAACCTCAAAAACGTACACTCTGATGATGGACACATACATTGCATAACATACGTCAAATTTTGAGTAAACCACACCCACCCACTGGGATCCATTTTATTCATCGTTTGCATCTATATAGAGCCAACTTCCGTCTCAGCTCTCTTCTCTTTTTATGGGCGGTTATTTTCGGCATTAGCGGCAATTTGTTTTCGCGCATTAAAGTCAGTTTATACTCGCTCGCTTAATCAAATCGCCATATTAAGTTCGTGCTCTCCCACATCACCACATACACCACATTACATAAATATATGTATATAGTATACGTTAGAAATTGTATACATGAGTGAGTGGGAGGGTATATGTATAGAGAGTCAAGGGTTGGAAAGTGAGTTTGTTCAGCGACGTACAAAACGTGGAATACCCCATGTATAATGAATAATTTAGGCCTAACCGCACGCCATCGTATAGTCGTCGTCGCTTCGGGAACACTAATGCCTGCCCAGATAAATGACTGATAAAGCCATGTGGGATGGATAAGCATCTATACTGGTGCGATGTCGAATATATAAATGTGTATATGTATGTGTGTGTAGCTGACCGACGGCAACACGCGATTCAACTTCGTCATTGCTACCGGCGATATATTATTGCTCTACATTGCTGAGTGGTTTTATTGCATTTTGTGTATGGGACCTGGTGCCGGGTGTTCTGAACCGGGGGTGGTTCATGTGGGTGAAAATTTAACTGAAGAGCCAAATGGTTCTAACAACACCCAAATCTCCCTCTACGTTTCGTTTTACATGCCACTGTTGCTTTTGAATTTGACGAATTCCCTGCCTGACAATCATGTCGCTCAATTTTTCAATTTTTGCAAAAATGTTCAGTGCGTATCGACGAATCAGCTGAAATTAATGTGAAATTGTAGTCTGAGTCAAGAGTTCATGAGATGCAGAGATTCTAATGGCACGTCCACAATTTTGTCGATTCCCAATATTAGGATATTCTGGGCCGTAAGCTCTTTTTAGAAATGCTACCTTGGCTCAACTAAAATCAGCCGTGGAGTCTTCGATTCTCATGTGTGTCCAAGACAGATAATATTTCAAGATCTCCGGTTTTTTAAGGACCCCAAATCAAAAATAAGCTATTTCGTGGTAAAAATATTGTAAAACTTGGGGGAAATTCCTTCTTAAGTGATTGGAAAGGCACAGCCTGGGTTGGGTGATCACCTACCATTCTTCCAATAATATTCATGATTGTATTTACAGTTTTTCAACGTAACACTCTGGTCTTAGGACCCAAAGTGCGATAACACTAATACATCCTCTTTATTGGCAGTGAGAGTAAGTCTATATTCAACTGTTTTAATAAAACTGCGAGAGAATCATTCCGTAGATTGGGTAGAATACGAAAAATTCTGAAGAATATGTCGGCATCTCAAGATCATAATCCATCGAAAGCCATTTTTGAAATGCAATCGTCCATTCTCCTAGTCAAAGTTTCCTTTTGGTGTTGCACAAAATTTTTTATACCGCTCATGCTGGAAACACCCCTGTTTCTTAGGCTGGTGAATGCTGGTGGGGATAGACTAAACCTAACCTTCCTACGCGAGCAACGATCATAGATACGATAACTGATATGTATTGAAATGACAATGATGTTGACGAAAACAACAATGAATTTTCAATAGTATTTTTCAAGGTTCAAATACAGAACTATAATTATGCTGAGAAAGTTCATCAGAGTGTCTATTATCAAGATGCTGAATTACCCGAGGAATTACCATCATTAATTGTTGAATGTTTAGTTTGTTGGATGTGCTCTCTTCGAAAGCTACCAAATGTGAGGTTTACGCATAATAAATTCCTTGATTAAGGCTTCCCAGTGGATGTACATAGATGAAATCGGTCATCATGGATGTGCTTTCTTTAAAATATACCAAATGTCAGTTTTGTACATGAGCTATCTCTCATAACATTGTCAAGAAACATAATGAGCGTGGCTGACAGCATCTTACATCAAAAATATGACCAGCGTGGATGATCCTCTCTTTTTGTTCAATTTTCTGGGATGATACGGTTGTCTTAAATCAAAAAGTTGTTACCACCATGCATCAATTTTCTGGATAGACATTGTTGTATTGAATCCAATTGTCATCAATTTTCTGGAGAGACATTGTTGTCTTGAATCCAAAATTGTTAGCATCACATTTCAATTTCCTGGAGCTAAAAGTTAATGAGGGTGGAATGCAAAACTGCCATGATGATTCTAAACTTGAATTGTGTGAATGATGATTGACTTATTGAGATGCTGAGAAGAGAGAGAGAAGAAATCAGTCACCACGCTCATCATATTTCTGATGTGAGATGTTGACAAGAGGAAATCAGATTCAGCAGCCCTGACGTTCTCGAAAATTCTGAAGACAGCATCATATGTGATCACATAAGAAAGTGGCACAGCACATTCCACTCCTGATGATCAAATGCGTATTCTGAAGTTACAGGAAATATAATTGGCGTGGCTGATTGAATTCTTTTATTCAGCAGTCAGCATTGAAGAAATATAAAGAGTGCGGCTAATCATGTGCCTCTTGTTAGCATTACACATCAATATTGTTATCTTACATACAAAAGTTATAGTGGAAGTTGAATGCAAAACTACCGTGAAATTCTTTGACTGTAGTAGTGTGATATATGAAAGCCTTATTGAGATGCTGATAGAGGAAAGAAATCCATCCACCTCGCTCATCATGTATTTCTCATGTTTCATGCTGATCAGAGGGAAGGATCAGCAGCGCTCATCTTATTTCTTCATCATATCTTATCAACAGCTGCTTTTTCCAGGAGCTAGCTTCTATTATCACGAACTCCCTTTTTTGAAGCCCTGAAAGAAATCAGTCACAATGCACATCATATTTCTTCATCATATTTCACCAGCAGCAGCTTTCTCCAGAAGCTAATCACAAGTTCAGTTCTCTCTCCTTGGAGCCATCTTTACATGAAAAATCTTTCTCATTCAGTTCAACAAATTTCTGCTAATAACGTTATTGTTTTGATTGAAATATAGGTATGATACATGCATCAGTCCCATGCGGGCGTGATCAATCATTATCAATATCAACAGGTTATGAACACGCTGCATGAGTATCTAGTAATATTTGGTGAGAAATTATTCACACGGTATATATAGCACAACGCCCAGAAACACCAATATATATGTATACGGCAATAGAAACGAAAACAAGTCTTGTGCCTACTGAGTCGCAGCAAACGAAAACCGATAAATTGCGATAAAACATTAATAATAGAAAATTCAGGTCGGAAAAACTCGGGGGAGCACTCGCGGTATAAAGTAGGATATGAGACTCGTGCTGGGCACCATGTTTGTCCCGCGAAACTCGTGCCGACGTCCAGCACGAGCCGCAGAAACACGCGGTTTCCAGCACTCGACGCATAATATACTATTATTATACGACTCAACACCCAGTTTTCGCGTCTCGCCGAATAAAGCCGCGGGAAATGCGTCTCGTGCCAAAAGCGTTGTCTTTCACGAAAAGCCAGCGTCTCCAACAAAGTTTTCGCGAAGAAAAAATATTTTTCGATACACTGTGCGTAAAAGTGCACTTTGCGCACAGTTTGTCGACTTTAACTCACGGTTTATCGAAAAGTATAGTTAGATACACGGCCGTAAAACCTATTATTCGCATCCTCGTGATGATTCCGACCCTCGCCTGCGGCTCGGGCCAGAAACCCATCACTCGGACGCGAATAAAACGTTTTACGCCCTTGTATCGAAATGTACTATTTGGCACTCGACACATAATATACTATTTCTGAGAAACTGACTAGGCCATCGTTATTTATCGACAAAATCCCCATAGGTATCTTTAGTCCCCCCCCCCCTCCCAACATGATTTCTTAGGCCAGGCATTGAAATTGGGATGTTCCCTCTCCTTGATAGCACTCTCAATGAATTCCCGATCCATGACCTCAAAAGGAAGTGCCTCCCGCAACTTCGATCGGCCTGAAATCTTTGGTAAAGCAATTTTTATGAATGCCTGAGTATCTAAATGAAAATTTTCGAACGCATTCCCGATTCTCACCTTACCTCCAGCGTAGTTCAGATTCATAACCTCAAAAATAACTGCCTTCCGCAACTCTGATGGGCTTGAAACCCGACTTGAAATCTGTGGCAATCTAAATTTCATCGATGCTTGAGTATCTGACAAGTACTTGCGAACGCATTTCGATTCTAACTCGGGGGATGGTTCAGATCCTCAATCTCCAAGAAAAACTACCTTCTGCATCCTCGATCGGCCTGAAACCTATAGCAAATCAATTCTCATAAATACAGGCTATCTGGCAAGAATTTTGCAAACGCATTTCGATTTTCACTCTATCTACGGCGTGATCCAGACTCATAACCTTCAAAAAAAGCTGCCTTCCGCATCTTCAATCGGACTGAAACCCATCACAAATCAATTCTCATGAAAACCTGATTACCCGACAAGAATTGTGCAAACGCATGCCGATTCTAGCCCTATCTACGGCGAGGTCCAGATTTATACTCGGATTTTTAACTTTCAAAAAAGTGCCTCCCACATTTTCGATCGGACTGAAACTCACGCAAGTCAATTTTCGTGAATGCCTGAGTATCTAACAATAGTTTAGCAAACGCATCGTCATGCCAATCTTATATATGGCTAGGTCCATATTTATAACCTTCAAATCCGCATCTCCGATCGGGCTGAAACTCACGCAAATCAATTATCATCAATGCCTGAGTATCTGACGAGAAGTTTGCGAACGCATTCATATTCTCACCCTGTCCACGGAGTCTTCCGAAATTTCAGTCTCCAAAAAAAATACTTCCCGCACCTCCAATCTAGCCGAAATTCAAGTCACATATATTCACTCACTCAAAAAATCGTTCTCATGCAGTAAAAGTATCCCAGTACAAAGCTATATTGGATCTGATCTCCACAACGATTCCTGCGTCTCCCAGAAAACTTGAAGCGATTTCTGAATTTTTCTAGTCAGCACAGCTTAGAAATCGCCGAGAAAATCGCGTTTATTAATACCACCATTTTTAAGCGCTTATATATCAACAAAACTATTTTTAAGCGCTTCATCGCCAGTTTACACCATCTCAAGTGATGGTGGTAAGTATGTTGGATACACCCTCTCGCAAACACGTGAAAGAGGCTTCGTGCGAAAATCGTGATAGTTCAGCTTCGATCAGTCGAAATTCAAGTTATTCCAGCTCATTTTAAAGGTCTGGTAACAAGCTTCAAAATGAGCTGAAATACGTTCAAGAATATTATGAGATGGGACGATAACTGATAAAACGGCGTGGCGTAAGGGGCGCTTACCTTATGTAATTGCAAACCATAATTTGGAAAATTCACGTGCAGACCCTTTTTCGTCCTCTCAGTGGTCCTCCTCCTATAATTTCGGAATCGGGTGGTCAATCTTTTACCTTCACTGTTCACTTTCATCTCTTTTTACTTGTCAAACTCTTCAAAACAGTAAAATCACATTGACAATACATCGATATCCAACATGAAAGAAAGCTCGCAACTCCATCACAAATCTCGAGCAAGCTCAACAAAGACTCTATCTCCGTCCAGCCCCATTTCAACAAAACAAAGAAAAATCTCGACTTTCACGCAGCGAGCTTTCATCCATCGGAAAGCAGTCGATAACGTCATCGGTGTCAAAACCTATGCCGATATCAAACCTTTTCACTTTGAAACAGGTCTGAGTACTCTTTATGTACTTCTTCTTTGCACCGGAAAAGAGAAAACTCGTGGAACTGCAAGCTCGGATTCAACAAAGCGTAAAAATGACGTGCTGAGGAATATCGATCGATTACTAAATGTTGCTAATGTGGTAGGACTTTAGCCCTGTGCAAACAAATCACCGATACGTGCAAAAATTGTCACTACAACTTTAAATATGAAGATATATAACATGAAAGCTCCGCCTGATTCTGATTCAAAGAGTGAAAATTCAAGTGACAGCTGGTGCATCGGAAAATAGAAAAGGTGAACGCAAGCTCAGCAAGATGGAAGCGAAGAGATAACGTGTGTTGTATTGAGTGTATATGTGTATAGAGTAAAAGGATTTCTCTTTCTCGCGGTTAAAGGATGGAATTGGCGATATCGACGGGGCCGCGGTACAATGGCCGCTGGAAAGATTACCCTTCCAAGCGTCGTCGTCGCCATTAATTGACAGGATTCTTGCTGTCCATGAACATACATATACATATCCTTGTGCATCTGTGAAAGTTATGTAGGAATGCATTTGTGTGAGTGTGTAAGTTTGAGAAACCGAGTACCGAGAGATTTGCACAGATGCAACACTGACTTTGGACATTGGGTTCATGCTTTTGACGATAGCTTTAATCTTGAAAATCTGGTAGTATCGGATTTTGAGTATACCATGGTAATGGATTTCTGGAAAAAGATTTTAAACAGCTCAGTATATTCATTTTTAACCAGTTGAGTGACGACGCAAAATTAGACTAACTTGTTTAGGTTCATAATTTAAGCTGGTTGAGTTATTTCTAAGAAAATTGGTTCATTCTTCGACCAATTTTTCTAATGTAAAGTTCGTTGTTCGTGAAGGCATTGCGAAATCCATTTGGCATAACGAGCAAAAAAATTTCATGCATGACCATTTTGGAGTCTCTAATAGCTACATCAATTCTCATCAGAAGAATAGTTTCCGATGGAATCCAACGGTGTCCACAGATACAGTGCTATTGATGGCGCCATAAATAAAGCATGAGCTTTTCTCAAGACAGGCTAGGCTCTAGGATTATGATTCAATTGTTTTCTTTAGGATTCATGATTTCTTGACGTCCCTGTCGAGAGATTTCTAAGATTCTAAATCGTGTATTATACTTATCGAGACCGTCAGCATCATGGTTCAGAGATTTACCGACGAAGGACCTGGTTGCAGTGAAAATTTTGAGAGTTAAATTTTGAGAGTTAATTGAATATTTGAAACAAAACAGACGGAGTATCGAACGCATGCAAATTTGAGTCACTAACCCTACTGAATTCGTCACTTGTTGTCGTGATTCTAGCCATCAGCCAGTGGATAATTTGGAGATTTTTCCCGAACACGCATATCAAGAAATCTATTTGTTATATAATGTAGCCGTTCGCGTTCAAATTTTGCAGTAAAAAAATGATGTTTTTCTTTATCAAATCACGAACAAAAAGGAATGCAACTATAGAGAAGTGGAAATTTCTAGGATTCAAAGATTTTTGAGAGCCAACCCTGAAAATTAAACGCACTCGAATATTATACATGATTTTTTACCAATAATTCTTGTTCCTTATTTCCGTAATATTTTCAATTCTGTTCTCCCATTTTAACAAGCTTTGCAATTCGCGCATTTCATCAAATCGCCAATAAAATGCTCACCAACGCAATTTCTATACCTACTCTCTAAACCCGTTGGAGTGAAATTTCACTCCAAGGGAGTGAAATTTGACTCAAAGCTATGAGTCAGTTTCGTGCGCACCGAACTGGAGTGATTCATCACTCCAAGCTGGAGTCAAATTTCACTCCAACGTGAGTCAATTATCACTCTTAGGATTGAGTCAAATGATTCAAAACCAAACTTTTCAACATTCTAGATAATGCAATAAAAAAATTAATTCACGGCGTGCACGCATATTTCAACTGATTTCTTGATAATTGTAATTATTAATATTCTATGAAAATTGTGCTCAACGTGAAATTTTGGCCATTGTGTTCGGCCCGATGGGAATTTGAACCCGCACCCTCTTGATTGCCAGGCAATTGTCTTAACCATTAGACCAAATGTGACTTTGTCATTTTACAGTCAAGAAAGCCTATGTACGGTTGTGAACGGTCGATACAAGTTTTTAAATATACCCGAGAGGTGTTTCGAAGGGAAACTCGGAATAGAGCAGAATCACTCAACAATTGAAAAGTTTTCCACTTTCTTTATAAGTAGTCCCGCAAGTTATTCTGGGATTATACCCTAACCTATAAAAATCCATTTCACTCAATGTGAGGAGTCAATTTTCACTCTTCTTGGAGTGAAAATTGACTCAAGCTTGGAGCAAATATAATATTTCTGTGGTTTCACTCCCTATGAGTCAGATTTTCACTCCAATATGAGTCATTCTCGGTCATTCCGAGAATCACTCCAAGCTTTGAGTCAAAATTTCACTCCAACAGTTTTAGAGATTGTACATCAATCTCTTGATTATGTAAAAAGCAATGTCACACAGTAGGAGAAAATCTGACAACTGTACGCTATGTATATAGACAATATTGCAATACACACCGAGCACTCGCGTTACAATATTGCCACCGAGAGTTGAGTTGGAGGGGATAGCCGACTCTACCGACGCTCGCATGGTGAGCGCCGCGCGCACTACCTTGCGCAGAATCTTGTATAAGCTAACATGAGAAGATCAAGAAATGTTCCTCTTGGTCTCCCTCTGATTGTCATTGTCAGATTGCTGTCAAATTTGAGGGGGTAGAAGCTCACACGTTTCTGAATCGGATCATGTGCAGATAAAATCTTTCCTTGACACTTTGTCGCTTACTTTTTATTATTAAGCGCTTTTATTTAACTTCACTTCGGCCTAGCGCTTTGTAACTATAACTAGTGGTGCATGATTTTTAAGCATCCGGCCCACCGCCAACAGCCAATCATGATCATGAGTGGCATTTCAAATGTCGTGAATTTATAAGTTCTGGGGAAATCTCAGGAATCCCCTCGGTCTTGTCAGCAGTCGCGAGTGACTTTACCGACACAATGGTCAGATCTTTTAGGTTATATTTACGTCCAGTTGCGTCAGTGTCTGATGACTCTGATCTACTGGAGCTCATTGATAGACGCTTTTATTACGCTTCACCAAGCTCACATAGTTTTCTCCGGACTTGGCTCGTCTATTGCTCCACAAATTTTCGTACCCGATCACATGATTGTGAACACGTGTTCGTGCAGGCTCGGGGCTCGGGCGCGCGTGAGCCAGACCGCGAGCTGGGGAGGATATGGGGAGATCGATATCGATGCGACTGATATGAAATGAGCAGCGCTCATCACCCGCCTTATTCGCGCCGAAATTCGAATACGATATTATACGACACCCATAGATCATTCTCCTCCAAGCACCGTGTACTCTGACGTCGTACTTTTTTCCCGATGATTTTCATCGTTCTACCAATTTTCATCTCCTTAATATCATGCCAAGGTTGACAAAGTTCCTTAGTATAGTTCATAAAAGCGTTTCTTAAAAATTCTTTTTACTCTTACTTATTTCGATATAAAGTCACGGCGCGCGAGAGCGTAAACACGTATTTTTGAACAATTTTTCTGATTTTATCGAAGCGATGCCGGGAGGTTGTGCAAGATGGATCTGCAAGAGCATCGACTCGACAATGACCATCTCAATCATGAACTCGATCTGAGGATTAGGAAATGAGATACAATGAGGTTTTCAATACACAAAAACGCGCTCACCGCTGGCTGTCCGGTCGCTGCTCGCGTCTTCTGCTCACCTGTGTGGAACCGGCGAATGTCACAACACATTTATCATTTAAGCACAAAATCACTCTGCCGACGGCCTACACAATGCATGCGGGACCAATTCTAGTTTCGATTTTCACAAGTTTCGACGACACAATTGATCAAGCATGATAATATTATGAACATTCACACACTGCCCTGTGCTAAAGCAACCGGACGAGTCCGCGCGATTTGTCCATAAAAGCCGTCTGCACCGAGGTGCTGCGGCTGGCCTGCAGGCGTCGTGGCAATCTAGTCTCGGTGGCAATACTGGCATCATGCACTTTGCAAGCTAAGGACGACACAAGTAAGCGCATGAATCAAGCCCCGATTGTCCGGCTTATTAGCTTTTAATTTTACCGCGAATATCGCCGTGTACTTGACTCACCCTGTTGCGTGTGCGCTAGGGTGACATTCGTTTCCCAAGATCCGATTTTCCTAGATACACATGCTTTGATCTTCTTTATTTGGTAAGTATACGAAGGAAAAATATCGCTGGAGTAGTTTAGGGTGCCCTTATAGTGCCCATTTGACACCATTTTCAACATCGCAGAGCCTATACCGAGAAATTCGATCGCCTAATCCTCCACGTCTCTGCGATCGCTTTAATTTTTCACGACACCTCTTGTAGCTTGAAAAATATCAAGATTTATTCTTCCGATGTAAAATTTCACGAGGAATACGATCAAACCATTAATTTCGAGTTCCAAAATGTCTCTCGATGGTATTGACGACTTCTTGGAAAGATTTACCTACTCCGTGCGTTGGAATAGTATATTTTGATATTTTTCAAGCGACAAGAGGTGTCATGAAAAATTAAAGCAATTGCAGAAAAGTGAAGGATTGGGCGACCGAATTTCTCGGTATAGGCTTTCCAATGTTAAAAACGGTGTTTGATGGGCACTTTAAGGTCACCCTAAACTACTCCAGCGATGTTTTTTCTTCATATACTAACCAAATAAGGAAGATTGAAGCATGTGTACCTGGGAAAATTGGGTCTTGGGAAACAACTGTCACCCTAGTATGCGCTGATGCGATTTCACGTATTTTTGTCGTTCAGTTGAATATTCAACGGACTTCCGGCGCAGGAAGTTCATCAACTATAATAACACGCTGTTTTCAGCGACGCTGCGTGAGCTTCATCTTCAACGTTACGAACGTAGACACAGAATCGACGAGTTGCTCAGAGCTTGCAAGCTGATTGTATGAAGATGGTAAATCACTTGATGATCGGAGAATCTAATATTGTATCCATTTTCCTAGGGAATGCCGCTCACTGTGCATTCTTGAGATGAAAATCTGGTGGATATGGGTGTTATTGCTATTCTGAAGGAAGAATATCATACTACCGCGCGAATTTTTGTTATTGCTGCTACTTATCCAGGACAAAATGAGTACGTGACGGATTTTGGAGCAGCGCTCAAAAAGGCACGCAGCAGTAGTTGCCAGTAAGTGACAGGTACTGAAGGAGTACGTGACAGATTCTAGAGGCATCGATCAGCGAGCCGGTGACAGTGAATCCATGTATGAACCAAATACGAAACGAGTATGTGACAGACTCTGAGAGTGTATCATGAGGTACCATGAGGCATTGGTTGCCAGCACGTAACGGGCACGATACGAGTATGTGACCAACTTCTTGTTCGCAGCTGGTCGCGTTGAGATGTGCCGTATATGACGGAATACCTTGATACGTAATCATTACGTAGTGGGTACATAACGGCATCAATCGGCTTGCAGAAAATCGATCAAGTTCAGTAATGGCTAGGATCTTTCAGGGGATGATACAACGCAAGCAAACCTAGCACACCACGATTCTTCAGTCAGCTAATATTCCATCTATTCACATGACAACTTCACAGTCCAGTGTGGATGTAAAAAGGGATGAAGTCTCACGAGCGAATCGCGTTTAATCAGAGAATACTCTTCAATCATGCTATGCTTTCGAAAATTGAATCGTTTTTTCATCAAAACAATGATATTGGATTCTTTAAATGACATTTGAAGCCTGATGATGATTTCTCTACGTACCTAGAATTTCAGATCAAGGTAATGAGGAATTACTCTTTGGAACTAAGGCATTGAGATGCCGACTGATGACCGGAGAAGGCGGTTTCTTGAACTCTGAGAGGTGGTGACTTTCCTTTGTGATATGTGTCACATATGTTCTCCCATTTGTTAGTGATTCGATGATCAAATGGTGATCGATAATTTCTCATTCAAATAACATGGAATTTAGAGTTCATGGTGGAACAAATGTTGAGCATGCAATGCAGATTCGCCGAAAGAAGATGCTTTGTATTCGGACGAAGCGATCCGTGACATTTAGCGTTTATAAGATCAATTTCCGAACCAAATGTCTCTACCGTGACCACTTTTTAAACAAATAACTTAACAAATCAATGCAGTTTGAAGCAAACCAGGATCAGCTAAACGATCGAATTTGACTGAGATGTTGAAAGATATTGAATGAACATCAAGTTAAATGTATTCGTTCAAATGTACGTGTGTGAGTGATCTTGAGCGGACAATAGGAAGCTCGCTTTGCTGCCATCGGTATGGGTAGATCTGCAGCGTGAATACGGTATTCGCAGTCTGCGAGTGTTTTTCGATTGACTAATCTATAGCTGTGAGTATCTAGAGTTTGTTAACTTTTATACGAGTTCTTGAAAACACTTCTCGATCATACCATCTATATTATTTGTGCGGTAGTCTCATACATAATCCCTCGACGGCGGAGAAAGAACGCAATCAACGCTGCTACGCGAAAATATTGAGTCAAACGGAGAAAAAAGCCTTGCAGAATCCAAGGCTATTAATATTAAATTGAAAAAACGTGATTTGTATTCACCTTACACAAGTGTACGCTACTTGAAGAGATTTGAACAAGGGTTTTCGAATTCCATCGACAAGTCCACAAGCAGATTGCACGCGCGGGTGTTTCTGGCAGTATAGCTACTATGCGACTTCTGCTGATCGGGATCCGCAGAATAGCTGAGGAGTAAGACGAGTTCGAGACACTTACTATTATTCGTGAACAATCTTCTCAATCTAAATCAAGGGAATTTGTTCTCAAATCACATCGAGTGTCTCGAATCTGCCTCTCGCTTCGAAGATCCGAAGCGGATTTGGATCTGCAATATTCCTAGCCCTATTATACATAACAGTCAACCAAATACCCTTGCGTGATTCAATCTCCAACAATATTCGTTCCTCAATCAAAGCACCTAATTACTTCACTGATCAGATGGACTAGATTTCCGAGAATACTCTCAAGATAAGAAAGGTATGAGTCCAAAAACGGACGATATGACGATGATTCCGGACTCGTGTGTGAACCAATGAAAATTGATAGGAAAGATGAAGAATAGTCTGTAGCCTCGATCTAAAGTTGGTTACATCCTAAAAATCCGTTAGGTAAATGTATTCTTGTCACTATACAAAATCTGTCAGGGCAGATTCAGAAAAATGAATGTAAAATCACCCCTCTAAAATACAGGGATTTTAACAAAACAAAATTGAAGCTCATTGCATTATCCAGTTATTAACTTTTGCTCTCAAAATCACCCGGGCGAGCCATTTGGACCAAGTAATTTTGGAATACTCTAGTTGAAACCCAGAATAGGATAGTGAGATTGATCAAATATGATTCAGGGACCTACACATGATCGTAAGCTTCTGGATTTTATCACAACTTACCTGGAATTAACGAATATGTGATATCTGAACTTTTCAACTTTCCATCACAAAAACTCCACAGTTGAGATAATTCCCAACAGATTCTGACAAATGCAGATGGAATCATCTATGTAAAAAGTAGAGATTCTAGCAGTCTCAATTTGAAGTTCATAACAATGTTCAATCATTGACTTTTGATCTGAAACTTACCCGGGCTCGCTATTTTGACCAAGTACTTGGGTTATTCTAAGTCAGAACTTCAACAGAACGGAGCTATTAGATGGCTCAGGAATCATTCAGAGGTCCTGTCATAACAGGAACATACTGAGATCTATCAATACAGCTTGAATGTCAATAGATCTTATATCTGAGACGAATAGGAACTCCATCAATCGCGAGTTTTGTCTAATCAAAGCTTGGGATGACCGGTTTTGAGCTACCTCATTCATTGGATCCATAGACATAGCATCCATAGAGTTTGGTGGATATATATCTATTTTCTAAGTTCTTTGATCAGTAACTAGTTCCTCTTCTTCTGATCTATGGCAAAGGATATGATTTCGAAACCTAAGGTATCTCAAACTCCACAATATCGAACTGGTGTTCGAGAAAGTCAGTTTCATACCTGCTAGTGTTTATCTCTGGATATCGATAACAGAGAGTTGTTCCATAGTTCACTATCCCGAGGTTAAAGTATTATCCCAAATTGAGGCTAGACAAAATTATCACTGTGATCCACTGTACACAAACCAGGTGATCTGTACACACCAATCGCCTCAAACACAGGCTTGCTGACACAACTTGAACTTTATTCTTCAAATATCTAATTGTATAAATCATCCTAAGTGATCTTAAGATCTATTTTGATCATTTTTTGCTTGCACCCGGCACGTCAAAATATACCACACACTTCAACACGCTGAATCACGACTGACCACAACAACCAACAGCTTTGTGCAGGCTGTAGAGTATCTAACCCAACCTTACGCCTCGGCCAAAATCACGGTTCGGGAGCGTTAAAAAAATTCCATGCTTCTTATCATTTTCTAAATTTTTTAAGGTCTATTTTGGGAGAACTGCTTCCAAGAAGCCCTGCTTAGACATCAGATCTATCGTTTAAAAAGAGAATGGAGTTAATCGGATAACTATAGTCGCCGCTAGCAACTTTTGGACCAAGAGTGTGCATATTTTTCAATGAAAATGTGATTTTCAAAAGTTGATTCTGGAGGCACTGTTCATTCAGTCGACTCGATTATTTCTTTCAAAGATAGATCTGATGTCGAAGCAGGGCTTCTTAGAATTATATTTTTGATATAGCTCATAGATTTCGTGGGAAGAAATAAATAAGCGGAGATTCGGAGTGCTGTCAAAAGTTGACTTAGGCATGCCCTTAAGTCTCAAATTCAGCAAAATTCTGGTTTGATCTTATTTACTGGGTTTCTCGTTACCATGAATATCGTCACGATCAGTTATTGCAATTGAGAGTGACTGAATTCAAGAACACTATATTCAGGAACTCAAAACTTTATTCAATATAGAAAATCCAAGCATATCAATTATGAGTGCTTCCCAGCCCTTAAGAAGCGGTCGTCATGCCATCTTGCGATCGAACTGGTTCATTGTAAATATCCAATTAATTCAACTATCTAGAACAAAATACGATATATTTCCGCCTGCGGAGAATTATTCTACAGATTTAGAGAAAGGTTCTTCGAGATTGGTGCAGAAGTGAGTGCTGTTATGCAAAAATAATTTTGAGAATTTCCAAATCTAGTCAAAATATTCCCCGCAAAGAGCTCACTTCATTTTGCACCAATTTCAATTGAACTTTTTTTTTTTTAATTTAGAGACAAATTCTCCGCCGGGAGCGATATATCGCATGTCCCTCTTGATCGTTTCGCCAATAAATTAATTATACCAAACCAATTTGACCAGAAGAGGGCGCTGGAATAGCTGGAAAACACTCGTAAATAGGAATATTTTATCAATGAAGATCACCACTCAGTACCGGGTGATTCAAATGTCTGATATTGGAAGACACTTCACGTACAGATGGCCGCCATGCAAATATGATTGTTCAGGATCTTCAACAGCATCAAGACAACTTAGATGAAAACAATATTCATCATTTATCTCAGCGACCCCTGATGATATTGAAGAAATATCGTGACATTCCAAGTCAGTCAATATTTCTTTTGATCTCAATATTTGGTCATACGAATTGACTACCGAAATTCGGGCTGTACTACAATCAAAATCTCCTTGTTCCCCGTGACACTCCAGAGAAGTGAAAATAAGTGAGTTGATGTTCAAATTCTTGGTTGACACAACAATCGAGCCCTCAGTTCGTCCAACATTCGTATTCATGTTGAAATGAGTCGTCTTGTTCAATTTCCAATCGTATTGCAAACAGTTGTACTGAATTGTACCGTTCTTCTCGTCGCGGATTCTATATTCACATATTCCGTACATTTCACGAGTATTGAAGAATTGGAAATGGGTGATAGGACGATCAAATGTGTGTAACATGATCGGCTTATTGTTTGCCGCGACATAAAATACCTGTGAAAATGATGACTTGAGCTCTCCTACTGTACCAATACCGAATAGCCCTTTATCCACTGATACCCCTTGTCTAGACAAGAGTTGCAACTTATTATATTGAATTGGGAACAAGGTCGGTTCTCCTATTCTTTGACCCTCGTTGTTGAATCTGAGCATGCATCGGTTGAATTTACCACAAATCGTATGATTACCTAATACAACGACTAACTCGTCTGATTCGACAGCCGATTCAATCATCTGTTGATCGTACATGTCAGAGGGTAATTCCAGCTTAAATAATTTGTCTAATGTTGGATTAAATACAAACCCAGAGGCATATACTGATCTAACTCTATCCGTTTTGGTGACATTGACCTCGGTTGTAAGTAAAAAAAATCCGTTTCGGACAAAATTTGGTTGAAGAACAGCATTTACACCTCTGCCAGGGCTGGGTTCATATTTGAAAGAGTGCACTTCTTCGGGACCATCGAACTTCACCACATGAACTTGGCAGCTTATATCGTTACTCCACCAGAACTCACAGATCGTGTACATGAAAGATTTATCTGCAAAAAGGGGACTAAAGAAGATTTGCGGTGACCCAATTCCAGTATAATTTACTGCTAGTTCTCTTCTTATTGTTCCTTCCGTTCCCCCGTGAGCTGCAGAAACCATCAGGAGCACCAACAGCACTGACAACATTCTGACTTGATCGAGGACTTGATTCTTGATGTTTGATCTCGAAAAATGCTTTGCGCAATCTGAAATGAAATTTCGACGAGATCACATTTGAGAATCAATGATTTTGTATTCATATTCGTTCTCTATGGATGCGCAAACTGGACCATGACTATTCGAGACAAAGCAAAATTTAGAACATCCGAGAATAAAGTCCTTAGGACTATTGTTGGTATGGAAATAGACGAGAAATCGGGAACCTGGAGTTCCAGGTCCAATCAGGCATTGAGAGAACTCCATCGCGACCCCGACATCGCCAGGGTGATAAAGGAGAATCAAGTACAATGGGCGGGACCCGTCGCGAGAATGGGGGAGAAAAGAACACCTCGTAAAATTCTAGATCATACACCAATAACACGAAGAAATCGAGGAAAACCATGAAATAAATGGGAGGATGATATCCATCATAAATTAAAAGAAACAGAAAGAGACCCCACGGTGTGGAAAGAAAGAGCTCAGGACCGGGATGTCTGGCGTGACTGTAGTATTGCAGTCAGGGACCTCGAACTCCCACCCCCCAACCCCACCGCCGCCCGCCTTAATTATGAGCATACGTGTGGTGAACGAATCTCATAGAAACTAATGTTTCAATGGGCACAAACTACACCTAGAAACGTCTCGCCACGCTTTCCACAAACCTAACCACGGACTTTCTCCTCAGATCAAGCTCCTGAACTGAGAGAAACCGGGGGTATGGATTTGTGGACAGAGAGGCGGATTACCGCGGCAACGGGCCTCAATGGACCCGAAAGACCCCTGCAGACCCGAAAGGCTCCTGAGAAACCCGGCGGGTGCGGAAACGCGACATATATAATATATATATTCATTGATATTATCACAGTTTCAGGTTTTTTGTATGGTAGTCTCGATTGAAATTCATCTTTCACTGGTTGTTACCTTTATCATTCACCAGTCTTAATGATTCAGCTATAATCTATCTTATCTATTTTCTTCAGTTTTCCAGCAGAAATTATTAGTGAGTATAGCGATCTCGTGCCTGTTCGATTTTCCTGACTAAGATGAATCAAAATACAATGAAAAATGATTGTGCAATAAGGAGACGATGGCCAGAATGGAGAATTCTGACTTCCATGGAAGCCAGTTACGATTGTCTAATTTCGTCATGAACAGGAAGCCAGCGTGATCCATTATGACCTGCAATAAGGAACTGACATAATTTCCAGGACAACTTTATTTTGAAAATTCACGACACAATAGACATAGAAAACAAAGTTTGAAATTCTTCAAACGTTCCTATAATTCGTAAATTATCATAGAACACTGAACAATTAGAATTGGCACCCTCCATCATGTTGGCACCTGCACACGAGTCACGTGATTTGCCCACTGTTTTGGATTTTTATATTTCACCAGAAATTCTCGTATTTATAACACATGCAAGCTTATTTCATAGTAACAGACATTCGGTATGAAAGAGGCTCAGGTTTGCCTCAGAATTATCATGGAAAGAAGTCCTTGTGAATCATGTACAACCTCCTCCATATGGAATGGGACCAAAGTTCCGCGAACTTTGAATCTTACTTTCAATCATCATTACAGTGGAAAGTTCCAAATTCCTGACCCACGCATCTTTTTTCATGTCAAACTATTTCATATCACCATTCTGCAAATATTGGAGGGGCCAAGTCAGTTCCCTATTGTGAGATCTGCGCTAGTCAATCTAGATAGAGGAGAAGTTTTGTACGATCATTATCTCAAACATTTCACACGTGTATGCGAGCATGTCAATAGCGGTAAACACTCTTCATACAATCACACCGTGACTAACGACCATAAACTGTACGTGGCTCAAAATTCAAAAAAGGTAAGGCCATGCATTTGAATAGTGTGAACCTAATAAGATCCCGCACTTGTATTATTACGAAGATAAGAAAATTTATTTATCTCCCGTCTTACCCGGTCCAGTGTACCGGATTTTCCGCGAAGCTCTTACTAAATCGAGAGAATTGGGATATGCTCGCCCTGTTCAACGAGGCTTAGCCATATACATGAGACAGACACGCACTTCACAGCTCATTCCAATTTTGTCTATTGAAGATTTGAATAGCCTGCTCCCTATACGAACCGAACCCATGTCATCTTGAGACTGTGCTGATCTGGAGAATTCCCCCGTCCCTCGTGATGCAAGAAATGCCCCACCATTATGTATCGGTCACATTAATATAAATCGACTCGAGACCAATTTCAACCTGCTTGAACATCAATCCTCAGTGAAAACCTATGATGTCATTGCTGTTACTGAAACTTTTCTCAAACCTTTAGATTCTTCAATACCATTTTCACTTGATGGATTTAATCTCCATCGTCATGATAGACTAGGTAAAGAAGGGGGTGGTCTTGGCTTGTATACACGTTCTGACTTCATTGTCAAAGCACTTGCGTTCTCTGATCCACAATTTTGTAATAAAACTGAATTTGCTATCTATGAAATAAAAATTGGTAAAAAGAAACTTCTCACTGCTGTAGTGTACCGCCGACCCCAAGCCTCGTCCTACCCCGATGAATTTTTTGAGACACTGTCTACCTTTCTGTCATCTTATTCACATATTATTATCACTGGCGACTTCAACATGAACATGGCTACTGTTTCACCAACATCCAAAGCACTTCAGTCTATGATTGACATGTATCTTCTCTACCTGGTTAGTTCAAATCCTACTCACCACGTTTTTTATAGTACAGATCAGAGCTCACGCCACACTTGTCTTGACCTTTTCATCGTTCGAGATCATACAGCTGTACTCGGCTTTCGTCAGTCAATTGCTCCTTTTCCAGGTGGTCATGATTTTATCGAGATTGATTATTCTCTGATTTCCCGGCCTCCTCCTCCTAGGAACATTATCACGCGATCCCTTGCTCATGTTGATAACGAGGCTCTCCTGTCAGAGATCAACAGCCTCATCGATCCTACAATTTTCCCACTAAATTCTCCTTCTGATTCTCCAGATCTCAGCATTACAAGAGATATTATTTCTGTAAATAATGTAAATAATCTGAACAAAGTAGATATAGCCCCTAGTCCTAAGCTCATTGATCTAAGCAATCCGGTTTTTGCAAGCTTGTCGGCTCACGACATTGATGCTAAAACCCTCCATCTTGGTAGATGTACTAAGACAGCGTTCGATCGGCTGGCACCCACAAAAATTATCTCGGCATCCTCTACACGCAACAAACCTTGGGTAACAGCCGACATCAAACGCCTTATACAACAACGCGACCGTCTGTACTCTAGAGCACAACGATCCGACTGCATAGCTTACTACGAAAAATTTCACGCACTTCGCCGTGAAATTAAAAACAAAATTGATTCAAACAAGAACAGAGTCATCTCTGAACGCCTGGACTCGGCTCCTAGTCCTAAGGCAAAATGGCAGGAACTCCGCAAACTCGGTCTTTCATACCGAAGACTGCCTTCTCCCCTTACAGTCTTTTCATCAAGCGCCCTGAACGCGCACTTCGCTTCAGTAGCCTCATCGTCGCCCCCTCTCACCGACAATGACATCGAATTCGCGTGCAATATTCCCGTTCCGGACAAAATTCCTACGTTTGACTTTGCTCCAGTCTTGGAAAGTGATGTGCTCCGTACCCAGGCTAACAGCAACTCACATGGTATCGGTGTAGATGGTATCTCCTCCGGAATGCTTAACATGGCCTTTGCTCCCCTTGCACCGTATTACACCCAACTTTTTAATGAATCACTTGTCACTGGTCATTTTCCCACGCCCTGGAAGCACTCTTCTGTAATACCGCTGGCTAAAAAGTCACCCATTGCCAGTATGTCAGACACACGGCCTATAGCACAGCTGTCAGAACCGTCTAAGCTACTTGAACGTCTAGTACATGATCAGTTAATGTCACATTTACTATCAAACAAGTTACTTGATCCGCACCAAGCTGGTTTTCGGCCTGCCCACTCCACTCAAACTGCCTTGCTCGACGTTCTCGAAAACACCCGACAAGCCATCGACCAACGTATGCTCACAATTCTCATTTCTTTTGACTTTTCAAAAGCCTTTGATACCATCTCGCATGCTAAACTTTTTGTCAAACTCCGCAAAATTGGGTGCAGTGAAAGAGTCATACGCTGGATGGCAAGTTACCTTCGCGGCCGTACGCAAGCTGTGCGCACTGAAGACGGACACCACTCTGACTGGCTACCTCTTTCCACCGGCGTCCCGCAGGGCAGCTGTCTAGGTCCACTTCTGTTTCTGATTTTCATAAATGATCTTCCTGATGTCTTGAGGTTTTCTAAGCATGTCATATATGCAGATGACACTCAGATATTTCGACATTGCCTGTCCTCTGAGATCGATTCTTGCGTGGAACTACTTAACCGTGATGCGAATGCCATTGCTCACTGGGCCTCGGCCAATGACCTTAAACTGAATCCTGATAAAACTACTGTCATCATTCTCGGTAGTAGTAAATCTCTATCTCACCTGAAGTTTGACACTCTTCCTCAAATTTCTGTTTCCGGAAAATCAATCCCCTACTCGAAGTGCATAAAGAGTCTAGGCGTGTACATCACTTCAGAACTAGACTGGGACACTCAAATAAGCTCTATTGCTCGATGTGTTTATGCAACCCTTCGAACCCTCAGAATTTATCGACGTGCACTCACACGCTCGCTAAGGCAAAATCTCATACAATCCCTCGTTTTGCCTTACCTGGACTATGCCGTTTGTGTCTATGATCACCTCAAAGAAAGCCAAAAGTTGAAACTCCAATCTTTTCAAAACTCATGTATTCGCTTCATATTCGGCAATATCCCATGGCGAGACCACGTGTCACCCTATCGGTTGTCCCTTCAATTGCTTTTAGCCAAACATAGAAGACTCTACCTCATTGGCTGCATGGCATTCAAAATCTTGGCCACCAGAGAACCTGTTTACTTGTTTTCTATGTTCCAGCTAAAATCTGAGACCAATGACCACGCTTACTCTTTGCGTTCGACGGACCTCCTAACTTACCAAACTCCCAGAATCGAGGCCCGGAACAAATCCTTCACAATCATCGCTTCGAAACTCCTCAACGATCTCTCCCCGATTGACCTCAACCTTTCCTCTTTCAGCATGTTCAAGGCAAGACTCTTTGACTACCTATTCGAACGCGACAAGAACGATTGGTTAGAAAAAGCGCGAGTAAACGGAGTTCCAACCATCCCCTTACAGCTTACAGAAGCATTAAAACTATAAAACTATAATATCTTTCCACATGCAACATCTTGCTTATCTCCTACTAGGGCTCTAGCACTGCGCACATAATTAATTTCAATTACAATCAGAATTATGTTCGAGTAGAATTCTCTTATATAACTCTGCGCCACACCAACTACTCATAGAACTCAATTATGCAAATACGCATTTAATTCTTAATATGTAAATTCTCATGTATCATTCTTTCAGAGTCAGACGGGGTACCACCCCACGACTCCAATAAAGTTATCTATCTATCTATCTATCTATCTATTCGACTCATTGCATCATTTCCTGGTGGGTTTTTATCGTAGCCTAAAAAAGGGAAAGATCCACTTAACCACATGTTCAAGTATCATTAAAGTATGATGTTGCTTCCAAAAAAACTCGGCTCTTATCGTAAGTTCGACACAAGCTAGCTCCAGATTGCCACAGTTGAAGGCGTTACATCAAATTTGATCGTTTTGTCAAGTAAGTAAGCCCAGAAAAGACGCTTCCTTTTAGGAGTAACTGGCTAAACTCTTCCGAACCCTCCAATTTTGGGCTATAATAATAGGTGGCACATCCAATAATCAATATTAATAAGACTTATTGTTCAAAATTTGGGGCACGGCATAAATAAAAAATAGAAACATGCATTTTCCGAGCTTTCTTCGGTTTTTCCATCACAAGCCGGAAAGTATTGGTTTTCCGGGAAAACTTGTGGGGAGACAAATTATAGATCTCTAAACGATCTACAAGATTGATTCAGATGCTTTTTCTCGTGAAATGCATCCTTTTGGAGTCATTCTTGATCAAAGTTATTATCGAATTTGTTTTAATAAATTCGCCAAAATTGTTTATAACATTCTCAAATTATTTTTTGCAACTGTGTGCGCGAAGTTGTAAAAAAATGAGACTTCTCTTCATTATTTACAGTGCGAGAAGTAATGCGTGAATGACTTCTCGCACAGTTTTACATTTACGCACTGGTGAAGTGTGCGTAAATGTAACTTCTCGCTCTAATGCATTTTCATTCACGCACAGTTCCAAAATATGATGTCACGTCATCCCTCTGAATTTGGCCTTTCTTGAAAACTTCGTTTCCATGATAATCTTGCTCGGACAGTGGTGCATTTAATTACAACTTCGCGCACAGTTGCAAAAAATAGTATACGCAACACGTGCGAGAAGTTTCCGCACACGTTGCCAACTCGCGCGAGAAGTAACATTTACGCACACTTCGAAACTTCTCGCACACCTAGAAGTACATATTTACGCACGCTCGCTTCGCGAGCATGCGTAAATGTGTTCTTCTGGGTGTGCGAGAAGTTTCGAAGTGTGCGTAAATGTTACTTCTCGCACTCGATTGGCAACTTGTGCGGAAATTGACCTTCTCGCACTTGTTACGTAATATACTATTTTATAGGTAATTGACTCAATTTTAAGAAAGAAAGGTCTCCTGATATTTTTTCCTAAGTTTGATCGTTTCCGAGTAATGAAAAAAGCAAATTTCGCCACTTCTGATCCTCAATGCGGTGCTTTCATGACAGCTCTTTGACCTGGAAGTTGCGAAATCTGCCTTTTCTCATTACTCGAAAACGATCAAACTTAGGGAAAAATATCAAGAGACCTTTTCCTTTTGAAATTGACTCAATTACCTAGAAAAAATCATTTGAACCCGTTACAAACAATTTTAGCGAATTTATTTAAACGAATTCGATTATACTTTTGATCAAGAATAACCCCAAAAGGATGCATTTTACGGGAAAAAGTATATGAATAGATCTCGTAGACCGTTTAGAGATCTACTAATTACCTCTGAACAAATATACCTGGAAAACCAATACTTTTCGACTTGAAATGGAAAAACCGAAACAAGGATGGAAAAATGCGTGTTTTTATTGTTTATTCATGCCTTCCTCCAATTTTTGAAGAATAATTTTTATCAATACTGATTATTGAATGAGCCACCTATCATTTGAGCCCAAAATTGGAGGGTTCGGAAGAGTTTAGCCGGTTAGTGAACGAATTCAGGAGCTAACTTACTCGACTATTATATTATATACTAACTTATTCGGAGAAATTGGGCCGAAAATATGAAAAACAGGGTGATTTATACCCTCGGGCCCCTCGGCGCGCGCGCGGCGGCGCAAGGAAAGCGATCCCGCCGCGAGCTAGCGCATATAAATAAAAACACGTATATACACATAAGCACAAATACAACTAATTGCGGACATTATTTGGGAGTACGGAAGAGGAAAATAGAGTGATCGAGAAAAGATACCATTCGGGGTGGAAACTGATAAAACTCTGGCTCAAAAATTACATCAAACAGCGCCGGGACGTCACACTCACAAGGAGAGCATCAGGTCTGCGGAACACGAGTCTTGATGAAACTCTGGAAATCAACTTTTTTCGGTGAAAAATAAAGGTAGGTATGGGCCTCCCATCCCGAGATACAGCTATGGAGCTTAGCATTGTCTGAATATCTATATGTATGATTTTTAACTTGAGCCTATATAGACAATGCTGATCTTCATGGCTGTATCTCAGGATAATAGGCCCATTGGACAAAACCCTTGGAGATACCTCCATTTCTCACCAAAACAAGTTGATTCTCAGAGTTTCATCAAGATTCGTGTTCCGCAGATCTGATACTCTCCTTGTCAGTTCAGCGTGCGAATTTTGATATGAGAGATTCCACCGAAAAAGTGATTTTCCGTGTTCCAAGCTCCTCAGGTTTTTACGACTTGGAATGTGCATTGTAGCAGTTTCCTGGTGTGTACTTTATTAATATGCAACTATCTCAATAGTTTTTGAACAGATCCCAACGTTCATGTAGTTTATTGTGCTTGATAAAGGGTCGAAATGTCAATTCCGTCCCCTGTAGGCAACCCAACTCCAACTTTTAAAATCATCATATGCAGAGTCAAAAATCCCTATATGTAGGTATGCACTTCAATTTTTAGTACTTGGAGCAACATAATCTACCACTTTGAGGCTTAAAATTGAACCGTCAGTTTGCGCACGGTTATCCGACACTTTGAAGACAGGCTTGCACCAAAACTGCTCGCACAACAATAATTAGCTCGGTGAAGCTCCCAGTCGACCATGAGGCCTCTTAAACCAATGAGGTTGATCCCTAGATACCCAATTACACCTAATTTATGCGCAACATTAGCCGAAAACTCGAAAACGGGGCCGAGTGCCCCATATAAACGTGTTTTCCAAATGGCTTACAAAATTTTCGGTCAATTCCGTCCCCATGTTGTGCTCCTCCCCAACGCGCTATATCACTTTGTGGAACACATTTTTTCGAAGTATTTGAATTCATAGATCAAATCTATGCGGAAGAGAGTCTACGAATAGTTGGCGAGGCCCGGGAGTATTTCTAAGGCGAAATGTCAATTCCGTCCCAATCTATACGACCCCTTAAACGACACATATCTCCGTCTGACTTCACTTTTGGAATACGCAGCTCCGGATACTTCCTTTTCATGCCCAAACGAGTGTAAATCAACTGCTATGAGATACCGGAACTCGTCTGGGGCTGAAGTAATCTTTTGGCCCAAATCACGCTCGGTGACGATTTTGGCCCTCAAAAGATCACACTCTCGGCGGAATCGCCCATATAGTGCAGGACAGATGATAGCAGAATTGATTTGGATTGACTATTCAGGATAAGGATACTCGATCAATAACATTATCAAATTTTTGAAACAGCCATGGAAAAAATATTGTGAAACCGACCAAACTTGGATCACAGGTTGTTTACCCTGCACCAGAATATTTAAGAATTTAATGTGCAGTGTTGAAAGTTTGTTGAATAATATTCCAAGATGGACATGTGAACAAATCTCAATGATAATACATATATACTTACGGCCAAATATTGATGAGCGGAAGGAAGGAGTGATCAGCAGAATAGTCGGTAGCGAAGTAACGTATGTTCGCGATGCCCCTATCTTCTCATAAATCTTATGAGGCGTAGAGGTTTTCCCTGATGGTGATAACGCGTTCTGTTGGGAATACCCAATCTAGGCGAATAGCGGTTGGACTCACTTCACGGCAATGAGGCATATATAAGCCCCTGTGTTGAGAATTACATGGTTGTTTGAGCATGATTTCATTATCAATATTTATCTAAAATAAGTATGATTCGTTAACCATGCGAAAGTATATTTGTTTTGAATGTTTGAACAATGAGAATTTGAATTCGAATTCAAAAAGCGTTGCTAAGGTAATGTTCCACTGCAAGGACCCAACGAAGAAAGAAGAATCGTTTTTCACTTTTTGTCGTCACATAATCGATGACACGTCGTTTCATGATTTCACTGCATGATATCGTTGGTTGTTTAAATATTTCCAGTAAATAGTTTCCAGTTCGAAAGGCAGGATTGTGGATTATTGATTCTCTGCAAATCTACAATCCTATCATTGTCAAACAATGTAAATTCTGCATCATTCATGTACTCTAATTTATAAGGGTTCGTATGCAAACTACCACTGAATAATCAGCAGAATATCCTGTATGGTATTGGCGAAAAGAGAAATTCCTGTCGTGATACGGAATGTCCTACCCATCTTGATTTTGGTCGATATAAAAAAAACTGAAATTCAACACGATCGGACACATCTACAGGTCTGAAAACTCCCACAGGTAGCTCAGCATCATTAGCGAAGATCGAAAATTGGCTCTACCTGCTGGTATATTAGGAAAATTGTTGCTACAGTCAAGTTCATCAATTTTTCATTCGAACCGGATAGTCTGTCAGTTTGTCCAAACGGTTAAATAACCTGGACAAAATTGGTCTCATTTACATGATTAACATGAGCGACTGAAGTGAAGATTCTTGAAATAATGAAGCCTTGGATCTATGCAATCCTTGCTAATCAATATCCTGGTTTGCGTCTAAACATCTAGATGGAGTTGAGTGATTCACTCTCATATTGAATTTGTGACAAATATTTTCTGATTGTTTCCCTAAAGAACAAAATTTCTTCAGAATCATCATCTCACTTTAAATTTCTTCTATACGAAATATGTAAAATTGAATTATCTTCGATTTTCAAAATAAAAGAATCAACCAATATGATGGTCAACGCTACGTTGCAATTGAGACCAGATGGTTCTTTTAGTTCGAAGGTGATCGAATCTGATGTATTCCGTGAATGAAAATAATAGATTTCGATGTCATTTAACCATTTGCTCTCCTTACAAGAAAGTATTCAATTGAGAAATAACCAAAAAAGGAAAACAAAGTATGGTGAAGAATATTATACACGAAAATTTCGAAATATCTGTTAGATGATTCCAAAAACTAACCATATTTCACTGCCATCCGAGGTTGAATTCAAGTCTTTCAACAAAGATCTCGCACATTCTCATTGATAGTTGTACCGCGATTGCTACACTTTTGAATTATTCTTGGTCCGCTATAAATTACTGATATGGGGCTAAAATTTCACTTGATTCTCGAGCTGCCATGCTTCGAAGCTGATGGATTTCTGAGTTGTAACTCGAATTTGAAGTTTTAAGCTTCGTGATCGCATCTACTTGAGCAAAAAGTGGTTCAATTATATTTAAATGGGTCGAAATCAAAACTTGATGGTGCAATTTCATCAACAATTGAGCTGACAATCCATTCATTTAGTATGTAGTATGATAAAGCAATCTTTATCCAACAACATTTGCAATAAAATCGACAATTTTTGGTTAATGGTTCAGGGACGAATTTAGAAATGCAACGATTTCTTAGCAAAATTGATGATTAAAAAATGTTGATCAGTCCATGAAAATTGATCAGTTAATAATTAATTAACTGATTATTATATCCTCACAATTAGAAGAAACGTGAATTCATCTTTGATACTCCTTTTTCCGTGATAGGCGAGTTGTAAGCAAAGTGAATCATCCACTCTTATATTACCGAACCACCTTAATGATACTTCAAAAAATTCTAGCAGTACTGGCAGCCCCGGGGATCGAACTCACAACCTTCCGATTCCGAGGCGAGAACTCTAACCGCACTTCCAGCACGGGTTTCCTCTCATCATTGCGCATTAACTTCTGAACCCCTCATCAAATTTCCAATTTCCATACAAATCAGGGGTGCTGTTCTCAATCAAGCATCAGTAGGCCTAGAAAATTTGTAACTCCGTGAATCCTATACTCCCTTTTCTGCATGTCCCATAAGTCGATGTTCTAGTATAAGAGAGAGCACGCATAGTCCGAGTTATTCACATCATCATCTGCGTACGAAAAGACGGCACTAGTTTTCATTGTCCCAATGTAAATGCAGAGCGTGCAACGGGAAGATATTCAATCAATTAATTACTTCGGATTCGATGATACTTTCCGAAAAGGGGTGTAAGTGCTCGTCACATTTTCATTTTTCAGCATGGTTAAACCCTAACGTAATTGTGATGAGTACTTTACATCCGTTGGGAAAGTATTGATTGACTCCAAAAAGTATATACCGTCAAATTGAGTAACTTTGGTACAGTGGGTGCAACTTTGGTACACCCCTGAAAAATGACTTTCAGAGCTGCGTTCGGCAAGGTAAACGATTCTATCGCTCTGAAACGAAACCTATTCTCCCCTCTTGGCACACGCATAAACAACGTGTTGACCCACCGTAGATCCCGTGTGAATAATAATTGCAGTCGTTTATTGAAGCTCTTTCCGAAAAGGATGATTTAGCAGCGATACACGAGTGGTCCAGTTAGTGTACCTGGTAAAAAGTGTTCTGGAACGAACTACGGGTGTACAACGCGACATTTCGACCACATATATCACCATATTGAAGAAACAATCGTTATACATTGGGGTATTTGTAGCATTGCGAATTTTAATGAATGAAAAACAGGGAGAAAACCCATGGAAAAGTGTACCAAAGTTACCCTACTCTCCGTAAGAAGCATGAGGATAGGGTAACTCCAGTACAACTTCCTATGACAGCTTCTAGAAATTTTGCCTTGAGTCGAGTGATGGTCTACGAGGTTCTAGAATGTTTCAAACAGCTTAAAATAAGACTTCTGAACGATTAAAATTAGTTTATCCACATGGTGCTCGGTAGAGTTGAAATATTTTGTAAGTGTACCAAAGTTGCCCCATCGGGGTCTAACTTTGGTACACTTCTTCAACTGCTAATAGCTCCGGCTTAAACTCATCAAATCGAACTTTGTAACTCGTCAATCGAAAGCTGAAACTATAAGCTTGAGATTGACCACTAATAGAAGTGGGTTTCGTCAATGTATGTTGAGATGCCGAGCTGAAGAAAATAAAAAGTAACGAAATCGTACCTTTACCCAATTTGACGGTACGTTCTCAGAGTAGAGACGAAAGATCGATGATCAATTATTTCAAAATAGAGTATACAAAGAAATCGAAAGATCCACATTCATTGGCGATGGATCAAATCTTTCAAAGTTAGTGGACGAAATTAATATTTGGCTATAATGGAAGAATTCCTATCCAAATGAATGAGTACTCAAAGTCACATCGTATACATAACAGATGGCAAAGTGGAAATTGGCACATTTAAAATTGTGCACTCATTAAGTGGGCCATCGGCGTAAGGGAGCACAAAATCATCACGAAAATTTCGATCGATGGAAAAATCCCATCGTGAAATAGTAGCATACCCTCATGTATAGGTTCATCATCTACTCATGATATCACCTTCGCTGGATATGAGACCGTCTTTTGCCTCATTCTCTTTTTTTTTATATACATTATAAATTCAAACAACTGTGTACATCATGAAATGTATTATCGATACATGGGCGGGCAATGCAAACAATCAAGGCAATCAAGGCAATCGTGCCCGAGATGTATACATGCGTAAATGCTTATTATACGCTTCAGGTACCTTTTATATGGGGTGTACCGAATGAGTTGTGTTGTGTATGTCCATAATACAAAGAGTCTGAGGATGGCTTACTAGAGCGTTGAAAATTCAAAATTCAAAATGGATGATATTCTCGCTTGACGGCAGTGAGACAAAATGTTTGCACGTTGGGTTCATTACACGACATGTATTAGGGTGATGCCAGACAACTCGCTATGACACAAATCCCACGACACGACGCTACTTGTATTCCTGCGAGCCTTAATCATCGATGGATTGGATTCATTTTTACAGAGTCAGTTATGGATTATGAAAATGAATCAAATTCATCGATGATTAGGTTCGCAGGAATGAAAATAGCGTCGTGTCGGGCGGTGTCGTGTCGTGAGATGCGTATCGTAGCGGGTTATCTGTCATCACCCTTACTTATTTAGACACGTGTGAGTATGATACAACGATATATACAAGATAGGCTTATAATTTGCTCGCCCCCATACGATATTTTTTACGTAGACTCACTCTTTTAAGGCGATGCGATCGCCGTGCACTCTGAAATTTGTCCACAGAAAGATCAAAATCTTTTTGGCCTAAACCACGAGTTATATATCCAGGCTTCATAACCATTTAACATGGCCTGGATGACTCTTCGTTCAGCCCAAATTTGAGAAGATTTTGAGATTTTTGTGAACGAAAATGTGCCTGTTATATGGGTTAGGAAGTATCCGCGGGAAATTTATTATTCACAACTCGTGTCAAATTTCGTATCGTCGAAATGTTGAGTTACATGTCAATGAAGGATAATTTCCGGGTTGCACGGCAACCGCATTTCCGTAAGATCGAGTTCTATGCATAAGGACATTCTGCATGATTGAAAATTGGATACAAGTGATTCCAGAAATTTTTTACACCCGTAGATGTTGGAATACACTTCTGTTTTCACAGTTTTGTATTATTCTTCCGTGATTCAACTTTGGTTTTTTTGCCATTAGCTCGAACCAGTCAATGTGAAATTTTAGGTGCTTTTTGTAGCTAAATAAAGATGATACTTTTATTGCTTGAAAATCTGAACAAAACTCGTTTATCCCCTAAGATGCGTCAAAAATATGAAGCTTGTTTATTAACAAGTTCATTGCAAAGGCGATAATGCGATTTCGGTCTTCATAGCCAGAGAGTACAAATGTGCTTCTCAGCATTTCCGACAGTCAAAACTTTTGGAGATTCAATTCACAGTATTTTCACGAAATCTATAGAGCCCCACCGGCGGGACCCATCGCACACAGAGTCACCAGCGATCACTCAGTAAGTAAAGAAAGATGGCTGCTAAATTTACAGTGTAAATTCCTTATAAGAGTAACTCATAAGTAAAAAAGAAAAATTTTAAGAAATCATATGATAAAGACTCTATAAATCAAGTGAGTCGAAATCACTGTCCAAAGCTACAGATCTGCGCGATCAGACTCACAACCAATTTCTTTCTTATTGTTCCTCCTCTATAAACTGGAACATAATTCTAATGAAATTAAGGGCATGTGAAAGCTCTACCTTTACCGACCGAGGGGTCATTTGTTTTATTTTATTGAGGACTAGTACCGAGGCAGCCCTGGAGAGGAGCCACAATAAATGACACTGTAATATACTGTTAGTATATTATGCGTTGCATTGAAAAACTGCTCGTTTTTCACATGCATAGAGGTATTACATAATGCGCAAGTGAAAGACATGAAGTTATATACATAAAGGCTTGCTGTATATAAGCGTTGGATCCTATATAATAGAATAGAATCACAATATATCTCACTCCACTTTACTTACGTTTTGCTGCACAAACTGATGGATAAGAAATTCTTGGTACAGAGATCTCGTTTGAATTTCTGCTTTGAGCTCAGAAATTCTTGTTGCAGAGAGCTGCTTGAATTTCTGTTTTGAGCTCAGAAATTCTTTTTGCAGAAAACTGCTTGAATTTCTGTTTTGGGTTCAGAAATTCTTGTTGCAGAGAGCTGCTTGAATTTCTGATTTGAGCTCAGAAATTCTTTTTGCAGAAAACTGCTTGAATTTCTATTTTGGGTTCAGAAATTCTTGTTGCAGAGAGCTGCTTGAATTTCTGTTTTGAGCTCAGAAATTCTTGTTGCAGAGAACTGCTTGAATTCCTGGTTTGGGCTCAGAAGACATACTCGATGGCTCGAAGGCATACTAGACAATACTGGATATTCGATGACTGATGTTACAATGATCTTGTTCGCATGTCTTATATACTTTCTAGTAGATTTTTGATACGACATCCAGTAAGATTTCTACTCATCTCACATTCTGTTTATACTAGTAAGTATTTCTTCCACGTGGCATTATTTTGGATTACCACTCCCACTCTTAAAAACACAGTTTTTACTATGTGCATCTATTTTAAATGAAGTGATTCTTGCATCAGTACAATCTTGAACAACTCTTTCTTCAAGAAATGAGCCACAAGCACATTGAAGTCTATACATTCCATATTGTGCTATTTTGTGGATTCAGCAACGAGGAGAGAAACACATTATGGTCAAGCGCTGTCCTGATTATATTATTAGAGCTGTCTCTCGTTAGCCACAGCTGATGCATTTATGTTACCGCTGTACCTGAAAATATTCATTGTGATAGTATCACTACTCAAGTTGAGAGATTACATCAGATAGTAGATGCAGATTTTACCCCATTGAAGACTCAAAATAATCTCTGAATTTCATGCTAAGCAACTCCATGAATGCACCTTGTTCTAAGATTTTGGGATGCGTAGATCATGAATCATGATGTACAGACAGAGCTTAAAGAGTACAATTTGAAGCTAATATTACTGAAGCGCTTACATCCATAATATACCTTGAAAGAGATATGGAATCCCCCTCTGGAATATGAGGGTCTCATTGAACATAAGCTGGAAGCTTATTGTAAACCCAAGAATTAACTTTGGCTTCGAAAGTCACTCGAGCGCACCAATGTTACCAAGTATCTTGAGATGTTCTGGTTGGAACCTAGAATAGAATAGTTAGATTGATCAGAAATATCTAAAGGCCCTCACTCAACAATGGGATTCTGAATTTCATCAACTTGGGATGATGAAATTTACTATCTAACCTCTGAACTTGGGATCATAAAAATTCACAAGTAAGAAAATTTTCAATGGATCTGAGCAAATGAATATGAAATCACTCCTCTAAAATATGAGTAACTCATTAGATACAATTTGAAGCTCATTGCAAAATCCCATCATTGACTTTTGCTTATAAAGTGATCCGTGCGCACCATTTTTGACCAGGTAACTTTGAGATAGTCTAGCTGGAACATTAAATAGAATGGTGAGATTGGTCAAAAATGATCCAGAGGCCAATTTATAGTAAAAAGATCATAAAATTCATTAAGACATACCTGGAATCATGAGATTTACTATCTAACCTGTGAACTTGGTATCATAAAAAATTCACAAGTGAGACAATTTCCAATGGATCTGAGCAAATGAATATGAAATCACCCCTCCAAAATGTGAGTATCTCAGCAGATACAATTTGAAGCTCATTGCAATATCCCATCATTGACTTTTGCTTATAAAGTGTTCCGTGCGCACCATTTTGACCAGGTAACTTTAAGATACTCTAGCTGCAACCTACAATAGAATGGTTAGATTAATCAGAATTGTCTAAAGGCTTACACTGAACAATGGGATTCTGAATTTCATCAATATATCCTTGGGATCATGAAATTTACTATCTAACCTCTGAACTTGGAATCATGAAAGCTTCACAAGTAAGACAGTTTTCAATGGATCTAAGTGAATGAATATGAAATCACCCCTCTAAAATATATGTATCTCAACAGATACAGTTTGGAGCTCATTGCAATATCCAGTCATTGACTTTTGCTTATAAAGTGATCCGTGCGCACCATTTTTGACCAGGTAACTTTAAGATACTCTAGCTGGAACTCAAAATAGAATGGTGAGATTGTTCAAAAATGATCCAGAGGCCAATTTATAGTAAAAAGATCATAAATTTCATCAAGACATACCTGGAATCATGAGATTTACTATCTAACCTGTGAACTTGGAATCATAAAAACTTCACAAGTGAGACAATTTCCAATGGATCTGAGCAAATGAATATGAAATCACCCCTCTAAAATGTGAGTATCTCAGCAGATACAATTTGAAGCTCATTGCAATATCCCATCATTGACTTTTGCTTATAAAGTGATCCGTGCGCACCATTTTTGACCAGGTAACTTTGAGATAGTCTAGCTGGAACCTTAAATAGAATGGTAAGAATGTTCAAAAATGATCCAGAGGCCAATTCATAGTAGAAAGATCATAAAATTCAGTAAGACATACCTGGAATCATGAGATTTACTATCTAACCTGTGAACTTGGAATCATAAAAAATTCACAAGTGAGACAATTTCCAATGGATCTGAGCAAATGAATATGAAATCACCCCTCCAAAATGTGAGTATCTCAGCAGATACAATTTGAAGCTCATTGCAACATCCCATCATTGACTTTTGCTTATAAAGTGTTCCGTGCGCACCATTTTGACCAGGTAACTTTAAGATACTCTAGCTGGAACCTACAATAGAATGGTTAGATTAATCAGAATTGTCTAAAGGCTTACACTGAACAATGGGATTCTGAATTTCATCAATATATCCTTGGGATCATAAAATTTACTATATAACCTCTGAACTTGGAATCATGAAAGCTTCACAAGTAAGACAGTTTTCAATGGATCTAAGTAAATGAATATGAAATCACCCCTCTAAAATATATGTATCTCAACAGATACAGTTTGGAGCTCATTGCAATATCCAGTCATTGACTTTTGCTTATAAAGTGATCCATGCGCACCATCTTTACCAGGTAACTTTGAGATACTCTAGCTGGAAATTCAAATAGAATGGTGAGATTGTTCAAAAATGATTCAGAGGCCAATACTTAGTAAAAGGATCACAAATTTCATTAAGACATACCTGAAATCATAAAATACACCATCCAGCATCCCAACCAGTGATCACAAATATTCCACAGTGAAGCCAATTCTCAACGGATCCCAAAAAATGCACTTGAAATCACCCCTGTAAATTGTAGAGATTCCAACAGACACAATTTGAAGTCCATTGCAATATTCGATCATTTACTTTTGCTCTCAGAGTTGCCCGAGCGTGCCATTCTGACAAAGTAATTTTAATATATGCTAGTTGGAATCTTTAATAGAATGGTAGGATCAATCAAAAATGGTTCAAAGGCCCACACGTGACAATAAAATTCTGAACTTTGTTAATACATCCTTGAAGCCATGAAATTTATCACTCAACTCTTTGACGTTTGGTGACAAGATCTTCACATTTAAGCCAATTTATAACAGATTTTACAGAATGTACATACATGGAATCACCTCTTTGGAATACAGATATCTTAGCAGACCCAAATTGGAATTCATTGCACAATCCAATCATCTACTCTTTTCCCAAGACTCACCCAGGCTCGCTACTTAACTAAGTATTCAAAGATGATTCAGTTGTAATCTCAAGCAGAACCCATTCCAATAGGAAAATCATAACTTTTGAAACATCCTGAATACAAAGAATTTCAGTTTTTGTGAGATATGGAGGAAAAACTTTGAAAATGAAAAGTTTTGACATACGGTCTCATTCAAAGACACAGCAGAAGCAGCCTACTTATAACCTATCGCATAAGAAAACTACATAACACCCTGAGTATGTACCAGGCAGAGTTAATCCGGGATGACTCTGGGTACCACCGACATTTATTATTTTCCAGTGAAACTGTCTGGTTTTTTTATACTTGCCTGCGAAGAATCGGCTTGTAAGCAGTCGACAACGTCATTGTTCGACGAAAATGTGCGTTATGCTCGATAAGCGGGTTTACTATTTTTCACCGGCACTTCACCCATCACCGTCACTCGGAGCACTCGCGTTCACCAGGTGATGACCATCGGGGCATCCGCGACGAGGGCACCGGGAAGCAGCAAGTCATTCACGTCACGCGATCAATAACAATAATAGGAGCCGATATTAGACAGGTATAATACGTTCACGTCGTCTGTCTGCGCGCTGCGCGACAACACGAAGCCTGTCTCGATCAGCTGGTTGCGGGCCGATAATTTGCTGCTTGGGATTCTCAGTCAATATCTATCGTTTACGGCAGAATTACGTAAAAGTGATCCCTTGTTTTGTACTTGGGAATCAGATCTACCATTTACAAAAAGAGTCGAGTTGATTGGAGCAGCTGTCCTCCTGAAATCGTGAGGACTGTAATACACGTAGATCAACACGTTTACAGTCCTCACGATTTCGAAAAAACGGCACCACCAATCAATTTCTTTCTTATTTTAGGTGATAGATCTGATCACAGAGTACAAAGTAAGGATTTTACTTTTTTGCGATATTCCATTGTTTTTTTAGGAAAATTCAATTTAGCCGTATTTTGCTCATATGGTAAGGTAGAGCTTTCACATGCCCTTAATCTATAGTACGCCCAGATATCTCTCTGTTCAAAGCTGCATTTTCTTTCGGATTTTTCCCACTATATTATCCGTGGATTGCAAACCATGAGAAACTATACTAACATGACAATAAGCAAATCTCGGGCGACCCGGAAGATGAATATCAATCAGTCAAATTTGTAAAAAAAGCCTCCTAATCATTCGATTTCTTCAATTCCTCCGACTCCAGAAATTCAGTTTTTCTAATAAAACATGAGGCAGAATGAATAGATTCAAATATATGACTATGGAAACAACTGAGGTCATGGCACCAACACAGGTAAGTCGTATGATGAATAGTATATGAACAATTTATCCTCACACTCACTTAACGAAAGGATTGAAAATAACAACTTCGTAACTTTTCCTGTTTCTGTTACTGCAAAATTCTATTGAAACACCTCACGCTTTTATGGAATGTAGTACAAAACATAATGTAATAAAGTAGAATAATTTTGAAATGATATGAGATACTTTTAAACATACGGTGGAGCCAGGAGGGAATAAAATTATTTTCACATTCTGAGTCGTTTCCTTTCAATCCAAATTTTTTGATGAACCGAAACTTAAAGAATTTTTTTTACCAATTTTATTCCATAGTCAGAATTCAGGGCTCTACTCAAGGGCTCTACACTCCAAACCCAACGCATCCCATTCGATCGCACAAATTTTCATCCTCTATTTCAAAATGTCAATCAACAACCTCACGAACAATCGCTTCAGCCGATGCATTTACTCATCAGACAGTTCACGAGCATCATAGCTATCCAGACCGATAGACTTTTTCAAACTCATACCCAAGAGTTGCATACAGAATTTCTATACACAGAAGAAGAAACCTATCTGGTCTCGTGCACGCATGAAAAGTCTCTTATTGCGCTTGCAGTCGATGTTGCAGTATTAAGGGGGGGGGGGGTGGATTGCTCGCCTGTCTCGATGCGATTTTTGCGAGTACAAAGCTTGGGTCGCTTTGTTTTCAAAATTATCAAACTTTGAACACAAAAGAACAGGACTTTCACGATAAATACTCTGTGCAGTGTGAAAGAGAAACCGAACGTACAAAGTGTTTGAAAATATAGGTATGTATTGATGATAGGCTGTATATGCTTTATAACCTTGTATGATGCATCAGAAAAACGAGTCTTGGATACGAGAATGCAATTTTGCCTGTATATATTCATATCCATGTCTGATGAAAGAGACAGACACCCTGCGCGCGACAATCGGAATGCACGCGCCGTTGGACCGTAATGTGCAGTGGTATATATCTCGTGGATTTTACTGTATTCGATGCTATTGCTGTTACTGAAAATTGAGAGCCTTATCGTAACCACACGTGATCCAGACCAACCCTTTTGTGAAAATTCAATGTTGGATGATTTTTTGAAGTGTGCGGGGTGACCCTGGCCAAGCTCTGTATTCTTTTCCAAACAGTGTTCTGGATGAAAATGAAAATTTTTGGTCGATTTGAATATTTTGAGCTCGATATAATGAATCAAGGGGAGTATGACTTTGTCATGAATTTTTGGGTCTCGCACTTTCTTTTCCACGTTACGATTCTCCTAATGAATACACATATAAGAAAAATTCGAGAAATAATCTTTCCTTCAGGATATTCCATCCTGTTGAAGAAACTTTCAATAGATTTTGACACTTTGTGAATCGCACGAAGCATTTGAACCATGCCAATTTCGCCGATCAGGACTTCATACACCATTATCTTGAATACCAAAGCCATGGAAGAAAAATTTCGTCATCCTTGTGAGACTCAAATTTTTAATGCAAGATGTAAACATGTCTGTCGGAAAAATGAGCATTGCTATTGGAGTAAAGAATAAGAAAGCAGAATGTTTGGGCGAGGGAGTATAAAGTAACCTTTTTATGAAGGAAGGAGGAATGTGAAAGTTTTATTTGCCGGTGCTATTAACAAACTATCACAATTTTTCTCTCTCTGAAAGATCGAGAGGGGCTAGTGAATCAGGCCAGCACTAGGTCTACACTGCGCTTCAAAATACTTATTAGGACACAGTGACACTGTATAATGTTTAGCTCATGCTCGTAGTTTGTAAGCGGGAGTTGGAAGCTACCACAAAAATGACTCCAGATTGTGATTGTAAGACATGTCAGAATCATGTATCGGCACTGTAATCCTCTCATTGACTCTCTGAGTGAGTCAATTCACTTCCATAACTCTGCGAAATCCAACCAATCCTCGAGATTTCTGATCACAAAGCTCAAGAACCAGAATTACGTTCTGGGGAATATTCCCCAGTCTCCTAGCTAACAGATGATGCACTACTCATGTGTGTGATATTTGATTTGGAGATGCAATTCTACCCCGTCACATGAGATCGAATTCGGCTTCGGGAGCACTAGGAACCATAGATACCCATCCGAACCTCGCAATGGTCACCAATTGGGAGTACATTCACGAAAAAGATTCTGTGTAGTTGACTTCAACCTCGGGGATTGTGATAAAATCAAACGTGCACGATTCGTTATGTTTCCTAATATCTAGAGCACATGGAAATGCTTAGCTCATGCTCATCAGATGTAAGCCGGGGTTTAAATTCCTCACAGAACTCGGGATCAGCATGGATTGTTCAAGAGAGATTGGAATCATGAGATAGCACTCGAATCTCCCTGTGGTTATTATTATCTAGTTCATTGACGCCCGGAATCATCAGAAATGCGATACATCTTTGAAATTTCTGATTACAAATGTGAGGAACCCGATTGACGCTTCCTGAGTTATTTTCTCATCTCTCGGAGAACAGATGATGCTCCACTGGTGTGTCTGATATTTGACCCGGAATTGCGATTTTGCCACTTCACAGTGATCAGATTTCTGCTCGGGAGAGACTCACAAGGGGGGACCACGGGGCCGGAGTCCCCAATCTTCTCCAACATTCTCTTACTGTTTTGTGTCACCTAGAATATGAAGAATCCAGAGTAACTCCGTCAAATGGGCCTCCTGTTCAGAGTTACAGCCTATGGCATTAGAATTGTCCATATAGGCCTATGTTAAAAATTGATGTATATATTAGATATACTGGCAATGTTGACGTTTTTGCTTGTAACTCTGGACAGGAGGCCCATTTGACAGAGTTACTTTGGATTTTTCATATTTTAGGTAGTACGAAACTGCAAGAAAAATTTGGACAAGATTGGCGACCCGGACCTCATGGTCCCCCCTTGTCAGTACAGTAGATCACTTATTGAATCGCTCCGTGGCCACTACTTCTCAATAGATTCACCGCAAGAACTCTGTGCTCCAATCCATCCGCAAGGACTGTGAATGAAACAGCTGGGGGAATAGATTTAGATTTTGTTTCCAGATTATCCGGACACTAAATAACGCTATGCTTCTGAATAATAAGCCGGAGCTGAAATTCTCATCTTATATTGTGATCAGATTGTGCTTGTGAGATAGGTCAGAATCATGTGGAAGCACTGGAATCCCTTCGAAGACCCTGGGGTCCCTGGTCTACACTGTACTTTAAAATACACAGGACACGGTATGTTTCGCTTATGTTCGTAGTTCGTGAGCCAAAGTCGGAATCTCTCACAACAATGTTCCCAGATTATGATTGTAAGACATATCAGAATCATGTATCAGCACTGAAATTCTCACGTAGACTCCCTGAGGGAGTCAAACAACTTCCAAAAGTCTGCGAAATCCAATCAATTCTCGAGAATCGCAGATGAGGTTGGAGTCTGTCCAGATTGAATCTCCGGCATATTTTTGGAAGATAGAATATGTATCTATGTGTACTGCATGAGTTCTGATCCGTCTAGAATGAAATTCAGCATCTATTGATGGATCCCGTTGGCAAGTTTTAGAACTTATGTCTAGCTTCTCATTCGAGATTCTTCGAATGAGGGTTTTGCTTATTCATAATCATTCTAAGATTATTCTTAATAACAGGCCGCGCGGAAGCAATAATTTCTACCCCACTTTCTGATTATACATCTGCTGACTGTGAATGGAATTCATTCTTTATCGGGTTTTAGCAAAATTGCCAAACATGTATAAAGATCAATCCTGACTCTGATCATCCCTATTCATCATAACGGCTCGTCTACACGGCTAGATTTGCATACGCAAAGTGACGCACACTAAGCTTTGCCTATGCAAAACGTCGGGTTTGGTGGCCTATGAATGCGGCGTCTTTGCCCAGGAAATCCATTGGAAATCTGTCGAGTGCGCGAAGGCCTGCAGGCATTGGGCCCTGTCTCTACGCGCGCGAAAAGGCTCACTGTTCGGGTACGCGAAGATTTTGGGACAGGCTTCCTGCGAAAGCCTTCGCCCACGCGAGTTGGGAAATTTTCGCGTATGCGAACGAAACTCATTTTTCTGGAACGCGAAGATTTTGGGGAAGGCGCTCCGCGAGAACTTTTGTGCACGTGGACCGGAAAACTCCCACGTATGCAAAGTAATTCCAATCTCGCGTATTCAGAAATCACACGACATTCTTTTTCGCCTTCATACAAGGAACACGAATGCCTATCACTTCTGCAAACAGCAAGCGCGGACTTTTTGCGAACTATGCTTGCGTATGCGAACTCGCAACACCAATTTTAATGCTTAAGTGTGCTCGGGTACGCAAAGGTATGGTAAGAAATCGAAGATTACTGTGTATGCAAACTATTGTCATCTCCTTGGCGTTTATGTTCATAGACGCAAAACCACTGCCAGAGCAATGTTCTGCTACCTCCTCGGCGTTTCTCCCAGGAGTGATGTTTTAGTGTTGGGACGCGAAACCACTATACTTACTTTGATTTCCTCAGCGGTTACCTCCCCCCACCGGAGTGTATAAACGCAATACCACTGTCTGAACGAACTACTGCTATCTCCTCACCGTTGATCTCCCAAGGTCGCGGATAGTTAACTATACGCGTTCGAAACGCGTTCAAAAATTCCATCATATACTAGCATTCATGTGATACTTTCGTTTTTAGAACCTTATTTTCTGGGATACCAGACACGTATGTCTCACACAACCGTTGAATCTCAAAAAAAGGTGCTGCAGCACTATATTGCCACCGAGAGTTGAGTTGGAGGGGATAGCCGACTCTGCCGATGCTCGCATGGTGAGCGCCACGCGCACTACCTGCGCAAAATCACGCGGACTTTCTTGTGCCAACATGAGAAGATCAAGAAATTCTCCTCTTGGTCTCTCTCTGAATGTCAGATTGCTGTCAAATTTGAGGGGGTAGAAGCTCACACGTTCCTGAATCGAATCATGTGCAGAAAAAATCTTCCTTTGACACTTTTTACTCTTACTTTTTTCAGTAGAAAGTCATGGCGCGCGAGAGCGTAAACACGTATTTTTCAACAATTTTTCTGATTTTATCGAAGCGATGCCGGGAGGTTGTGCAAGATGGATCTGCAAGAGCATTGACTCGACAATGACCATCTCAATCATGAACTCGATCTGAGGATTAGGAAATGAGATACAATGAGGTTTTCAATACATAAAAACGCGCTCACCGCTGGCTGTCCGGTCGCTGCTCGCGTCTTCTGCTCACCTGTGTGGAACCGGCGAATGTCACAACACATTTATCATTTAAGCACAAAATCACTCTGCCGACGGCCTACACAATGCATGCGGGACCAATTCTTAGTTTCGATTTTCACAAGTTTCGACGACACAATTGATCAAGCATGATAATATTATGAACATTCACATACTGCCCTGTGCTAAAGCAACCGGATGAGTCCGCGCGATTTGTCCATAAAAGCCGTCTGCACCGAGGTGCTGCGGCTGGCCTGCAGGCGTCGTGGCAGTCTAGTCTCGGTGGCAATAATATGCAGTAGTACTTATGCGAACAGCGCCCCGAACGTTACTCATACGGACGCCATGATACAGAATCACCAATAAGCCACCGCGCGTGCTTCCGGCAGTGGTTTTGCGTTTAAAAACTGAAACATCCTCCTTGGGAGATAAACGCTGAGGAGATAACAGTAGTCTGCTTATACCGTTGTTTTGTGTTCAAAAACTAAACTATCCCTCGTGGGAGATGAACACCAAGGAGATAAAAGTAATTTACTCAGACGGGGGTCTAGTGTTCGTTAGCAGCTTCTGTTTTGTCTCGTCCGCACGAGTAACTTTCTTATGTTGAATATGCGTTTGGAATTATACGGACGTCGTCATAGATGTCAGATTGTCAGCATAAGTGCCTTTGTAAAAAGTTGTATCAGAAATACCATTGATGATCGACACGAAGACTTTTGGACTCGTGCATGCGGAAACCTCTTTGTGTACGCGATCATATCTGAACGCCAAAATTTGTATTTCGAGTTCGCGTACGCAAATATGGTCTACGCAAAGCCCGTTATCTGTTCCCGTCCGCTAAGTGCCTTCGTGTCCATTGTATTGAAGCGAGAGTGAATGTCATACTATTTTCGCTCATGCAAAATTGGGTTCATTTCGCGCACGCAAAAATTTTTTGGCTTACGTACGCAAAAGTTCACGCGGAGCGCCTTCTCTCGAAACTCTGCATACGCAAAAAATGAGATTGCTTCGCACCCACGAAAATTTTTTAGTTGGCGTTCGCGAAAATTTCCGTGGCAAGCTTTTCCCAAAACCTTCGCGTACGTTCAATATGAGCCTTTTTGTGCGCAGGAATATCGGGCCCAAGCCTGCAATCCTTCGCGCTGGACATGACAGATTTCCCTAGCGATTTTCTCAGGGAAAATGTCACGTTCATTGGCCTCTATACGCGACCTCGCGTACGTGAGTCCGTCCGTATGATTCCAGAAGCCAGATGGGATAAACTCTTAAAAAGAGGTGACGATAGGGATAAAATTGGCCCAGGTCTCGTGGCAATGGTTGCCATCAGTACTGTCTACCATCGGTACTGCGCCAATATTAGCCCAACGTCGAAATAATAAAAATGGACCGGCAGTGATTCGACAATATCGGTTTAACATTGCCAAGGAGTACTCGAGCAACGTTGAAAACTCGAATCACAGAATGTTTTGATTTTCTACAAATAAGAGGCCATCTCTTTCACCCCTGTCGACCAATAACGCTACATTGATTATGTCACGTCTATTCCAGAGATATTGCACAAAGTTTAACACATGCAAGCAACTGTGGCATACTTCTAAATATTGCATGTATGTAACCGGCTGCTTGTGAATACGCGATTTAGGGTGTGTCCACAAATGATGCATATGCATGTAAATGCGGTGCACACTTGCACCTATATACTATTTATCGGATTCGATCGGAGATTGGATAATTCATAACAGAAAACCTATGATTTGAGCTGAGTCGTGTATTTTCTTCCTTACCAGACGATCCCAATAGGAACTCGAACGAGTTCTGTGTCAAAGTCGATGCGTTGCACATGTTCACGTGAGGCGGTTTGCCAACAAGATCAAATATGTTGGTATCAATTTTCTAACGCGAAACTGAATTTCTATCAAAAATTTTCATTATAATAGAACAAAATATCGATTCAATAAAAAATCTCGCATCACTGACAGAATCCTTTTGCAACATAGCTATGCTTTGAAAACGCGCGAAATTCGAAAGCCAATACCCGGCGGCGGACAATCTTTCGCGAGAACTTGAATCAGTGCAACCACACAGAAGCAGTTCTCACGATTCTTGATCTTTTTAAAAACCTACAAGAGAAGTAACAGCAGCTGCTGCATCCCAATGCAATGCTTGATCTTATATAGTATGTGTATATATATATATATATATATATATATATATCCGAATGGTCGTTTTTGGCGCGTCAATCGTATAACGTCGAAACAACCTGCACTCGCGCGAATAAACGACTCGCTCGCACATACAGAGAATAAAATATATAGATATGGAGATTTACCTGAAGCACACAGAAACTCGGATCAGAGACTTCGCTAATTGACAGGTGGCTGCCCAAAGGATGTTTTATTACGCGTTTGTTTAATTACGCGCCGTTTGTCCAAGCCGCGCGTGGCTCCTATATATATATATATATATATATATATATATAAAATTCGATTTTAAATATATAATATATATTGTTGTATGTATGTGTGTGCGAAGAGTTGAATTTGCGGCGATTGATCTCACGTTTTCTTTGTACCGAGTGTTTACCTCGTTTTGCTTTCTGTACAGATCGGTATAAAGGGGTTTGAATTGTGATGGTATTGGCTGAGTGTATGTCATTCGCGCGCGAGCAACTCGTCGCCCATGACTCTGATCCAAAGACCACCACGTGAGTCAGATTATTTTGGTTCGGATCGTATAGCATTACGTGATTTTTACATTGAATGATGTAGAAAATGTAATGAGTATAGTTAATTGATTGATTAATTGATAAATTAATTGAGGGTATAGACACCTATTTGCAAATTTGAGTCTCATACGACGAGAAACAATTTGTGATAATAATCAGATGATTGACTGAGAAACTTGATCAAATTATGCTCAGTATAAACCGAACAGGTGCACCGCATGCAGGCGAGGGTCTAAATAAGTTACGAGAAAGCGAAAACCATTGCGCTCGAGTATCATACTATGTTTTTTGATCTTTTGTGAGCAAATGAAAATCAAAAAACAGTGTGCAAATGACTCACTTGCGCAGAGACGATCAAAAAATATAATATAATGCCACTTAAATGTAGAGGTTATGTAACCATCAGCTACTGTACTAGAATACTAGAATTACACTGTCTGAATTTTGCTGTTGGTTAGCAACAACAAACCGGCATTACAACTATACATCGATCGAGAGAGACGAATCGACCGACCTGCAGTATACGGATTGAAATATCACTTGGGAAGTAGAATTGACCTCACAAAACTCTTGCGGCGAATCAAAATAAAAATTATAAGTAAGTGAGTACTTTATAATCGCCAAAATTGACCTCGAAAATTGTAAAAATCAGTCTTAGTGCTCTGTCTGTTCGACTAACCTCAACCAAATGTTGTTTTTACCTGGTCTGGATTGTCTCTTCGTATTTTCGGCTTTCAATTTCACTCAAAAGAATAAATTTTTCAGCAAATTATTATCACGATTTGCAATCAGACGGAGCAGTCATTCATGTCAAAATCTACCCCGCAGGTAAATACTCACGTCGCATCAGCTCAGCTGAATTTCAGCTGAAGGAGGCGTGCTTCTGCCGAGGTTGAAGAAAATTCCGTACGAGTTCTTTTTTCTTGGCCGTTTAGGAAAGTTCAAGACTAAAGATGAATCGAACGCATCAGATGAGTATCTAAGTAGCCTAGTTAATTTTTTATCGACTTGTGGCTCCTACATACTTTCAAACAAGCGCGATTCCACATTAGCAAAGACCCGTCCTCCCGAGCACACTCTACTCGAAATGCACGATTTTGCTTTCATAGTTACACTCATTAATTGAAATAATGCTCAAAATTAATTGGAAACAGGACATCCTCACTTGATTGTGCTCTTATGGATTTCTGAAATTCATTTTTGCAGATTCCTGTTTCCTGTGATAAGTCTTGGCGTCGGCGTAAGCACCTGTTTCTCTGAGTATTTGCTGCACGATTTTGCGAGCTAAACATCAAGTGTATTTCAAACATGTTGTCTACGGCTTCAGGGTTATCCCGACTCGACTAATACCATACATACTCAAATTTACAAACTATGCATATAAGCAGCCTAGGCGCACGGCCAATACACATCACGTCGTCACTGTGACATGACTCGATAAAATGAGCTGAAATTTCGTACACACATAGTTGAAGAGCATTGCTCCCATGTAGTGAAAGTTCTGTGGTGAAAAACGGTCCCAGAAAAATTAGAAAAATCATAGCATTTTTTTAGATTTCCATAAGCTCCTTCGACGCACGCATAATTTTCGACATGCGAGGAAGTTTTTCAGTTTTCAACTATAGCAAAACTCAAAGGGAGAAAGTTGTTTGGAAGGGTCTAAATTGAATTAATATTCAAGATTCAGATCGAGTGATGCAATAGAAAAAAAAGTTCTAAGACTTTGATTGAGATCGTTGTCGAAGCGCCCCGTGAACTCAGATTGTACTTTTCAGCCGCTAAAGATCGGAATACGAAAACTACTGAAACTTTTTTTCTATTGCATCAATCTATCTGAATCTCGGGAATTAACATTATTTAGACGATTCCGAACAACTCTCTCGCTTTGAGTTTTGCTGTAGTTCAAAACTGAAAAACTTTCTCGCATGTCGAAAATTATGCTTGCGTCGAAGGAGCTTATGAAAATCTTAAAAGATGCTATGATTTTTCTAATTTTTCAGGGACCGTTTTTCACCACAGATCTTTCACTACATGCAAACAATGTCCTTCAACTATGTTTGTGCAAAATTTCAGATCATTTCATCGAGTCATGTCACAGCGACGACGTGATATGTATTGGCCGTGCGCCTACGCTGCTTATATGCATAGTTTGTAAACTTGAGTCGGGATAACCCTGCAGTGCTGCTCGACGCAAGACTCAACTTCGATTACGGTCGATTCTTCTTCAATCTCACGCGTATTGATATAGTTTTCTTATGATTTGGATTATTCTTCTAGTTTTTTCATACTCCGTAAATAGTTCCGTCAGTGATTAATTCAGCGTGGTGAGATATCTTCAGTTGACAATATAGTAAGATATTTGTGCAAAAAGTATTTTTATATCGGGAGCTGTTTCATGTGTATGTGAAAAGGCGGAATTGATGGTGTTCGTTTCGATTTTAAATTGAATAAATCTCAAAAAATACCAATCAACATTGCCTTGGATTCTGAGCATTGAATCGAAAATTCGTGGAACTCCATTGATTTGCTTCAAAAGAAGAATTTTTTATTAAAAATTAGCGTTCAATTTGCGACATGTCCCAAATACAGGTTTGGCGATATGTCGGCGAGCTTTCGCAAAATCATATCGCCGACATATCACCAAACTATTGCCAACCTTATCGCAAAGCTATCGCCAATAGAAATTTGCGATAGGTCGTCGACATGTCGCCAATATTTTCGATTTCTAGGGTGTATCCACAAATGAAGCGTACGCACTGCATGGCTTAGGGTGTGTCCACAAATAAAGTGTAAGCACTGCTCACGGCTCACAGCGCATACCCACGGCTCACGTACACCATGCGCTGCTCATCGAATTTTAGCCTGCTAGTGGTATGGATTTCCCTTGTTTCCAGCTGGATCCAATACAGAACTTGAGGTTAGGATTCAAGAATGGATGACGATCTTCCGGGAAATCCATGTCACTCGCCGGCCAAAATCCGATGAGCAGCGCATGGCGCGCGTGAGCCGTGGGTATGCGCTGTGAGCCGTGAGCAGTGCGTACGCTTCATTTGTGAACACATCCTTACAGCGCATATCCACGGGTCACGTGTGCCATGCGCTGCTCATCGGATTTCAGCCGGCGTGACATGGATTTCCCGGGGGATCGTCGTCCATTCTCGGTCGCTAACCTAAAGTTCTGTATTCTGGATCCAATCGGTAACAACGGAAGTCCATATCACTCGCAGGTTGAAATCCGATGAGCAGCGCATGGCGCGCGTAAGCCATGAGTATTATGCCCCGTGAGCAGTGCGTACGCCAAAAATTCATTCCAGTGAACCAGACCATCAATGGATCGGATTTATTGTTACAGTATCAGTCGTAGATTATGAGAATGAATCAAATCCATCGATGGTCGGGTTCACTGGAATGAATTTTTGGGTCGTGGCGAACGATAGCGCGTCGTGGCGTGGTGCAAAATTGTGGCGTAGCGCTTTATCTGTCATCACCCTAACGCCCGATTTCTGCTGTAGTGTACCTCACCCGACCTTATATGGCTCAGCCGAAATCACAGCTTGTATAGCTTTCGAAAAATCCTATACCTATGATCATTTTCTGAATTTTCTGAGGTCCATCTCGGAAAAAGTGTTTCCAAGAAGCCCTGCTTATATAGATATCAGATCTATCGTTTAAAAATAGAATGAATTTAATCGGATGGCTACTGTTACCACTAGCAACTTTTTAACCAAGTATGTGCATATTTTTCAATGGAATAGTGATCTTCAAAAGTTGATCCTGGAGACGATATTCACTCAATTGACTCAAATCTTTCTTTAAATGATAGATCTGATGTTGGAGAAGAGCTTCTTGTAATCACTCTTTTCATATATTTCGCAGATTTCGTAGAAAATATTGAATAAGTAGAGATTCGGAGATTCGGTGAAAGTTGACTTTGGCATAAGTAATACATCCAAGCGGTTGAAATACCCAATTTTGCTAACTCAGACAGGATGCAATTTTCCCAACCATTTTGTCTTCTTTCCATTGTTGTTAATCTAAGAATTAATTAATGGAAACTCACAATTCCATCCAGATGATGGAGTGTGCAATTCATCCATCCCCACAATTTGCAAAAAAAACCTTCCCCCAAAAAGTTCAAAAGTTCAAGACAAAGCTTCCCGAGAGCAAGCTTGAAAAAGCTCATCCACGTGCAAATTCTCGAACTCACGGAATAGCCCTTGGATAATCCCAGCCAGGGCATTATGCAAAATGCTAGCTCAGCATTATTTCGGCACAAGCGTAGAGCTAGACGCACGACCAGAGAGGCCATTTATCACATGGCGTGCAAGTGTCGGAGGGGATATGTAGGCCAGCTCGGCCAATGGGCAGTCGATGCTCGCGATTACGTTTTGTGCTCTTGCATTTTTCAAAGTCCTGCTGCTACTGCTGTGAGCTCCAAAAGCTTTATACTTTCAGGTCGGTAGATTCTACTTTTTCCATTCTGCTCGTGAAATAGTAAATTCGCGTGAGTAAAAAATGGAATACTAGGCTACGCATGCGTGCTACTCAGTTATGTATATTTGAAAGCTGTTAATTTTTTAAGTTGGTATGTGGTGGTAGAAAGTGAGGTATAGGGATGGATTGTAGCCTGTCGTGTTTTAATGCGGAGATAAGAATTTTATATATGACAGAGTTGTGGGAGCTGTATTTGCGAGAGGTGAAGTATAAGAGAAGAATCATATTTTTTAAAGAGAGCTTTCGGAGCTTGCAGTTTAATTGAGTTTTGGAATGCAATTTATTCTTTTGTAATTGGATAATTTTTTTATAGTAAATTTTTTATGTATGTTGTACCCGTCCAATATAGAATTGCGCCTAGTGTCAAAAATTCTGTTTTTTCCATCAGAATATTTTTCTAGGATGAAAAAATGATGAAAAATATGGGATAATTAGACATTTGAAAATTTTTCGTTGGTCATTTTTTCCTCTCTCTCATTGAGACCCCACTGATGTTTCATTATGTTTCTAATGGTCAGATATATTTCAGAAATTTTTTTTTCGAATTTTTCCCATGTCACACAAGACAACTATTAAAAATTATAGGAAATCGATAATGCCCCCTGAAGGGAACAAAATATTTGTGAACGGGTTGAGTCTTGAGTGTTGTTGAGTGCGAGTTTTCACTTTCATGTAGGATAGTGAGGAAGACTTTATATCATGTACACAGTAGAAAAATATTTCTACGATTTCGCCAGTTGTCTAATTCTTTGCTAGCTATTGTTTGATTAAAATATAAAATACACTAAGTATATTATTTGATGTCTTTTTTTTACTTAGAAAAATTTGCATGCAAGTAGGACACCAATTTAGGACATTAAAGGGATCGGGCACAGTATATTTTTGCATTTTTCCGGTTAGTGAGCTAGTACAAAGGAAACGAAGGAAACCGTTCGTTACGCCTCCGAGTAGAGCGATTCTTTCGGACGTTAGCATTTATGCCTGGCCTCAACCTGTCAGCCATTAAGCGAGGCCAAGACATCGATTCTTCTGATCTACTAATGATTACATAGCTTCAAGAACGTGATCTATTGTTACATTTTTGTTTCGACGAATCCTATCATTCCTGGCTATCGCATCAAATCTTGATCCCAAATAAATTTCGACAAACTATTTGTCCTTATCATCAGCGTGAAAATGTATATACCCGAGATCTTTTCTATAGAAACATTTTTATAGATTATAGAAGCATAATGATGCCGCAAACGTCTGCAGCATTGAAATTTCATGGAAAAGTTAAGAATCCCATCACTTGGCCCATTTAAATTGCCTAATAGAATAAAAAAATCGTGGGTTTGTCAAAAACCCAAGCATCAAAATGCCAAGAGAATCTGATATAAATAAAAATGCCTGTACACGTCCGCAATCATCAAAAAATAAACGGAACAAAAAGAATCGTAATCATCACGTGATGGAGTGAAAAGTTTAAGGAAGCTCACAAGAAAAATAATTCTAAAGCCACGTCATGGCATCACCCGTTCTCGCATTATTCGCTCGACTGATATTCGCACAGAACATCAGAGGCCATGAGCCATGAGCGAGCGGAACAATGTAAACTTCTTTCGAGCACAAAATTTATGCAAATTGCGGGAGTCGAGCGTGCATCAGCAGCATTTCAGTTTTCCTCACTTCGAAACTATTATGCTAAGCGTCCCAAGCTCAAAAGCCGAATGCAACTCATTACAGTTTCTATGAGAAAATAAATTCTCTTCCTCTACATCCATTTTGCATCACGTATACTCACTTGATAAAGATATTATAAAAGATATCAGAGCAATCAATTAAGACGATGATTTTACAGATTTTGTAACGATTATTACCGCTCTCATAACACAATATTTTGATATGCAAGTTATGAGGCTTCATATTCACTTCCTCAACATCTTCATTTAGCCTTGTATTGGATGTGATAATTCAATTCCGAAGCGCGGGGAATATAAATTCATCAAGATCATTCGGTTACAGCACTCTAAACATCCGACGGATTGAAAAACTGCGAATCTCATGGAACTCTGTGAGCTCTACGGTGCCATCGACAGAGATCTTCCTCTCTTTTTTTGGATTAAAATTGGCAGATTCACTCGAAGAAAGTAGCGTCATTGATGGTGAAAGCTGAAATTAGTTACGCTTAGCAAACATCGTTTCGCAGACCATACATGTGTATAGACAAGAATTGTATTCAGGATAGTATCTTGGATTCCAAAGTCCCACAGGCAAACCTATAGACGCTTTACCTTCTGCTGTTACTGTAAAACTCCCTCGTAATAATATGGAAATGATAGGCGGTGAGTCCAACTGTTGGCCCAATGCAAAGTGGGTGCATTGCATTTGCGCTTGGATGCACGCGGATATCACACATTTTGTGATGTATGCGTATATACGAAAAGGAACCGCTTTGTTTGGGATGGTTTTATAGGGCTTTACTATGGGCTATACGGTTCTTCTTTATTGAGGATGGTCCGTTTTGTTACTGATTCGCCTGTGCTGGCACCCAACTTTGCTTCTTGTACGGCTATGCCTTCTTGTACGGCTATGCTGATTCCTGTATCAGCTACTTTTAGATTTATTACCATTTAGGATCCGACCTAGAAAGATTTTGTTGTGAATAAATATTTTTATCTGATCGGTAAGACTATAATATTCAAGGCCCAGCTCAAATTCGTCCGTTCGGATCCCGCGAATGGTTTGCTTACGTGCAAAGGGTGAAGTATACGGCCATACGGGTCATGGATGGGTCGATGGATGAGAAGGTGGGGTATAGGTTAATGGTCTGATCCAATCTGGTATGGTCTGGAACGATCTGGGACGATTTGGGACGATCTGGTACGATCAGGAATCGTCTGGAAAGGCCTGGAACGGTCTGAAACGGTCTGGCACAATTTGGGACTGTCTAGTATGATCTGGGACGGTCTTGAATGATCTGAAATGTTCTGGGACATTTTGTTACGATCTAGAATGTCTTGTAACGTTCTGGTACAGGCCGAGATGGTCTGGAACGGTATGAAGTGGTCTTTGGTGGTCTCCTACGGTCTGGAACGGTCTGAGATGGAATAAAAATGAAATATGGAACAATCTGAGATGATATGGGATGGTGTGAGATGTTTTGAGATGGTCTGGTATAGCCTAGAGCAATTTGGGGTGGTCTGGAACGATTTGGAACGATCTGGTATTGTCTGAGATGGTATGAGACTGTCTGGAATGGTCTAGGGCGGTTTTCTACAATTTGAAACAGTCTGAGATGATGTAGAATGATCTGGTACGATATGGGATGGTTTGGTATTAACTGGAACTAATTGGGCTGGCCCGGTACGGTTTGGAACAAAAACATTTCAGGAGTCTCTGACTTATGAAAAACATTTAAAAGCCAAACAAGCGGTCATAAGTATCAGCAACGAATATAGACGCTTATAGAAGCCCAGTTCTTCAGTAAAACTGGAGCCCGGAGCTTGGATAACAGGGGGGTTAGTTATGTTAGCCAACCGCTTGGTGGCGCTCCTACTGGATAACACGTGTGTGAGCTGACGTGTTGCGTGTGTGCGTGCACAAACAACACAAAGCAATACGGCGATAACCAAACCTGCAAATTTTACATCAGCGATGCATTGCTTAAATTATCTCGATTTATTTTTTCAAATCGGACCAACTTTGGAAGTTGGACGAGAAATTTAAACTGTTCATCAATAAATAAACATCCGTTGCCTGTACATGAAAACCCATCTTGGGGGCGAATGGTTTATAAATGAAGTTTGGTCTCATAACCTGAATAGCGTCATAGCTCAGTCGTTAGCGTCCTTGGGCGTTAATACCCGCATGTGATGGTGCTACGAGGCGGGGTTCGATTCTCCCCTAACTCTTTTTTTTTTTCTCAATCATAGCCAATATTTTTTTTACGGACAACTTCATCAATATTTCGTTCACGAATTATCCAATTCAAAAATATTTATTTCAATCAGGAAAGCTTGATATATACTTTTTTCGTTTACAACAAATTAACTGATTAATGAAAAAAAACATCAAAATTCTATGGTAAAAATTATAACGTAAGTGGAAAAATTGGAGATTCAAAAATCGAATCAATTTTCAATATTGTTTCGTGATTGATGTTCTTCGGATTGCAAAATAATTTAGAAACCCGTGAATGGATTTTTGAAAAAATGGCTTTAATTATCGAGTAAAGATCAAGTATCTACTGTTTCCAAACAAAAATTACCCAAATTGCAGATTCAAAGTAATCAAACCCCCTCTCTGATGTTAAAATCATATTAGATTTCGTCATTGACCTTCTTCATATTGCAAAACAATTTTTGAAGCCCCAGAAATGAGTTTTCGCGAGATGAGCGACTGTAACCATACCTTTCTAATTGAACAATTTTTGCAACAGAGGTTGTTCATTGTTCGCATTAAAATAAACTACTAATTTAGATGAAAAAAAAAAAAAAAAAAAAGTACGATCTTGAGGGGATTTGAACCCGGGGCCAAAAGATCACAGGGCAGGAACACTATCGCCTACGCCATTGACGATGTACATCAGTACAGCATGAAACTTGTATATAAAGTTGTTGCCCTGCAGTCAACTTGACATGCTTGTAAATTTACTACCTCTTTTTAGACTCAGATCAAAATCTTAATTTCATGTTTTGAAGAAATGATGATCGCTGAACGATATTGCATTGAAACAACGCTATATCACGAATAATCTAATTAAATGCCGATGTTTGTGACCATCTATACTGCGAGTAACTCCGTCTCTCATAAGCATAAATTGACAGGGGAAACATAAATCACAGAAAATCATTCAAAATTGCGAGTCTGTTTAGCGGTCCAGTAATTTTTTACTGAAAGAAAGAGATTGATTTGGTCGAAGGATAAAATGCATCAGATTCTGTGCGGATTTGAGCTGCCGCCTCCGTGGCTTGCAAGCTCTGTAACGGCTGTATAGCAGCCAGAGCTCATGCGCGGAAATTAATCATCAAGTGCGAGAGTTTGATTGAGCTTTCAGCGCCTACGCTCTTTATCTCTCTCCAAGTTTAGATTTAGGCTGATCAAATAAGGGGAACCGCCCATGTATTTTATATATTTGTACACGAACCATTTTCAGAGTCCGTGTCACCAAATTAGGATAGCCCATCTAATGCTGTACGAATCAAAACCTATATAAACGACTCGCACTCTGAGTGCGCGCTTATTGTATTCCATCTTGTTCACTTGTAATAACCGCTATATTCCACAAGTCTCAATAAACCAACAATAGTATTTCATTATATGTGACTCTTGTGCCATCATCTAACCCATATTGAACCCATAATTACCAATGAAGCATTACAAAATGGTGACAGCGGTAATGGGTTAATATTGGCGAGCAAGGATTCCGTAGCTGACGGAATAATTCGGCCGAGCAGATAATTTGAGATTCAAGACATTTTGGAAACCAGTTCTATGTGTTGAAATGGAAGGAATTGAAGTTTAGTGGGAAATTGAATGGTGAACAAGTGAAAAGAAAAGAGAATTGAGTACAGTGAATCCATTAATTATTTTATTTTATCTGCTACGGTGAACGAAAAATTTAAAGGAAGATATATTGGAATATAAACCGTAAAAAGTCCGTGTTTGCAGTTAGCAAAGGATTTCGTAGTCCACTAGCATATTAGGTGGACTGACAATACTCATTATCAGTGGTACATTAAAGAATCTCCAGGAAATTGGATCAGTTTCTCTATAGCTGAAAATTGAGTTCCTGAATGCTGTTTGATACTGATTTTACGAAGCTGAGTTCTTGAATGCTGTTTGATGCTGAAATTGAGTTCCTGAATGCTGTTTGATACTGATTTTACGAAGCTGAGTTCCTGAATGTTGTTTGATGCCGAAGCTGAGTTCCTGAATGCTGTTTGATGCTGAAGCTGAGTTCCTGAATGCTGTTCGATGCTGATTTTACGAAGCTGGGTTCCTGGATACTGTTTGATGGTGATTCAACGAAGCTGAGTTCCAGAGTTCTGCGGCTTTTTGCTGCCGATGGAGTAAGATTGAATTCCTGAGTCATGCAGGGAATGCTGTTGATGTGTTGTTGTTGTTGAGGGGTTGAGGCTGGATTCCTGTGATTGCTGTGTATGTTGCAAATCCGTGAAGTGATCTGTGGAAGTGAAGTTACGCAACTTTGTGAATTTTATTGTGCTTGTGAACGAAGTGGTTTCATAGTGACTGAGGAGAGGTAAGGAGAATATTGAGAAGATAAAATGAACAAGTGAGCTATTAGTAGGATAAGATTTATGTCACCCAAAGAAGATAGAATTCCTTTTGACTATTTTGAAGAACGGAATCAAATTTGTAGGTTATCAGAAGGTGCATTTTTATTAATAGTTGATCGCCTCAGTTCGTATTGTATGAGAAATATTAGTTGGTTTTGTGAAGGGAAATTGGATAAGAAAACGTCTTGCCGGCAGTGCTTCAGACGTGAAAATTATAGTGAAAACGATCAAGTAATAGTAATAATATCTTTACATGAAACAGTTCAACCAGAAGATAAAGTGGTATGTTGCGACTTTTGTGGTGACATATTAGTTACAGTTAGACCTGTAATATTGTGTCCCGATTGCATGGACCGCATTTGTAGTAGATATTCTGAGGAATTAGGGCATAGGTAAGAATCTTGGTTATTTGTATGAGAAGGTACGCGTATTATGCTGAATATATAGGATCCCAATGAGTGGATATAGGGGAATTTTAACATTAACAGATAGCGAATTTTCGAATACTTTTGAGAAATTGAATTGTCTGTGCATAAGGAATAGTACGCGGTATTATAAAGGTGCCAGAAGTGGTAAAATTTCCTGCGAACAGTGTCTACAATCCAATACGTGTATTAGGGATGAGAGGATTTTATGTTCAATTCAGGGAAACCACGAAATCACACGTCACTTTTCAGGAAATATTTCTTGCTGTAACTGCAGGTGCATTTTAGTAGTGATACGCCCTATAACGGAGTGTAGATATTGTGTACGGAAAGTTTTGAACGACTTGCTTGCAAACAAAATTGCGTATTTCGAAATACCTAGAATAAATTAGTTCTTCTATCTAGTAGGTGTTTTGCCTTCTGAAATTGTTTATAATCGACAGGCCCATTGATGGTCACGGTGACTTTGGCTATTTGAGTTACTTGGAAAATTTGTTGGATCAACAGAAGTCTATGATCGAAGAATTAGAAAGACAATTCGAAAGTCACGAGCGCATGATAAATGAGCAGTCCACCATCAACAATCAATGTGAAGAAAGATCGGAGAATCATATTGATGAGATAAAGAATTTAACGGATAAGTTAAGAGAAGTTGTTACGGAACTTCATAAAACATTACGCGAACTTGATTTGGATTTTGAAAGATTGGGTAAGAGAATTGATGAGTTAGAACTTGTGTTGGAGAACGAATCTACGAAAGAAAATCCACGAGGATCTGAAGAGGCTAATAACTGATTATGAGTGATCAGTTGGTGTGTATGGTGAAAGATCACGATACATTTTTCAGCTGTCAGTGGTGTGAAAACGATAGGTGTGAAGTGCGATCGATCAAAATTTTCAGAAGAGCGCATGAACTATTGAGACATTTAAATAGGGTACAGGTAGTTTTTTCAAGTAAGTTCACAGATAGACAAAATAAAGTTAAATACTTAAATAATAGAATCAGTAAAATTGAGGCAGCATTAGGGATTTTCGAAGAATAATCGCAATTGCATAGTAAGTTACCGTGCGGTGTCCTATGATAAAATCACAGAGTAAATTGGCGGTTTCGGCTTTTGGGGATTTCCAAAACCGTTGCAATAGGCTGTTGATTGATTGGTATTGGCGGGAGTGTCTACGTCATTTCATACACAATCAATGTGGAGCTATTTATGTAGATGATTTGATTATTCCGAATGAATACATAGCTCTCAGATCAACTAGGAGGTCAGGCAGATAATTCGAATAGAATTGAGTTGACTGCACATCTTTTGTTTTCTTGTCTCAAAATTGGGATCGCGACATTCATAAGATAGGAATTGCAAAATGTCAAGAACAAAAGAGTATACACCGATACGAAAGTCCCCGCGTCTGAATCCAAGCTCTAGGATATCAGATAGTGTTGGTTCTGAATCAAACACAACTATCGAGGTGAACATGAGACCCGACGGAAGAAGCTCGAATCAGTTGGACTTGTTGCGACCACAAGTAACACAAGAACCTATTGGAAATATTAATCATGAAATAATAAACATCACTCCAAGTTATGGAAGAAACTTGACAATTTCTGAAGCTATAAAGCTGTTACCTAACTTTGATGGGAAAAATATTCCGATATCATCTTTCATTCGTGAGTGTACCGATGTCGAGTCATTGATAAGTTCGTCAGATAAGCATATTTTTGTCAGAATTGTAAAATCAAAAGTAAGTGGAGATGCAAAAAGATACGTGGAGAGCACCGACTATAATTCATTATCGGATCTATTCATAGATTTGAAACGAGCATTTGACCCTCACAAAAATTATTTCACCATGCAACTAGAGTTATCGAAGATGGTCAAATCAGAGACGGAATCAGTAGCAGAATATGGATTGAAATTCACTCAAATATTGTATAAAATGCTTGAGATGCACAACTCCCAGTCTTTGGGATACACGAATGTTGATGCAAAAGAAACAGTGACGAAAAATGTAATATCTTGCTTCATACGTGGTTTAACTCGCGAATATCTTGGACAGATGAAAGAAAACGACTACGATACGTTAAATAAAGCAATTGATGCGGCTGTGGAGATTGAGCAACGTTTAAATGATTTTAATTTGCTTCACAGTGTCAAGTCGAATAATTCGATGGATGTACATGTAGTAGAATCAAAAGGAACGTCTGATAAAAATGACGTTGTGCGATGCTTCAGATGCGGCGATGATGGACACTATGCACGAAATTGTCGGGTGGAAAAGAAAGAAGATGCAAAAGGGAGAACACCGTATAAGAAAAAATGCAATAGGTGTGGATATAATAATCATCTGTCAAGAGAATGCCGTCACAAGAATAAGAGATGCAACTTCTGTAAGATAGAGGGCCATTTAGAAAAGGTTTGTTTCAAGAAAGCAAAACAAAGTCAGGGGAGTGATCAAAATGTTGTAAAAATCAAACAAAACGAAGATTCTTTAAACGAGAAACCTACTCATTGAAAGAGTGCGTCAATGAGGAGGAAATTGAAGCTATGCACTCCAAGGATTATGAGAGGAGGATAATTCTAACGTCTGATATCTTAAACAAAAAGCAATGTCCATCTATAGAATTCGATAATCCATTATTGAGAAAGAAAGTCACTTTTTTGATCGATACTGGTGCCGAAGCGAATATATTAAAAATTGGTATGTTAAGGGAAGGACAAACGTACAACGCGTCGGTCCGTGTAAAATTGACAGGTATTACGGACAACATTGTCGAAACACTGGGATGTATTTCAATCAACTTGGACGGGTGCCCATGCATATTCTTTCTTGTACCTGACAGTTTTCCCATTAAGTACGATGGATTACTTGGAGCGAGATTTTTGAGGAAGTATCGCGCATCGTTATGCTTTGAGACAAATAGGATGAGGCTGGGAGGGAAGGTGATTGAGTTTAAGCCAATAAAGGTGGTTGATCAAATTTTACCTGCACGATCAAAAGTTTTGATAACAATTCCAATTGAAAATGATATGCGAGAAGGATATCTGAAGAAATTACCGGCAGGGCCAGGTGTATATATAGGAGAGAGTCTGGTGAAAAATATAGATGGGCAAGGCAAACTTTATGCGCATAACACAAACACCAATGACATTTCAATAACGATTCCACCTGTGAGGTTAGAATCATATGATACAGTACCTTGTAAAATAAATCAAGAAGAGCATGGAAACAAGGAAATCATAGAGAAAAGGATTAAATTATTGATTGAGACGATGAATTTAGATAAATTGAACCAAGAAGAAAGAGAAAGCATGATAAAATTGATAAGTGAATTTCCTTTTCAATTCTACTTGCCCGGAGATAAGTTGGGATATATAAAAAATGTTAAACATCGTATTAGAACGACAACAGAGACGCCGATTAATATCAAGCAGTACAGAAACCCGTATGCGCTGAAGGATGAAATTGAAAGACAAATCCAGAAAATGCTTGATGAAGATATCATTGAAGAATCGACTAGTGGGTGGAATTCACCGTTGTGGATCGTTCCTAAAAAAGATAACGCTCAGGGTGAAAAACAGTGGAGATTAGTTATCGATTATAGAGCCCTAAATAAGGTTACGGTCACTGAAGTTCACCCTTTGCCAAATATAACCGATATCTTGGATAGGCTTGGTGGAGCAAAGTATTTTTCGGTTCTTGATTTGGCTTCGGGATATTATCAAATTTTAATTGATGAGAGAGATAGAGATAAGTCGGCATTTTCTTATAACAAACATTATATGTATCGGAGATTACCAATGGGGATGAAAAATTCGCCAATTTGCTTTGTAAGGGCCTTATCAGGCATTCTATCGGGCCTTAATAACATAGATTGTATGATTTACGTCGATGACGTCATCGTCTGGTCTTCTTCAATTGAAGAACATTATATAAAAATGAAGAAACTCTTAGCCAGATCGAGAGATCATAATTTGACGTATCATCCTGGGAAGTGTGGATTCTTACAAAAAGAGATATTGTATCTAGGGCATGTAGTTAGCCAAGATGGGGTGAAACCAGACCCAAAGAAAGTCAGGGCAGTTAGCCATTTCCCAATACCAAGAAATGATAAGAATGTAAAGCAATTTCTGGGATTAGCTGGGTACTATAGGCGTTTTATCCCGAATTTCGCCAAGATAGCGAAACCTCTGTCAATTTTGTCGAAAAAGGGTGTCAAATTTCGTTGGGAAGAAGAGCAACAAGCTGCATTCGATAGGTTGAAAGAAATATTGTGTTCAGAGATCATTTTACAGTATCCAAAAATGGATCAAATTTTCAATATCAGCTGTGACGCATCATCGAGTAGCATTGGAGCTGTATTGAGCCAAGGTGAGATAAATCACGATCTTCCGGTGGCATATGCTTCGAGAACGCTTAATTCTGCAGAAGAAAGATATTCCGTAATAGAACGTGAATTATTAGCAATAATTTTCGCTGTAAAACAGTTCAGACCTTACATTTTTGGAACAAAATTCATTCTGATCACGGATCATAAACCTTTGGTTTGGTTGAACAATTGTAAAGACCCTTCGTCGCGATTGATGCGTTGGAGGATGAAGCTCAGCGATTACTCGTTCGAAATTTTTTATAAAGAAGGAGCGTTAAATAAAAATGCTGATGCTCTGTCAAGAAATCCTGTGGTTGATGTGAATGCATGTGATATTGAGGATGATTCTGATTATGAGAGTTTTGATGGTGAAGCACACGCTTTCAAAGGTTTCTTGCAGGAATGCGATTGTCCATACTGTTCGGATCTGCACAATAAACAGACAAGTGATGAGTACAATGTTATGAAATGTGATACCGGAACGGCTCCGATGGAAGGAAATGAAAAATCTCAGTCAGAGAATGAGACTGACGGATGCACAATGGCTTACGCAAGCGCAAATGCCGACTATGTGAGAACAAGAAGTTCAGCTGCAACAGTCGAAGAAGGCCGGATAATGTGCTTTGATCCAACTCATTCAAATAATTTTCCAACTACACAAACCCAGCAGAACCATCACGTACTAACTAACATTAATTTCTCACCATTGTCCAATGGCCATAGTCTGAATAGTACTGGAAATGCAGCTGCTTCGTGTCTAAACATGAGTCGAAATATGATGGATACCAATGATTTGGAAGAACGAAGGATCTCAGACGTAAGGGTTGAGATGCAGTCTAAAGGACAAAGTATGGTTGAACCGCTGACACACGCTTACAGAGTGAACAGTTTGGAAATCGATTCCACGAGAGAGCTATGTCCAATCATTTGCAATAGAATATCACACAGTAGAGATCCTCTTTGGTTACGGCGTGATAGCTTGGTACACTTTTTCATGACAGATTGTGTCGTGAGATCGGAGATAACTCGAAAACTCTTGGAAGAAAATTTGTTTGATTTGGACGATATTGTAACTCAATGTCCACAAGTCGGAGAAATATTAGTAACAAATAATTCACGCAAGATTTTTCATTTATTCGTAAAAGACAATCATGAAAGTGCGGTTTTCACTTTTGACCTTCTGAAAATTTTAACATTATTGAAAAGTTTGGTAAAGGGAAAGAGAATCAAATCTTTGAGCTTTGAAAGGAATTATGATGTTCTCGAGCAGTGCTACTGGGCAAAGATTGATGAGTTTTTAGAAAATGGATTTGATCCGGAAGAAATGAGAATCACAATGTGTACAGGGGAAGTTGTGGTACCAGAAGTAGGAGATAGAGGAGGTATAATAAAAGAGAGTCATGAGTCATTGATTGGTGGTCACAAGGGAATATCTAAAACGTATTCTCGTATAAGAGAGAAATATTATTGGAAAAACTTGAAGAAAGAAGTTTCTCAATTTGTGAAAGCATGTCAACAGTGTCAGAAAAAGAAATTGACCAGAATTAAGACACGTCAGCCAATGGTGCTGACTGATTGCCCAGAGAGAGGTTTAGAAAAAATACAAATTGACTTAGTAGGACCTCTGCCCATCACTCAATCAGGAAATAGGTACATTTTGACGTGGCAGTGTGTACTCACAAAATACGCAGGGGCAATACCACTATCAAACATAGATTCCGTTACAATAGCAAGAGAATTTGCATATGATTTTATTTGTAGATTCGGTTGCCCAGAAATTATCCATTCAGATCAAGGCACAAATTTAATTGGGGGAATGATGGAAGAGATGGCTAAAATTTTCAAAATCAAGAAAATAAAGAGTTCATGTTATCACGCACAATCGTTGGGGTCGTTAGAGAGATTTCATCACACCCTCGTAGAGTATTTGAAAAGCTACGTGCAGTCTGATGATTGGGATATGTTTTTAAAACCAGCTCTGTTCTCGTTCAATTCGGTCAAATCTGAATCAACTGGATTTTCCCCATTTCAACTCATTTTTGGTCGAACGGCAAAAATTCCGTCGGAATTTTCAAGCGGAAAAGTACCACGAACGTACAATTTGATTTTTGACAATCTATTGAAACAAATTGAAGAGACACAATCACAAGCTGCTATAAGGTTACGAGTTGCCAAGGAAAAAAATAAAAGATTATACGATAGAAAACTGAATGTTAAGGTATTCAAAGTAGGAGACATGGTTTATCTACTTAATGAACCAAGGACCAATAAGTTCGATGATCAATACAAAGGACCGTATGAAATAGCAGAAGTGCTAGAAAATGAAAACATAAAATTGAAAATAGAAGAGAATAAGTACAAGGTTGTTCATGCGAACAAGCTCAAGTTAGCTTGTATACCCATGGATATTGAAGTGAGAACTTATTGATTCCATCAAATGTGGGTAAATTAGACTATGTTTGAGGTACAGAGTCACATCCAGTGATTTCCGTCATGCAGTTTGAGTGTGGAAGTGCTGAAAGAAAAAGAAACATTAACACACCGTTCTTTTAAAATGTATAAAAAAAAATCTAAGATACAATGATATAAATATATATCATAAGTCAAGAGTATAAAGACTAAACCTTGTTAGCTCCCATTGTTATACTTGAGATTTAGTTGAGTTGGTTGGTGAAGATCTCATAAAAACGGTATGAACGTTCTAGGATCGGAGAGTCATGGAACAGAGACACCTGCAAACACATAAAGAGTACCAGATATAAATATTGAAAGAGTTATTGATTCATGTCAATGAGTACATTTGGAACACAAGGTTGGGCAAGATCAGCAAAAAATATTAAATAAGTTCAAGATAGACATGTTTATAAAGATGTTTTGGTGATAAAAGTTAAAAATCTATCATGTTTGAAACCCAAGACATCATTGGAAAATATTTTCAACTATCAAACATGAGATTTACCATGGATTCACCCATATAGACATGCAATGTATTCAAAGTAAATATACTGTGGGTTCACCCATATAGCCATAAAGTGATATGAATCTGAGTTAGGTCAACTTGTGGAAAAGTGATAGATATTTAGAAAATCACAATGCACTCTTCATGTCAAGATGTGGACAGATATATCAATTGCATACATTGTGTGATCATAGCATAAAGGTTTGAAGACTGTCGACAGTACAAGTCAATTATGAATACATACCTGCGTCAAGTCAGATACAGTAACTACTTGAGGTGTAACATAATAAGTGAATCATATCTGAGTGTCTGGAAGATCAATGGGCAATAGCGAGCATTGTACCCCAGAGTCGAGTGGTCCCAACCTCATAAAATCTTGACTGTCTATGTGAGACGTTAATATCTCTTGAAGCACAAACCTGTTAATGAGGGAAGAATAAGTATTATATGTTGATGTAAGAGATAAAAGGCTATTGTAAATCTCAGATAGAGCTGGAAGAGTCATAATATGAAGGTTGTTCTCAGATAAAAGCTTGAGGCGTTCAATAGTCTGATATTCAGAGTCAACAGAATCATCATATATGAGTGAAACTACTTCTACGCACCAAAATGAATGAGAATTAGGAGTTGAATGAGACTTGAATTAGTGTGATTTGATGAGGAAAGAGAAAAGAAAAGATCAAGTTTAGAAAAACTAAAACTTGACTCAACTTGAATACCTGGTGACTGGTCTTGATACACAAAATATGATGGACTGTTCAGACATCCAGCAAGTTTGCACAAAATTCTTATAACAATCTGTCAGTATCAAGCTCATGTTACACAGAAGTGAAAGACTGACGGGAAACTTGAGATGATCTGAGATTGCTGTCTCTCCACATGAATGAGATGTCAAAATGATACAACCACAGGCATTTAAAAATGGCAGACCTGGTGGGATTAAAGAATGAGAAGTGAGATAAGTGTGATATCTGTTTGATCGGCTGAGATTGGCAATGAGAGAAACAATTCACCTCTATAAAAGCCTGATGAATGATTAATAAAATCAATCCACAATATTAATGTTGTAATGATTTCAAATGGAGCAACAAGATACATCAAGTGTACAGACTCAACTAAAGTAGAATTGTTTGCTATAATCTAGCTTCAACATGAAAATTATGCGTGGAAAGATATTCACAGATCAAATATAGAAGATTGCAAAATAGGTTTACGCTTACTTGATTTGAACATGTCATATGTCTCTGAGGGTCACACAAATTGTTTCCTTGCTTGTTGGAAAGCTGATGAGTGCATACGTATAACTCCAAGGTTGGAAATTATGAAAATCTGAGTCGCTCGTACAAAACTGATTCATCAGGATAGTTGTGGAACTGCAAAGAAAAATTGAGCAAATCATGATACATGTCAAAAAAGTCGTCACATCTTTGTAGGGATTTAGGTAAAGGTTTCATAAGCAAGGAGAGTGATAACTTGAGAAATGTAAGGGCTATGAAGATAGATACTCAACGTAGGGCTATATTGTGACTTTTTGGTAACTGAGTATGGTTATCTGTTGTAGGAAAGTGTGTTATAAGAATGGAATGGGAACAATGATTTGAATGGTAATAAGAAATAATAAGAATAGTGTACCTCAAATTCAAGGAAATTTTTATTAAAAGAAATAAAATGTATGAAAGCATGCTTGCATATGACAATGTGAGGAGTGGGAGGTGAGCATATAGGTACCTCAAAACAAAGTATAAACAGGAAAATATAACATTCATCGATATGTGTGAAGTGTAATAAGCCTGTAGAAAATACATTAGAGAAAGTTTATGTTTCACTCACCTCATCAAGATGATGGAAAACGTACAGGAGCTAAACGCACGGTGAGGTTAGGATGACGGATAATGTGTTTGCACGTGCTGATGTGTGAAGATGCAGCCGCGTTTCTGTGAGCGCAGGTGTGCACAGGTGAGAATACTTATCACCACGTGTGATAAGCACGGGTGAGGTTAGACATTTTTACGACCGCACCAACAATGAAACCAATACTAGGTGATCGAAGAAGCGCAGAGTTTAAATTGAAGTCACTCTGGTGTTATGATTATTGATGGTCTGCTAATGAAGCAGACGGAATTTTCCTTTTTTGGTATACAGGGTGAAGCGAGTGTCAAAAAACAAAGTCAGGTCAGACTAGTATACCAGATATGGACCCAAAATAAGGCGCATTTACGATCAGTCGCAAATTGTAAGTGGTTCGTATGTTGCGTAGTGAGCATAAACGTGAAAAAAATGAGTGAATTAGAAAACGATCCCTTTTTGATTGGGCAAGTGGACATTGAAGAGAGTGACGATGGGGTTGTACAAATTCTTAACAACCGATTTGAGATGGTTTCGCCACCAATTGAGAATTTTGAAGACGCTGATGCTCAGATACAAAGATACATTGAGCAACTTGGACCCATCGATGTTTTGTCTGACATTGGCCTTGATGATTTGGACATGATTCTTGCTCCATTGGAAGGAAGAAGTGTGGATGTGGACGGTAGGATATTATTTATAGTAGATATAAGTAAAATAAATGAGCCGAATTTGAAGGCAAATTTTTTGTAGAGTCAAGTAATGCGCATAGCGCACAGCCACCTGTTGTTGCACAAGACATTGGTGTACAAGTAGATGAGCCGATTATTACCGTTGTAACGATACAAGATGATCGAAACTTTTCCGAAATTGGAATCCAAACAGAGTCTGTCAGCACAACAGACGCCATGAGTCAAACGCAATTTGCTCGTCAAATATTACTCCTAGCAAGAGTGGCAAATGGTGCTCAACCAGAGAGACGCGATGCCGAAGTTCAAGTCTCAAACAAACTCCAAGTGGAGAAAACATACCTGGTTTTGAAAACTAATGAAGAAATGTATGTGCAAGAATATTTGGGTGAATTGCGTAAGATGAATGTCAACAAAGAAGATACGAGTTTTGCTCAAGCTCGTGACGCAAATGTAAGTCTTAACGATAGTTTTTGGTCACACTTGGCAAATTTAGTGCATGTCCATGCACTATTCTATGTAAAACATAAAGAGAACAGCCAAAGCATTGAAAAGTATAGGTGTGTCGGGTGTCAAGGGCAATCAACGATGCCAGATTTTGAATTGGTGGAGAGACACACAATTGAATACGAAATAGGAGCAGAATTTCCTCGATGCAATTTTTGCCATAAAGATCGTCTTCACAATGTCGAAGAGGCTATCAAGTGCACATCGTGCATACGTGCATTTGTCGTTTTTAGAGGAGACCTCTTACGAGGCTATCGTAGAAACGTGAACAATCGAGCCCTTAGAATTTTCTTCGAAGATGAAGAGCCTGTACAGAAGAAACGAAAATTAAGTCCGAAAAAATAAGTTGAGGCCAAATGAGCTCATTTCATCTCATAGTGATCCAAGACTGAATTGCTGATCAAATGTAGCCTACTTTTCCACAAGCATCAGTCAATCATTTCATAATTTACAAATAGTACAAAGATTTGAGTCGAGTGCCTGAAAACAAGTTCCTAGATTGCATTTTTCTCCATAATATATATATATATTTTTTTAAGAATATATGAAAGTTCAAAATATACAAGACTTTAAGAGCCTCAATGTACAAATATGGGAGCAAGAAAAGTGACGTGGTTGATTTTGGGTTTCATAAAATGAGAGAGTAATAGAGAGAAACGGGAGGGAAAGAAAAGCGTGTCGCAAGACACTGTAACATTCATCAAGGCATGACAACATGTATTCATGACAAAGTCGATTTTAATAATTTTAAGAAATGATAATTTTACATGACAACGTCTATGCATGACAAAGTCGATTTTTATAATCTTAAGAAATGATAATTTTAACAATAATTTTACATGACAATGTCTATACATGAATAATTCGATTTTTATAATTTTAAGGAATGACGATTTTGCATGACACCATATATACATGAATAATTCGATTTTTATAATTTTAAAGAATGATGGTTTGCGAAGAATTTTGGAAAGGGATTTTCTTTGATTTGATCGAAAATATGACGAAGTGGCTATACATGAATAATTCGATTTCCATACTTTTAAGGAATGATGATTTCGCAAAAAAAAAAAAAAAAAAGATTTTCTTCTGAAAAGAGATTTTCTTTGATTTGATTGAAAGTATGACAGAGTAGTAAGCGTGAGACAGCATTTAAGCATTAATGAAGAGGAATAGTAGTGTCGTAATTTCTAAAGTAAGTGATTTCCTACATAGAGTATTATGAAGTTGCAATGTGAGTCAACAATATTTGAGTATATGTAGTAATAGCAAGATTTATAATAGAATCATAAATGTTTTGCTCTCATCGTTCATCTCGTTCCTAAGATGTGTTTAAAATTTTATGCTTGAAAAGTTACAAACTAGTTTTCAAAAGAAAAAAGAAAAAAAAAAAAACACCTTCAGTTGAATTTGACATTTTTTCAACATCTTGTATTTCATTTTTATTAGGTTGATAGAGGTTGAAACAGGGTAAAAATTCAAAATATACTTTTCCTAATTATTATTGGAGTAAATTCATAGTATTATAAAGAAATACAAAAAGACTTAGCTATTTTTCTGTCAAAACTATTACATACGAGAACTCAGAACTCAAGATAAGATTATGTAAACGATAGTGATAAGTTATAGAATGTTTTCAGAAAACACGAGAAAATTTTTTGAAATAGTTATAAAAAATATAAAACAGAAAATACAAAAAAAA